>JAPKLX010000016.1:2014820-2449800 GCA_026898415.1 Leonotis leonurus | reverse complement strand
CACAATACCTTGCATTCATTCCCCACTCCTATTTTGAAAAACCAACTGGTACAAACTGCATGTCACTTCCATAAACCAAGTAATTGTTTCATAACAAAACAGGTTACAGAAAGGGAAAGGCTTTGAAATTGAAGAGCCCAGCTTCAAAGCATGCAAAACAAACTTCAAGACCTGAAGCTCTACTAAAAGCCGACAGTTCAAGAGAACAATCTGAGGCCATGAAAATTAGATTACTTAAATATAAACCAATTAGGAATTCTTAATGAATGATGTGAATATCGAGTTATTCACCATCATCATGTAAAATGCAAATGGGGAACAAATGCAATCAAAGAGGAAGAAAATGTCCTAAAATAGCAAATAAAGGAACAAAAAATGACGCTTTTTGTAAATCGAATACATCACGCCCTAAAGATGGCTCAACTAGAGATGGAGAACAATATCAACACCAAATCTTACACTCTGCCTAGAAGTTCCAGAAATGAAAGAGATAAATCAGCATATCCGTTGAGGACAAAAGACAGTAGGGATGGCAATATCTTTATCTAACAGAAAGCACCAAACTGAACTGTCACGGACAGCAAATGACCCTTGCAATCATAACTTCAGATCTCAACCCTCCTAAACTAGTTGCTTGTCGAATAACACTTGCACTAATATCACATGATTATGAAGATCCATCTGGAATAATATAATGACAAACCAATCATACATAACAACAGAATGGAAAAACATGTCTATTTGGCCACACTAACAAATAAAACTGCATATCTTATCTCACATGGGGAAAGGCCATGCATCATTATACATTTATGCCCACAGAGAATGCTCCCCCGTTAATATTATATACAAAAGAAACTGAGCCTTCAGATCTACATATTCAGTTGTACATCCCCAAGAAGCACAATAAGAGACTTTGTTTAAGCTTGATATTAATGAGTAGCAAATATTACTACAATTGACAAAATGTTGATTTCGGGATGATGTATATAGTTGCAATGTTTCAAGAGAATGATTCGGCAATTCCAGTCTTCCGGTACCACTTTTACGTAGTTTTGTGCAATTCTTCAAATCCTTGAGTGGCTTCAGTTCATAATTAAATCCACAACATAGCACTATCTTATACTGATAACACATATTAAATGAGCCACGTGCTACAAAAGTGCAGACAATGACTACTACACTCCACTTCATCATCCAACTTTTTCAGGATATGCAACATTTCACTTGCTAGTAGAAATGACTGATACAGTGTGAAAGCTTACACTCGCTCAATTGATATACACATGCAAAGCAACCACATTATATCACTTACTCTTGAACTTAAACATATAGATTTCCAACTCTTTTACCAATGGCTGGATGATTTACACGGCTAAGGGATGATGCTCAGAATCGTCAGTCTCGTCACTATCTAATGAAAATTTGATTTGCACAACTCATAATCATGTACGCATTAGCCAAAGGCATAATTCAAAATTTCAGAGATAACAGTAGCAACATTCATTCACCAAAAAGTTAATTAGATGAATAGTTGCAGATGCAAGGCTGATGAGCACAGTAGTTGCACATACTTTCCGCAATGGAAGTAAAGACTACACAGGGAGCCAACTACCATAAGATGAAATTTGTTGCAACTGTAAAGTAATTGTTAAAAGTACTCACATCAGATAGAAAAGCACAAACACTTATATTAACATACATAGAACAGTATTTACAGGTCGCACATGTTGCAACCATATGTTCATACAAAAGTTGTGCTGAACTGGTGAGGATTTGGGCCTCACAAAACAATTGTGTACAATGTAGCAGGTTTCTTGTCCAAATGATTTTAGATCCAATCAGATGAAATTATCGATGACCTAATCAGTCCTATCAAACATCAATGCTGTTGGCATCAGCTTACGCTTACTTCCGTTATCTGAAGTCTGAACCACCAATTCAGCAACCCCAGGCAAACTGCCATTTAACGCCATGCTAAAAAAGCTGAACTGCATGCTGCAAGCAATAGCACAAAAAAAGGCAGTTGAACTTAAACTACAACAAGTTGCCACCTTCAGTTATCCCTCCATAAAAAAGGTGGCCTTTATCTGCACTCCATTATGATGCAGATAACCTCATAGGTGCAAATTTCCAGAAAATCTACATAAACAAACATTTTAGCACCTCGCTTGATTGATCAAAATAGAACATTCCCCAAAATGTGTCACATGGTATAGTGGCAATCATAATATATTTAAAACCATCATTTTAACAAAAGATGCAAGCGCAATGCACCATGATAGGAAACCCACCAAAATACATAACATGATAGGAAGCAGCTATAAAACAAAAGTTTCACATGTAAGCATCCATGAGTAGAGGAGAACATCATATATATACAGGTGAACGGGTTGATATGGTTACAATCCAAAACTTGTAAGCATACAGTGGAAGTTTGGAACAGTCTATCTGGGGATGCACAACGCAAACTTATAAGTTCTTTATTACTGACACATAAAATGTTATCCACATATAAATATGCAGCCCAATTTTTATCTAAACACATTCACCAAATAACAGATGTGTATACATCTGATCATAAAGTACCAGAACAAATAGAAACTGCTTGCGCGGCCTATGAAATAATGCATTTACACTTTTTAAGTTTCTTTCTGTTTTTAGATATAAGAGCACAAACATCAGAATTCTAACAGTCCAATCCCCCCTTCATGGATCAAGAAGAAAGAAAGCAGCATTGGTTTATTGCTATTCTCTGAAACCATTATTGCAGAAGATAACACCCACACCAAGCTATATGTACGCTACTTATCTAAGCACAAAAAGTTCATAGCACCAAATATTGTAATTTGATGCAGCGTATGCCCATATCCTTTTTTCCAGATAAACATGTATGCCAATTTCTGGAAACAAGTTAAAGTGCCATGCAGCTCATCTTAACAGTGAGCTCTGAAACCTCAAATAAATCAAAACACCAAGTATGCAAAATATAAATAAAATTTAACTGGTGTTGGGTATTTAGTGGAAGATCTTAGGAATTTGGAAGTAATGTCCAAGGAAACCTGATACGATTGCTACTGGAAAACAATAAGAGTGTTTTGCTGTTCTGCCGAATTAAAAACAAAAAGAATACCACACCAAGTTATTCTCTAGCTTTTTAATATTTTATCATGATATTAGTCATATCTTGGATCACACCACCCTTTCAAGCTTTAACTAGATCGGTGCAAGTCAAATCAGTGACATGTCAGAAGCAAGATATTTGCATATGACAATATGATATTGAAGACTAATTAGAGAAAAGCTCACCTATTGATAGCAGTTATCGTCATGCAACCAGGAAAATTCCTAACTGACAGCAACATGTCCAATAAAATCCCTAGACATCTATTTGCATCTGATATGAGCGCAGGAGAATCCACAATTGGATGGGTATCCGCTATCCATGAGACATTAAACACCCTTCGCTGCCTCGTCATTACTACAGGCAAAGTAGAATAGGAAGTGTAATAGTTAAAAAGCACAAAAGAGGAAAGCGGAGAAAAAAAAACATAAAGCTGATACAAGAAAAGAACCTAGATAAAAGGCAACCCATCATGAAAACCTTTCAAGTCAAGATCGTTATTCTTACCTTCAGGATTGCTCATTTCAAACTCAGTTGAATCCACTGTGAAGCATAAAATATACGTTTCAAGAAACTTTATGGCTAACAACTTTGGACCAATTGGCCCCGCCTGCAAAAGGATCCAAATATCAGTCATGATTACTAGAGAGTGACTACTGGAACATAAAATAAGCATGACATATATCACCCCAAGGAGAGCATTATTTCTAGATAAAGAACTCCCAGGGGTTTCATGCCACCATCGCTCTGAAGTGGTGCATTCATACAAGTCAACAAGCGAAGTGAAAAATGAATCTTCCTGATTTAAAAAGTGGCTTCAATCCAACAAAATATCTCTAACCAGATTCTAAAAATAGTTAGACTCAGAATTGCATGAACAATGAAATGGATGCTTATATGAGTTATCTTATATTCAACATTTATGTACTTCTGGGATTGTGTACACAGCTAATGACTTCAATTTCCCAGACCAAGGGCAACCACTATATGATTATACAATGGTCACTATAAGAGCATTGACTGAAAAGGGTTAGTAACTTAGTATAGGGGGAACGGGGTTCACAGAAAGGTAGTTGCTCCGAAAAGGGAATGAACCGTATCCCAAATCCTTGTTCCAACAAAATAACCCTGCTTCTTGTCACCCATAATTTTAGGGAATACAATTTGAAATTTTCATCAATAAAGCCAAATTAAATAAATCATGCATCAGCACTACAGGATGAGATTGTATTGTCCATCTTTAGAAGTAATAGAAATTGAGTCAACTTTTCACATACCTCGAAGATAATGCTCAGTAAAGCATCCCTAAATTTGATCAGCCCAGTCCAAAGCTCTTCAAGCCATCTCTCAACTATACCACGCCGTTGAAACTATAATTTTTTAAAATACAGCTTTTAAAGTTTCATACATATACATGAGGTAAAGTTAATATTTCAATAGCATCAATTTCAAAACATATAGCAGCCACAGTATATAAATGCACAAGAAAATTTACAAACTTCATAGAGAAAGTATAGAGCAAGATAAGCTTTAGGTTTGAAAATATTGGTTCGGACGTTTTTCCTGATAAAAGTAATTTCACTCTGCATATTATGGTTTGTAGAGCAACTATTAATAGTTTAGAAGCTACAGAGCAACTGAAGCAGACTGAGAAATAGACAAATAATTTAATGCTATGTTTATTATTTTTAAGTATCAAAAGAGGCAAACTAGAGATTCAATCATCCAAATGCACATGTGTGCATGCCCTTAAGAAGGCACAAACACACAGTTCCAAATTCTAATCCACGGCTACAGACACTGAGCGTGCATACAGATACAAAAATTTGAAAAATAGTTACCTGCAGTGCCAACTCTTCCAGCACACGACAGAAAATTTTTGTGCCAGTTATAATAGATTGCTTTGCAACAATGGGATTGTCATCTTTCAAACATGCCAATATGACAGGAAACAATATGTAAAGATGTTCACTCGGTTTGGCTCCAACATCATCAATTACCCTGCCAACCAAAATCAAAGTTAAATGGTGAACCAAACTAATGACAGTTTTTCAGAAGGCAGAACTATTAGAATATTTCAAACTTCAATGCTAGTGTCTTTAATTGAGAGTTGACAAGAGCAACATATCAAAATAATGGCTCAGAATGGAAGTGCAACAGATACTTACTCCTTCATCAGTATTGAATAATGAAGAAAGGAAGAAACAAAAAACTTTATAGAGGACCCTCACAACTCCACATACAGATAATCTCAGAAACTTTGTACCAGTACATTGAATCACCTTGCAAAAAGGCGATTCATCATCTTCCCACTAACGCTAACAAGTGCCCGCATGAAAAACTATTACATAAGGAGTCAATATCAACAGGACACGCCATATGAAAAGTTGATACTTTTTTAGGAGAAAAGTTGATGCTATTATTTACTCAAAAGCTTCAATTTGACTATTAAGTCAGATTAGATATAAAGTGAATTTAAGCAGTCAACTTTACTTGATAGCAAAAAGAGCTTCGAGATTATGTAAATTCATAAATTAAAACAAATCAATTGCACTATATGCAAACGGAACCGAGCACCATTATACTTGAAAGTCTTGAACAAATAGAATCTAACCATAATGTGACTGGGATGGGATATTTATACTAATACAAACAAGAAGAAAAACTCGACACCATCTCAAAAATTTGAGTTAGAAGTAAGATAAGGTAAAAAAGTTTCTGCATTAATTACTCACTCCAGGAGATATTTCCTGACTAGCGTTTCAGGGGAAGACTGAAGCTCCACTAAGTAAGGGAAAAGCTCAGCAGCCTGAGACGGTTCGATAGAAAACAAGATGTCTTTGGCCTGCTTCAATGAGGAGAGTTTGACCGCCAGATCGCCGTGGTTGTTCGCCGCAGCGAGCAACGAGAGCGCCTGCTCCCTCGCAAGCGCGCCATCCATGTGATAATTAATTAATTAATTGACAAAAAAAGAGGGGAAATCCTCGTCAAGTACGTAAAAGAAGCGTTACTATTTGAGAGAGGGGTCCTCTAGGGTTTTGGATTGGGGAATTGAAGGATGGTGACGTTTATGAGTGAAGGGGCTGAGCTTTGAACCGTGTGTGTATCGGTATTAATTGGACCGTTGCATGAAACTCGATTAGGGTGATATAGAAACGGGTCAAGTCAAGCTGATGTGATACTTGGATCCATCCCTGTGCAAAATTGGGAATCAATTGTTTAATCTTGATTCTTGGTCTATCTATATAAATTTACGACCAATAAATTATCTGTGCTTTTTTTGTTATTGTTGGGAAATACACTGAAGGACATCTCCACTGAGGATTCAAGTAATTCTAAAACTGAAGGACCTTCTCCACTGAAGACTGGCCTGAAGTTTTGAAGTTGAAGTTAGAAGTCAAGTCTTTGCCAAACTGAAGAGAAGATCAGTACTGAAGTTCTCAACTGAAAATCAGTACTGAATGTCCACACTGAAGTTCTGCACTGAATGTCCTTACTGAAGTTCTCTACTGAGTGACAGCCTAGTCAGTAGGTCTTTCCATTTATAGCAAAAATCTCGGTTAGGTGAACAAGATCTTTCTGCAGACACCAAAAATGGCAAAAAGAACGAAGACTCCAACGGGAAGAATTCAAATTAAAGCTCTATCTCACAACGGCTATATCTTTGAGAGAGCACTATAAATACCCCGCTGCTTCAACACTTCAAGACAACGGTTACCCTGCTTTCAACTCGCTATTGCTATCATCGCTCTCAAGCTTTCAAGCATTCAGTTTAGAACACATCAAGCTCTCAGTCTTCAGTTCTTAGTGTTCGTAGCAATCATTTGTAACCGAAGAACAATCTTAGTTTTAGAATTAGTTCTAAGCTAGTAGTGATCAGTTCAACTGTATATCTAACCTTCACGGTTGATCACTGTAAGATTGTTATCTCTCCATTAAGTTGGAAACCCTCGACTAACATCGAGAACTCGTGGACGTATGAGTTTTTATCTCCAAACCACGCAAACCAAATCTCTGCCTCTCTGTCTCATTTAAATTTCAGTATTTCATATTCTTTATCTTACATCAACTGAATACTGACTAATAGAAAAGAGAAACACTGCATTAAGCTTTCTGAAACAAACGAGTTAAAGATTTAAAGCCACCACATTCCGCACACTTAAGATATTAGTCCATCAGTCAAACACTCAGTGTAGACTGAAGGATTCCTATCTATAAGTTATCACTCTAACTGAAGCACCTCCCTTCAGTTCAGGAGCACAAAAGTTTTAAACTTGTAAAATCTGACTGGTGTATTTCCTCCCATACACTCAGTTCACTCGTTTCGGGACCAACAGTTATTTTCACTTTAAGTTGTATAAATAAATTATTTAAGGATTTTACATTAACTGCATAAATCATGGATTACAAAGCCCACACAGTCACGTGTTTTGACTCAGGACTATGGATCTTGATAATTGGTCTTTTAGTTTGGCCCACCGGTTTGAATCTTTTGGACCAATTAAATCGTAGGCTTGTTGGTGTGCTTAGATGAACGTGCACGAAGACCATTCTAGATTCGTTCTCGAACTATGTTGAGTTGATAATAAGCGTGTTCAGTAGCTTTAATGGGCAGTGATGGACCTTTTATTTTATGCGGGAGGCTATGGGTGAGATTGGCCTTATAAATACGATGTATTTCATGCATCATTATACACATTTGCAAACAAACTTCTTCATATTTTTTCTACATGATAAGTGTCGAAGTTATATCACCACTCTACTCAATTCGTTGTAGTTCGTTGGTATGTGGTGCTGCCACCTTTGAACACAAAAAATCGTTTCATCTTTGGATATGTTGCATCATTTTTTAGAACACTATCGAGGCATAATTTATCCTGCGGAAAGATTGTTTTCTTCGACTCAACTACCTTTTGATTTGTTTTCTATTTATTGATTATAAAGTTCAATATAGCGCTATTTTTCATTGTAATCTAATTATCTACATTTTTTAGATTCATAAAACATATCTTACGATACAAACAATGCATGATAACATGTTTCAGTTTATTATTTGGCAGTGATGTCAATTCAACCTCAATTCACTAAATCAACAAACAGAGACTAAAATTTTTTGTTTATCATAATATCAAATATAGGAATGCTCCCGTGTTCATGTCGGCAAATATCATATATTTGCAAGGTTTAAATATTAAGTGTTTTGTGATATGATATTTAAAAAATAAAAAAATATCCTATTTATAGACTTTTTATCATTTTTATCACTGTTACACTACTTTATACACTCTCTTTAATAATTATGTCTAAAATTTTTATGTCACGTTTATTGGGACGGAAGTAGTAGGAAATATTAATTAAAAATTAATAAATTTTATCAAAAATATTACTATTTGTGTACATGTCAAGGACAGGTTGCCTACCGCATATATAGAAGTGGTTATAACTTCTAATATCAAACAATAACTATTGAGGAGTGATTGACTCATCTGGTAATAAATAGAGGTGGAAAATTGTATCCTTCCTAATTTCATAAATCAACAAATCCAAAACTTTGTCATGCGTTCTTCCTTATGTCTTATATTGTAATCACTACCTTCCAATGATACAAAAATTTTGAGTACGGTTATTAAAAATATTGTATAAAGTAGTGTAAGAGTGATAAAAGTAGTAGGGTCGGCACCTTTTTGAATATATAACTTTTACTATTTTTAGAATATGTCATTCTTAGTGGGAAGTCCCAATAAGAAAATTATGTCAAGTTTAGTGGGAGGAGAAATATTATTAACTTGGTGTTGGATCATAAATGCACTATATGAAAAGTGTGGTTCTTTATAATAATATGTTAAATTTTAAACACCGCACCACGAAGTCTCAAACTCGTTGATATTGGTTCAGTTTTTCTCTTTTTATTGTCTCATTATTATTAAATTATTTTTAAAAATAACAAAAAAGTTGTGGAAATTATCATTTTGTATGTTTAATTATTTTTCAATTTACGTGTCCAAAAGAGATAAGTTACCAATAACCCGAATAAATGAAGTAGTTAAGCATGTCTAGAGTAACAATTTTTCTTGGACATTTAATCGCTTATTTGATACTAATATGTAGCATTTCCTTGGCATGAAATTTGAATTTTAATATTGAAATCAACATCTCATCTCAATACGTTGGGATGTACAATGAATTGAAAATAATTGATAATAGTGTAGTATGCAGTCAATGGAAATTTAATTGAAGGACAGATGTCATTAACGCGTGAAACTCACGTGGCCATGTTTAATTGCGAAATTTAGGGTGACTTTACCTCCCCAAATATTGATTAAACAAAAAGGATTGAGGTCACGTTATGACGTTATGGATATAGTTTCATGTGAAATAATTAAGAAAGCAAGCATATTTTTTTAAAATCAACTAAACATAAGGGTTTGTGTAGGTATTAATTTTAGGACTTATGTAAGTTTGTGGTTGATACCGTTTAAGTTTAACGTGGCTGATGTGATAATGTTATATGATGTGACATTAATGTACAAGTTATTATAATTACAGTTTTTTTATTTTGTATTAAATATAACATTATTTGTTGACGTATTAAACTATAAATTATTTGTTGACGTATTAAATAATAACATTATTTGTTGACGTATTATTTGTTGATTAATCAATAAAATTTTATTATATAATAATTATAACGACAATAATTCCCGTCGAATCTCGACGGGCCACATACTAGTATTACATTATTTGCGGACGTATTAACAATCCCGTCATGAATGAGTGATTATTATTGGTATCAATGTATCATCATCTTTAAAGGCGTTATAAATAAGAGATAAATTTATACTCCCTCCTTTCCTTAAAAACATACATCATTTGACATGACACATGTTTTAATAAAATATTATTGACTTAAAAGATAGTGGATATTGAGATTCACAAAAATGTATTATTAAGTTTTTAATTGTATAAAGTGGATATTGAACTCCACAAAAAGGTATTATTAAATATTTTAATTATAGAAAGTGGATATTAAGCTCCACAAAAAGGTATTATTAAGTGTATTAATTATATAAAGTGAATGTTTTTAAGTAAATTAAAAGTGAGACCATGTACAAAAATAGAAGTGCATGTTTTTAAAAAAAGAACAAAAATGACAAAAGGTGCATATTTTCAAGGAACGAGAGAGTATTTTTTTATATTGTTTTATCATTCTAATTAAAGCAAACGCAGCCTTAGGGGGTGTATTGGTTGCAGATTCTTTAGAATTTTTTGGACTTTAAAAAGTCTATGGATTTAGAAAATTCACAGAGTTTGTGTATAGTTTCATAAACCGTTTTTTATTGATTTACATGGATTTCCATAAATTTGATAGAATTGTAAAATACATTTTTTACATAGACTTTTATAGAATACGGGGATAGGGAAGACAATGGGTCGAGTTAAATGTTGTGTAAAATGACGAACACAATTTATATTGCGCAAGTGCACGCAATCACAAGTAATATAAGGAAATATTCCAGATTCGTATCCACAGGGAATGCAAATATGTACTAAAACATGCTCAACCAACAGAAAATAAAAACGACAGAATTTAAATCAATAATTTGGATTTCTCTACTCTAGAATTCAAGATGCAAACAACACAAAAGACAACGAGACTGACAACTAAAATATGCAAGACAAGATTCAACGGAAACAGAGACCAAAAGCACGGAGAAATCAGATATCAAACAGATTAAAAATGGACTCGGGTTCAGAAATCATTTTGCCTATTTTCCAGTTGCGCGATTATTGCTACAGCATTTACTTCAGCAATTCGTTACAGAGGCGTAATTCTCAGATTTTTGCATACGAATTTTCCAACACCTATGCATTAAATTAAATCAACACAGCTCATATATTCCTATACCAAGCTAAATTGAATTAAAAACCAGATCATCACCAATTATCAGTGCCACACCAGTTTAATGGATATTCCTAAACAATAAACTAGCGTTCATTTAACATTTTCCAACATCGACAACCTTTCCAGAATTGTCAACATCTAAATCCTCATAATATGCTGGCCAAACATACAATAAAGATAGAATAAGAGCTGCTAAATGAAAAGTACTTCATAGCATCAGAAAGCAGAGCATAATTCTCATTAAGTTAGGCAAAAATCATTCCAAACCCAAGTCACTACAATTTAGCTCATTCTGGAATTGCAAACAGAAAATAACGAGTTGTTTCTCAACATGATAAGCATTCTAATACAGATTGGAGATAGGAAATGAAAAGAACAGAAGTGTAGGGATGATTCTCCAATCTGCTACTGCCGTGTTCTTCAATTCCCAGGTGTAGCTAGCTTCCACCAGCTCCAGCTCTCCTCCTCTTTTTTCCCTGTTTTTCAGAATGTTGTTGATGCTGAATGTCTCTCACGTTTTTCTGCCCTCTTCTATTGCGGCTCAGGCTGCTTTTCTCCCTCCTAGGTTACCAAAAATAGCTTGCAAAAGGACCATGCTACCCTCCTTTCTTTGACTAGTCATCAGCTTCCTTTCTTTGACTTAGAATTGGGGACCACATTGTCTCTCTCCTTCTGCAGACAGATTGCTGCAACATCCAGTCAGCAATTACTTTACAGAATTTGTCCCTTTTTAACTCTATAACCTCCACAAAAAGCATTTGGGAAATAATATTGCCTCTTCTCCAAACAAAGGAATAAAACAAGACTAAAAAAAAGAAATAAAACAAGAAAATAAACAAAAGACACCACATAAAAGGCAAAATAAGAGAATAAAAAGACAACAAATAACTCTTATACAAGAGTTATCATTAAACTGGACTTCCCTATGCCCAGTCCCGACATGCAATTTTTTTGATGGGCCCAAGCCTGGCTCATGGCCCAACCGAACTTGTAATTCAAGGCCAAGTTCAGGCCCAAGTGAATTGAGCGGACATTCATATTTTATTTTAAACATATTTAAAAATATATATAATTAATTTATTTTAAAATATATTTATATATTTTAATATTCATTAATATGTCTATTAATTTATATGTACTATACATCAATAACAATGATGATATTTACATTATTTTGCTCATACATTTTATTTAACATGTCTATTAATTTATTTTTATTACACATTAAAAATAATTATATTTATATTATTTTAAATTTATGTTTTAATATAAGATATTTAAATATTTGGGTCGGACTTGGGTATGTCGGGCCTAAACATTAGCCCAAACCCGACCATAACGTCATCGGGTCGGGCTTGGACAAATTTGAGTCGGACCGTGTAAATTATCATTTCTAGTAAGGGCTCGAAATAGGAGAAAGAGAGTCAGGTTTAGGGATGACAATGTGTCGGGCTGGGTTGGACTTCCCTATGCCCAGATCCGGCTCACGGTTATATGTACAGGCTCATGGCCCAGTCGGGCCCGAAAATTAGGCCCAAGCCCAGACCCATATGAATTGGGTGGACTCGGGCTAGACCCGTAATTTTTTTAATTAATTTTTTAAGATATTTTTTATTTTTCATACATAAAAAATATATAATTATTTTTTAATTGCATTTTATATATTTTAACATTTATTATACTTTTAAATGTAAATAAGTATTAAATTCAAATTTATTTAATTGTATATGTTATTTAATATATATATTAATTTATATTTATTATATATTAATTACAATAATAATATTTATATTGTTTGTTCCGAAATGAGTATACTAAGTGTATGGGGGGGAATACACCAGTTTTTGATTTTACAAATTAAACGCTTGTAAGTGAGCTTCTTAAACTGAAGGGAGGTGACTTCAGTTAGAGTTGATTACTTTAAATAGCAATCCTTCAGTCTACACTTAGTGTTTGACTGATGGACTAATATCTTAACTGTACGTGCGGAAGTGGTGGTTTTGAAAGCTTACTCGTTTGTCAGAAAACTTAATGCTTTAGGTTCACTTTTCTTTTAATCAGTATTCAATATGCAATATATTGTTAGAAGATAAAATACTGAAAGAAACAACGAAGACACAAAATTTGGTTTGCGCGGTTCGGAGATAAAAACTCCTACGTCCACGTGTACTTGATGTTAGTTGAGGGTTTTCAAGTAAATGGAGATTTGTCTTACAGTGATCAATCCTTAAGGATTAGATGAACAATAATGTTTGATCACTTCTTCGATTACAAATTCAATCGCTACTAAGAACACTAGAAATATAAAATATGAACGCCATGAGTGTTCTAGAACTTGAGAGCTATGGAAGTTGAGAGCAAGATAGCGATTGAAAATTTGAATGCAGGGTAACCGGTGTCTTGAAGCGTTTGAAGCAGCGGGATATATATAGGTCTCTCATAAAATGTGTCCGCTGTGACATAGAGCACCGTTTGAATTCTTCTTGTTGGAGTCGTGGACCTTTTTGCCATTTTTGGTGTCTGCAACAAAATTGAGTTTCACCTACTGAGGTCTTTTCCCAAAGTGGTAACTTCTATAGAGTAGTTTGGAACTCAGTGGTTAACTTTAGACTAGATTTTAGGTGCATAGTTTTAGGGTGAACTTCAGTGGCAATAAACATTTGCTTCATGTTGGCTTCAACGTCAAAACTTCAGGCCATAACTTAAGTGGCATGGTCCTTCAGTTTTGGGACGTAAACTGAGTTCCCAGATGAACTTCAGTTACTGACTTAAATCCTTAGTCTTGTATCTTCAGATTGTACCTATAAACTGAACTCCCTAACAAGTGAGTTATAAAATAAGACTAAGACTTCAGTTTTGGACTTATTACATCTTTCAGGGGAGGTTTTGGAATCTGAATCAAAACTCTTATAAATATTTCTCAACATATACTATATTTAATTTATAATTTATATATTAATTATATCAATGTCGGGTCAGGTTTGTGTCGGACGGGGCTAAATTGTCATCCCTAATCGATGGTTTGTAAAATTCTTTGAGAGAATCCGTTGAAATCGTTGGTTATTATTTATTAAGAGAGATTTTGTATAGTATAATTTATATATATTTTTGAAAGAGAATCCATGAAAATTCATATACTGTTGAGTATCTAAATATTTTAAAAGACTTTTTAAAATCTTTATTGAATATCTCATAATTTTGAATTTTTTTTTTAAATTTAAATAGAATAATTCCAAATTTTAAAAGTCTATAAAAATCGTACGGACAACTAATACACCCCATTAGTGTATATACAAAATATAACTAATTAAAGCATTAATAAAATTAAAATAAAATTAAATATTCATTTAATTTACCACATTCATTTCATTATTCATTTGCATCGTTTATAAATAGTGTATTAATTATTTTTGAGACATTATCATATCAAATATTTAATATTTTTAATTTTATATATATTTTATTTTTAATTATTTTCTCTATTAAAAATATTTGTTGTCAATTTTTTTTTAAACTCGCACTAATATTTTCACAATATATTTTTTATAAACAATAATAGTAGATTAATTAATTAATTTGTGTAATCAAATAAGCACACAGGTTGACGGTGCAGATAAATCAAAGTGCTTCTGGATAGATGATGACGTGGTGCACATTCACGTTGCAATGCACAATTATTATTTTATACTCTTTTCTCCTCTCATTAAAATAATTCGTACGAAAATTAAAACAAAAATTTATAGTATTTTTTAAAAATTGAAATTAGTATTTTAGTACGATTTTTTTCCTTTTTGTAGCGTACCTGTTTTTTAATAAGATATAATAAAAAAACATGACCATTTTTAACAGAGCTTGAAGAAACATGATCATTTTTTGTAGCGTACCTGCTTTTTAATAAGATATAGTAAAAAAACATGATCATTTTTAACGGAGCCTGAAGAGTAGTAATTGGCTACTGTGTTGCACTTGCATAAGTCCATTGAAGTTCAATTTTTATGTAAATATCTTCTATTAATATATTAAAACAAAGTTTTAATAATTACTTTTTTCCCACCAAAATTTAGAATAGAAGTTGTTTTTAAAAATATAGTTATGTTATACAGTTTTATTCAAAATTTATATTGTAAATGTGTAATATTAATTATTTAATTATTTATTCAATACATCACTAATATTTTTGTACTGATTTAAAAAAAATGGTAAAATATTATATATTAATTAAATTTTCACACTCGATTTAATTTCATCATTCATATGATTTTTTTATTATTTATCATGATATTTTATATGATAATTTATATAATTTAGATGTGAAAGTTTATAATTTTTCGATTTTTTAAGGAAAATGATGTGTAGACATAATGTGTCAAGACATAAGTGATTAATTAGGAAAGTTTATTAAAATTTTATTAATTTTATTTGAATCCAAAGTTTAATTTTACATGTTTATCCTTATATTTAATTTATGTAAAGATCATTAAATTTCTTACTATTGTGATTTTCATATCTAAATATCTTATTTAAGGTAATTTTATATGATTTTTAACAACAAAAGTATTAAACATTTATCCTAAAATAATGTTTACTTTACATGATAAGATGAATTGATAAAATTAATTTAATTTAATCAAATGTTTATTTTGATGGATAAATGATTGATTACTTGATTTTGAACTAGTTTTATAATCTTATTCTTCAAGTACTCAATCCTATGTTTTATTAGTCCAGCTAATCACTCAAAGTAAACGCTACCTAAATATATTACAACATATTATTCACCATTATAATTTTATTACCTGCATGAATATATATTAATTGTAGCTTGCATGCATTTTTTTAATATTATTTGTTTCATGAATCTATTTGTTTTTTGTATTTAGTTATAAAATAAAGATTTTTTCAATTTGTTTGCATTTATCTATTTTAAATAATATGTTGTTTTAATATGTAAATGTTTTTATACATGTTTTTAAAAAGAATATAATCTATAGTTTAACAACGACTTTCATACATAATCATTATGTAAATATTTGCAATATACATATGCAATTTATATATACATGTTATTATTTCATATTAATTAATTTTGAAATTAATAAATTTGCATGTGACTTAATAAATAGTAAAATTTTGATAAATGTTCATTAATTTTTAGTTTCCGAGTAGGGTTTATTGATTAGGGTATTATTTAATATTTATTTTATAAAAAATACTAAAAAATAAAAATTATAGAATTAATGTTTATGTTTATATAGCATTACATGTCATTATTAAATCAGTCGCGGACACGTTAAGTTGTACCCATCGCTGGTAGATAAGTCGTTCTATATATATTATTTCAAACGTTCACTTTATTATCGAATATGTTTTATAAATGAATGATAGTATAATTTTAATTTTTTGCAAAATAATATATATATATATATATATATATATATATATATATATATATATATTTAAACTTCTCAATAAAATGTTCGAAATTTAAAAGTGAAAATTATTAAATTAAATATATTTTAATATATCAAATTAAGCACCAAAAATTAATTAGATATATCCTATGAATTAATTATTAATCATTAAAGTACACCACAATTTAAACTTATCGAAATTACTAAATATTTAAATTACCAGCACAAGCTAAATGTATTATTTTAATTAGCAACAAAAATTAAATATACTATTTTATGATTTTTGTGGGTGAAAAATATAAAATCAACAACTAATCAAATAAAATATACGGTTCATTATAAATTATGAGATCAATTAATTATATATATGGTGAATGAGAATGTGAGAGATTGATTTAATAAAGTATATTTTAATATATATGGTGAGTGAGAATGTGAGAGATTGATTTATTACTTCAATAAATAGTTAATATTTTTAATATAAATTATTATATGATTTATTACCATAAATTAGTTAAATGGTTAAATTGGTAAATTTAAATATTATGTATTAAAACATTATGTGAATTTACCACTACCTTTTTTTAATTGACAACACATATAATTAGTAATAATAGTACTCATAAATGATTCTCATTAAAATTAGTTTTCCTATATTTATAACACATCTCAATTTTTAATTTTACATGCAACTGGTTACTGGATAGTTTTCTTAATTAAGCATCATTAAATTCAACATTAACTTAATTAAGTATTGATGATCGCTACTTGAGCTACTGTCAACTCTTAAAAAGTCATACTCCCTCCGTGCCGGCTATGTTGAGGCATTTCTTTTGGGCACGGTAATTAAGGAGTGTATGTTTAGAGTTGAAAAGTGTTCAAATTTTATATAACCATATGAACATTATTCATTCACCAAGCATACGCATGCACATTTGGCCGAACCACGCATGCACGTTTGGGCCTAAAATTTCGAAGCTACTTAGACTTCTGACTTCATACTTTTTTTGTTGTTGTAATTTTAAATCTAGAATATGTTATTGATTCTTGCATATCATATCACGCTCACTCGTCAACATGTTAATATAACAACATTTTAGCTTATTAAAACCTACAAATAAAATTAATTAACATCGATCCATTGTTCATCAAAATTAATAACAACCAATTAAAAAAAGGCAAAATCGGTGAAAACTTTAAAACTATATTCTCAACGAAAAATCTGAAACCTCCCATAAAAAAATTGAAAAACAAAAGAAAAAGAAAACACACATATACTAATTTAATATTATAAAAATGGAAATGGACGTTTTTTTGAAGTGATGAAAAAGTCGAAATTAAAAATATTATCTTGTGAAACCAATCCAATCTGGTGAAGGCTGATCTAAGAAGAATCACTAACCACGGTAAACTTAACCGTACCTTTTGTTTATTCTAGTTCAGCTACTGCTATAAATAGCAGTTAGGACTTGGGACTACCATCTTATTAATTCCCCTAGTAAATTAACAAGTTGGAAATTTTTTGCATGGTCGAATTCCATTTTCAACGCTTCAATTTTCTTCATTAGCTCCAACTGAAACCTTTCATCTCTCCCGTTAGTAATGTTTAATTTTGATCATCATATGGTAATACATGTTTATTCAGATCAACAAATTAAAACTAATCGTATGTTGTTGTGATTTTCCTTTTTCAGAATGGCGGCAAACGGCGGGTTCAGCTTCAGAAGCGGCGGCGTGCAGGGGCGGAACGGCTTGCCGAAGATTCACACGGACAAGAAGGCCGCAGATGTGGAAAACGACAGCGAGATCTGCCACGACGACAGCGCGACGCCGGTGAAAGCTCAGACGCTCGACGAATTGCACTCTCTTCAGATGAAGAAATCGGCCCCCACCACCCCCATCCAGGCGGCGCTTGGCCCCTTCGCGGAGGAGCACCGCCAAAAGCAGCAGCTCCAGTCCATCAGGTTATTTCGATTTTCAATTTCACTCGCCTAATTTTTTAATTAATCAATTGATTTTGCCGTATTTTTTAGCTGTACCTACGAACTAGCTTACCTAGCTAGGTCGTCCTTGATTTGGAATTTATGAAAGAATTAATATACATTTATGAAAATGTAATTTGAGCGCAGCGCGTCGTTGGCGTCGCTGACGCGGGAGACAGGGCCGAAGGTGGTGAAAGGAGATCCGGCGAGGACGGGGGAGACGCCGCGTGTGGCGGCGGTGAGCCACCACTTCGAACCGACACTCGATATCAGTGATAGCGGCCTTAAGTTCACTCACATCCTCTATAACCTCTCCCCTGCTGGTAACAGAGTATTTTATTCATAATATAGTAAATACTTTTTTATTTTTATTTTTATTTTGTGCAGATCGTGATTTGTATGTAAGTGAGATTTGATTTCTGATACAAATAAAATAATTACAGAACTTTACGAGCAAGCAATTAAGTATGAGAAAGGATCGTTCATTACTTCAAGTGGCGCATTAGCGACATTATCTGGTGCGAAAACCGGACGATCTCCGAGAGATAAGCGTGTAGTCAAAGATGAATCCACAGAAGATCTTTGGTGGGGGAAGTGAGTCTATTTCTTTAATTTTATCATTAATCTACTTTCACATATACGTATTATAATTAAAAAAATATTAGTAAGATAAATTAATCAATAGTATGACGATATTTTAATCACGTGACAGAGGCTCACCCAATATTGAAATGGACGAGCACACTTTTCTGGTCAATAGAGAAAGGGCAGTGGATTACCTGTGCTCACTGGAAAAGGTATTGAACTTTTCTATAACTCAACATGTATTTTGTGTATAACTTTTTTTAATATTCTTTTGAATTTTTCTTATGATCAAAGTGGAAATTTGAAATTGTTTAGCAAAAGATTGTAGTTGATTTGGAAATTTCTTTCTATTCAAGACTATATCAACGAATAAATTACAAATAGACTTGTAAGCTGAATATTCAATGATAATTAAATATAATTACTACAATGCTTAAATTTAGAGTTCAGACGGCATTGGATATTTGAATATCATTTTTCACCACACACCTGCACGTTATTTGGCCATCTAGTTAGCTACTCGAAAATCTTTTAGGAGTAACTTCATCCATTGAGATATATTTTGTTTGGTGATCAAAATTAGAAATTCTTGTTTCAAAGAAAGTTTGTCAGTTGACTTTTGACTAGAAAACGTTTTCCTTTCTAGAGGTTAACGTATAAGCTAATGATGGAATAGACTCCTCAAATAGCAATTGGAAATGCTTAAAATTTAAAGGTGTTAAATACTTTTTTCACCACACACGCACGTCTGGGATCTAACTAGTTAGTTTTAATTTTCTTGAAGGAGTAACTTTCAACATGTTTGCTAGTTAGTCTGTGACTGTAAGTCAACTGTTGCACTAAATCCTCCTCTTTTAAAGGAAAATAATATTTTCAAATTTTCTGGGTCCCAATAATTAGTGGCACAAAGATAATGATCCCACAACCATATAGAACTAAAACAATATCAAACCAACAATTAATGGGAAAGAGAAAAAAAAAATCTATTTTTGTGTCAAATGGTAGCCACGGATGGATCCGATGATTAAAAGTATAGCTCCCAAATTGCTGTTAGCTGGTACTGGGGACACCTATACTTATTAAAAGTTTGACATTAAATGTAATAAATACAAAATACTCTATAATTGAACAGATCTTGTACAAATCTTAATATAGTGGAATCGACTGTTTTCGTGTCATGGATTTTACTTTAACAAGTGACTGTCGTTGTTAAATACTATAATATGTACTTGTATGAACAACTATTTCCCAATTTTACTGCCCAAATGAGTAATATTCTTTCAGCAGAAGCGATGTGAACATTAACTAACATCATTTTTGTTGTCCAACTGGCATTCAGTTGTTTGAATCATATGTTTATAAATTCCACTTAATATTTGTGTATTACATAGAAGACCATTGTTTTTATGTTCAAGTATTCCACTTAATATTTGTATATGTTACATAGAAGGACATTGTTTTTGTGTTCAGGTATTCGTGAACGACCAGTTTCTTAACTGGGATCCAGAGCATCGCATCAAAGTCAGGATTGTCTCAGCAAGAGCCTATCACTCTCTGTTCATGAACAACATGTGAGTAGCTCAAGTTTGATTCGATTACAAGCTCTATCAAGCTCGTTCACTTAAAAGCACTCATGTTTTTTTTTCTTGAGTTCGTTTGATAGTAGAAAGAGCGATTCATATTTTGTTTGCAGGTGCATCCGACCCACTCCTGAAGAACTGGAGAGTTTTGGCACACCTGACTTCACAATATACAATGCGGGGCAGTTTCCATGCAATCGATATACTCATTACATGACTTCCTCTACTAGCATAGACTTGAACCTTGCTAGGAGGGAAATGGTCATCCTCGGAACTTTGTATGCTGGGGAAATGAAGAAAGGTCTCTTCAGTGTAATGCACTATCTCATGCCTAAGCGAGGAGTCCTCTCCTTGCACTCCGGATGCAATATGGGGAAAGAAGGAGACGTAGCCCTCTTCTTTGGATTATCAGGTACCACCACATATCTCCAATATACTCCCTGCACTATGATGTCTAATTTCAATTTCGTATAATTTTCTTGTGTTTGTTGTAGGGACTGGGAAAACAACATTGTCTACAGACCAGAATAGGTACTTGATTGGAGATGACGAGCACTGCTGGAGTGAGAATGGTGTGTCCAACATTGAGGGTGGTTGCTATGCCAAATGCATAGACTTGTCAAGAGAGAAGGAACCCGATATATGGAATGCAATCAAGTTTGGCGCCGGTCAGCTTCAGATGCTCATTTTGCCTTTTCTTTTGTTTATCTTTCTGGCATGGGATTCAGCAATATGTGACATGATCTACATTTACATTGCAGTTGTCGAAAATGTGGTGTTCGATGAACACACGAGGGAGGTGGACTACTCAGATAAATCTGTGACAGGTGAGTAACACTAACCTTGTGCAGATTGCTTAGATTAATAAGCAGAAGGTATTGCCTTATCTGATTCCTTTTTTTGTATCTCAGAGAACACACGAGTGGCATATCCAATTGAATTCATTCCAAACGCAAAGATACCCTGCGTCGGTCCTCATCCAAAGAACGTGATTCTATTGGCATGTGATGCATTCGGAGTGCTACCCCCTGTCAGCAAACTCACCTTAGCTCAAACCATGTACCACTTCATAAGCGGCTACACTGCTCTGGTAAAACAGAAACCCGACAGAGTTTCCCACTATAGAAAATTTATAGTCATGTGCTGAAATATAACTGATGCAGGTGGCCGGTACAGAGGACGGCATAAAGGAGCCTACTGCCACGTTCTCTGCATGCTTCGGTGCAGCTTTTATCATGCTTCACCCCACCAAGTACGCGGCCATGCTCGCAGAGAAGATGCAGAAACACGGTGCCACTGGATGGCTCGTCAACACCGGCTGGTCCGGCGGAAGGTACCTCTCCTCCATCCTCCCATCATTACACAATGCTTCTAACATCAAGAGATTTTAGAAGAAATAATTATTCAAAACAAACATTTGCAGCTATGGCTCGGGAAGTCGGATCAAATTAGCTTACACTAGGAAAATAATTGATGCCATACACTCCGGGGCGCTGCTGAAGGCGAACTACGTGAAGACGGATGTTTTCGGGCTTGAAATACCGACTGAAGTAGAAGGAGTTCCTGCAGAAATACTTGATCCTGCTAATACGGTACACTACTACCTTTATGATCACAATTTTTGTTCTTTTCATTCTCTTGAATTAGTGTAGCTGCTGTTCTCTGATATTATTTGGTCGTTTCTTCTCTTTGGTGTCGCAGTGGGGTAACAAGAAGTCACACGAGGAGACTCTGCTTAAGCTAGGGGGGCTTTTCAAGAAGAATTTCGAGGGGTTCCTCAGCTACAAGATTGGGACAGATAGCAAGCTAACTGAGGAGATCCTTGCAGCTGGCCCCAATTTCTGAATCCCAGAGAAAGAAAGAGAAGAGTTAAAAATCATGTGCATGAGATTGGGTCCTTTTGTTTAACATCTACCATAATATATATGGTTTGTGTTGGGTTCTCTATCTTTTGAGTGAACAAGAATGTGGACTTTAATTTATGGCTTAAAACGCTTATTAAATCCTAAATGCTATTTTCATCAGAGGGCTGTAAATAAGCTACTCGAATACTCAATCGAAGCCTGATATTGCTTACAACTCTTTGATGACTCGTGAGCAGCTTTGATAGCAGCACTCAACTCAACTCATAATAGGATGTCAAATATTTTGGATATAATAAACTCTAATCAAATTAACAATCGCACAGTTAAACTAAACACGCTAAAGCTAGAGTTGAAGAAAAATTTTGAAATATAAAAATTTGATGCCCAACATGAGATTGAGCTGATTTTGCGTAATACGCTAGCCAGAGGATCTCAAATTAGATGGTAACCGAATGAGGACGACAAAGGAAGATATGAAAAGAAAGGAAAATGTTGATTGTTTTGTTGCGAAAGAAAGCATGTCCACATCTTAAAGTGTGAGAACAAATCTTTTCCACGACTAAAGGTTGAAAGTTGTGGCTGGCTCAAACACATCTTGTAATCTTATGAACCAATCCCCAACTTTCACAAACAGCCCTTCACTATTTCCTTCCTTCTTCTTCTCTTATCTCTTTACATATCATATCATTTGCTACATTGCTACTCCTCTAATTATTGTTTTTGTACTCTCTTGACTAACCATCTCTATACTATACAGCTCATCACAAATCACTACTATTCCTAACCACAATTCTGCTGTGTTGTGTTGATTGGTAAAATCTATTTTCTTCACTGTATGAATATACTCCTCGTTGATGCTAATGCAAAATTTGAGTCCATTTTATATCTAATTTCACTTGATTTTTTTGCAACTACCAAGAATACTCTACTCTACTCTGGCTGGCGATGATAGAGGTATAGGAGCATATGATCACAATATTTGATTCCTAGCATTGAATATTCTACCAATTAAATTATCATTAAAAAGGTATCATCTATTAATTGGGATAGTATCACATATTCGAAACTAGACATTTAACTCAAATTTTCTTAAAATGACACAGGAAGGAAATACATTATATTATTATTACAGATGTATTTTATTAAAAGAAAACGTGCAGAATTATAATTGAATAGGGTAATAATTAGTATAAGGAATAGAGTATGTATTGTATTTGTATATAAAGTGATGGGGTGGCAGTGGCGATAGGAGGAGCAAGTGAGTGTGGATAGAACACGCCCCAATCCACCAATCAGAATTCAAAGAAATCCATCCAATACAACTCATCCACTCCCAAAATCAAAAATCTTAAATTAATTATTTAACAAATAAAACTGTCAAAGCCGGCATTCCTTTCACCCCCGAGAGGCAAACCACTCCCTCCCCAATCCCATATTTGCTCCAAATCCACTCAATTACTCCCAAAACCCCTCAATTTTGCTCTCCTTCATCCTACGCTCCCGCTTAATTCCTCATAGCTCAATTCCAGATTTGAGAAATTTTGGAGAAAATCGGCGAAAATGGCTGTTTCAAGTGCATTTGTGGGTGGAAAGCTCGAGGCCTTGCTGGTCAGGAATACGGCGTCGTCGCCGATGTCAGCATCAGCTGGTCACGCTGGCTTGCCGGCTTCTGCTCGAGCCAGGCGAGCGGCGCTGATCAGGAGGAATTGCGGAATGGTCAGGTGCGAGGCTTCGCCGGATGCTTTGGCTCGAGCCGATACGGAGGAACCGACCAATGCTGCTTCCGCTTCGAGCCTATCTGCACTTGAACAGCTCAAGGCCTCCGCCGCTGACAGTATGAACGACTTCCTCTCTTTTTCTATTTTTATTTCTCTTTTCACAATTTTGTTGTCTTGCGCTCTTATTGGAATGCGGTGAATTAACTGATTTGAGAATCCGTGCGTTTCCATTGTGGATTTTAGTCTTTTTAATTAAGTTAAGGTATTAATTTAATTGATGAAGAATATTGTTGTTGTGATAAGGTTATGGAACTTACTTGTTATCGAAGTAGTGAGGATATGATGCTAATCTCGAATAAGTATAAAATCAGCGTAATTTGATAGTAACAACATTTTGATCAGTTATATTTGAACTCAAGCTCTTGTTTCTCTCATAGTAGTAATTTCTCTGAATTATTAGGATGTACTCCACTGAGTTGAAACTGACGGCCAGATAAGTTATAGCTATAACTCTATGAAGTTTGCTATTTATGATTTTGTTCATTATCTGCATAAGAAATTTGCTTGTATCTTCTCTTGTGTTCTTCTATTTGAGGGGGGCAAATTTTGTTTTTCTTATGTTTGGGCACAATTGCATTTGACCGTCACCTTTAGGAGATTATAATCTTTTCGAAAATATACCATTGATCTCTTTTTGCAGGGTATACAAAAGAGAGAAGCAGTATTGTAGTGATCGGTCTTAGTATCCACACTGCACCTGTAGAAATGCGGGAGAAACTTGCTATTCCTGAAGCAGAATGGCCAAGAGCTATAAGTGAGCTCTGTGGTTTAAACCATATCGAAGAAGCTGCTGTTCTAAGTACTTGTAACAGAATGGAAATTTATGTGGTAGCTCTTTCTCGCCACCGAGGGATTAAAGAAGTGACTGAATGGATGTCCAAGGTAGCTATATCTTTAATTTTCACTCTTTATAATAGGTGGCTTAAATGTTAATAATTTTCTGAATTTCTTGAGAAGATTTTGTCCAAGTACCACCGCAATGATCATTCATGTTGTTTATTTTCATCGTTGGTAGTGTCTAAAAACTTTCTATAGAGGCTCTCCGGTTATTTTAGCAGAGAAAAATATGTATTAGAACTTAAATCTTTTTAGTACTGGAATTAAGGTTTTTCAGCATCTATTGCTGTATTATGTCCTCTTGTTGAACTTCATTGTCTTATTATGTTAAACTCTTTGAAATTTGGGATTTTGTATATTATTGTCGTGAATCTTATGATAAATTCTATGCTTGTCAGACTAGTGGAATTGCAGTTTCAGAGATCTGTGAGCACCGATTTCTACTTCATGATAAAGATGCGACTCAACACATCTTTGAAGTGTCAGCAGGACTTGATTCCTTGGTATTGGGTGAAGGTCAAATTCTGGCTCAAGTGAAGCAAGTAGTTAAAGTTGGGCAGGGAGTAGTGGGCTTTGGACGGAACATAAGTGGTCTCTTCAAACATGCTATCACGGTTGGGAAGAGGGTTAGGACTGAAACGAACATTGCAGCTGGTGCAGTTTCTGTGAGTTCAGCTGCTGTGGAGTTGGCTCTGATGAAACTCCCTGTAGCCTCACATTCCACAGCTAGAATGCTAATTATTGGAGCAGGAAAAATGGGAAAGCTGGTGATCAAGCACTTGGTCGCAAAAGGTTGCACAAAGATGGTGGTTGTGAATCGAAGTGAAGATAGAGTTTCTGCCATCCGTGAGGAGATAAAAGATGTTGAGATAATTTATAAACCCCTTACAGAAATGCTAAGTTGCACGGCGGAAGCGGATGTAGTTTTTACAAGTACTGCTTCAGAGACTCTTCTTTTCCTGAAAGAGCATGTTGTAGATCTCCCACCAGTTTCTCAAGATGTGGGGGGCTTGAGGCTGTTTGTCGATATCTCTGTTCCAAGAAACGTCGGTGCATGTGTTAATGTTCTTGACACTGCACGTGTGTACAATGTCGATGATCTTAAGGAAGTTGTGGCTGCTAACAAAGAAGACAGAATCCGTAAAGCAATGGAAGCTCAGGCAATCATCATAGAAGAATCAAAACAATTTGAAGCGTGGCGTGATTCCCTCGAGACTGTTCCAACTATCAAGAAACTGAGGGCATATGCTGAGAGAATAAGAGCTGCAGAGCTGGAGAAGTGCTTGTCAAAAATGGGAGATGATATTCCAAAAAAAACTAGAAAGGCCGTCGACGATCTTAGCCGAGGCATCGTCAACAAACTTCTGCATGGTCCCATGCAACACCTAAGATGCGATGGGAGTGACAGCAGGACTTTGAGTGAGACACTAGAGAACATGCATGCTCTTAACAGAATGTTCAGCCTTGAAACTGAGATATCTGTGTTGGAACAGAAAATTCGAGCTAAGGTGGAGCAAACACAGAAGTGAAACTCATGCTAAATCATGTTTCCTTCCGAGGCCTCCATTGTGAATAATAGGAGAGCTCCCTGTATTCTGATTTTTCTTCGCCATGGCGCCACAATTTTTTTAGTTTAAATATATTAATGGGATTAGATTTGTTGATGAATCTTTCCCTTGTTAATGTTACTTTGATGTTTAACACAGTTTTCTCTAATTGGTTATTCTGATTGTGCATGTATCCCCACTTTGTAAACTACTATGATTAAGATATTCAGAATATATATAAATTTGTGTTCTATGGGAAGCTCACTTTGTCAGGTTTACACTGCATGTCTTCTTTACTTGATTTTCAGTTACATCAAGTCTTCTTGACTATTTTGCACTTCCATTTTAGTCTGGTTCAAAATCTTTAAATCACTGTTGATTTTCCGAGTTAACTACAGGAGACAGCTTACAAGAACAAAAGAAGAGAAAATGTCTGTGCATTACTATAATAATAAAATCCAGCTGAATCGAAAACTGTCATGTTCGAGTTTGAGGATATAAAGAGTAGATTTTTTAAGTTTATGAAATATGCTCTGCAACAAAGTATGCGAACTTTGACGAACTATTAGAAATTTGATTCATCAAAATTAGTTCAAACTTGAAAATGAATTCGAACTGGTTTTGAGATTAGATTATTGAATCGACAAATATGACACAAACTTTTATTGAAATGATTCACTAATAATTTGAAAACTATGAATCGGAAAACCGAGAATTGAGTTACAACTTACAGTACACAGCTATTTATTTAATGAGAGAATAGAGAGAAAGTAAAGGTAGGGTTGGGCAGGGTAACAGCTCACCTACTAATAATCCACCAAACTAAACACTAAACTGAGTAATTAACCACTTAACATCCTAATCACATCATTTATCACTTAATTAACTCATTAAACTAACAGATCGCTCACATGACCTTACCCGTAAAAACTAGATTTTCTCTTTTTTTAAACATTATCATACTTTTAACTTCAATGATTAATCCTTCGCCCAATAATTGGTTCCACACCATAGTTACAAAGCAATTTGCATATTTAATTATCTTCATATCTGTTGGCCACATGCATCTTGGGATGCTCTTCAATCACTCACTCTGCATAATATATCTACACAATACTATAAAATACACCAATTTCAACTTGCCCCATATGCACTCACATAATAATTAACTTCGGCAAATAAATTTAATACTTCAAGATTTGATCTCATCTTCTAATCTGTATAAACTTAAAATTAAGAAACACAACCTACCAAGTGTAACTGGGCTAAATAAATGGGCCGGGCCGGGTGGGTCAAATTCCATTTTGCTTGAATATATATATTATATCTCTCTTTCTAAATTTCTTTTTTCCACCATTTTTTATTGACTAAGATAAGAAAATAAAAGATAAAAAGAGAAAGTGGAAAGTGTAGCTAAAATCTAGCATTTTCAAAGCCGTGCAGATCGCTGACTCTGTTTAAATATTTTTTACTCTGCGCCACTTTAGCCAGCTTATCAGCTGCTCTCCAAGCTGACGTCGGCGTCAGCGGCTCACCGTCCTCATCCACAAACACTCCGAATCCTCTCTCCTCGTTACTCCGGCACCGCCGCAGCGCCACCTGCTGCTGGTAGTGTCTCCTCCACTGCACCTCCGCCAGCTCAGCCTCAAGCCCTCTTATGTACTCTCCCGCCGAATCCGAGCTGGATTGGAGCAGCAGCGCCCGAGCCGACGACAGCAGCTGCATGGCGCTTGGCAGCTCGTTGTGCTCGATGAGCCGCCGTGACTCGGCTACGGCTCGGCTGGTGATGAACACATTCCTCAGCCGTTCGATCTTCGGCAATCCCGATCGGACGGTTTGGGGCCTCGGCACCAGCAGCGACTCATCCTTACCGTAGATTACCTCTTGCGTGGCGGGGTCTCTATAACTGCATTTAACGGAAAGGACGTGGTGGGATCCGTACCCGACCCGGGACGATGGGACACGGATCTCTACGAGTACTTCCTTCTCCTCTTCGGCGTAAAGGTCGCCGAGACGGATGCAACCCGACCCGAGGACAGAAGGGCGCTCGTTGCAGGAATAGACAGCCATAACCTCGGCCGGATCCGAACCGGATGCGAGGCCAAGCTGGATTCGCACGTCTTGAACCACCACGCTGAGTAGGCCGGAGACGCATTTGGAGAAGGCGTTCTCGGCCGGCTCGCGGCTGAATCCGGCTGAGTGCACCGGTATCTCCACGTGGGCGTAGCGGGTGGAGTGCGACGATGCGCAGCGCGGGTTGGTCTCGGCGGCGGCGCCGCCGTCGTCTCTGCCGTCCGATAAGAGGATAATGCTGGCGACGGGGTTGCGCTCGCGGCGCTCCTCGAGTACGCGGGTGGCTTCCCGGAGAGCTTCGGCCATGCTGGAGCCGTGGCTGCAGGCGAGGCGGTCGATGATCCTCCGGGCGGCGCGCTGGCCGTGGGGAGTCATCCGGCGCAGCGAGAGCAGTCTCTTGGGGGCGGCGGAGAAGGCGAGGATGGAGAGGCGGTCGCCGGAGCCGAGGGAGGCGATGACGAGGCGCATGGCTCGCTTCAGCATCTCCAGCTTAGCGCCGGTCATGCTCCCGCTCACATCGAGGACCGTCACCAAGTCTATTGGGGCTCGCCTCGCGGCGTCGGGGACGTGCGGCGGGGGCGGCGCCTTAACCTTCAAAACGACGGCGTACGTGTCGTGTGTCCGTCCCTGCGAGACCACCGCCGCGTCGGGCAAGACGGTCACCTCCACCGCTCTGGAATCGGCGCCGAGGAAAGCCGCGTCGTCGCTGCTCGAAACGGGATTGACGAAGAATCCTTGAAACTCCTGAACCTCTTCCTCCTCCTGCTGTTCATCAATCGCAGATTCAGGAATTGGATTGAATTTGGGAGTGAGCAAGGGCTCGTCGTCGGCGTAAGTGTCGCAACGCCGGTTAATCAATTTAGGGCTAGAAAGAGGGGTGATTTTAGTAGGGGTGGCAGGGTCGATTCGCACAATCTTTTCTTCTTGCTGGGGATTCTGGTTCTGGTTAAGGGAATGAATAGCAAGCAAAGGAACATCCTTCCAGACAGCGGCACAGACAGGACACACAAGGGCGGTGTGGTTAGCGACATGGGCGGCGATGCAGGGAAAGTGGAAGAGGTGGGAGCACTCCGCCGTGTAGATTGCCATTCCTTGACCCGACTTCACGCTCTGCATACACACTCCACAGCTATTCTGCATACACACACACACACACATAAATATCAACATCACTGTAACCGTCTTACAGTAGCTTTAATTAATAACACTAAATCTTACTCTGGAGAGGCGGAGGGTGTTCTTGAGGATAGAGAAAGGGGATCTGGGAGAAGAAGGGTTGGAGCTGAAGCGCATTCTGGAAGCCTTGGAATGAGTTTTAGGGGTGGTCTTGCATTCCAGCTTGGGATTGAGCACATCAATATTGTTGCTGCTCTCCACATTATTCTTGCTGCCAAGAATGGTTTTGCAGCGCAAACGAGGGGTGGAGGGAGTGCTTTTGCTGGCCCTCGGAGTCGCCGGCTTATCCGCTTCCACGGCGGCGCTGCTATCTCTAGGCAGACTCTTGCAAAACGCCTTCCTCCATCCCCTTCCCATCTCCTTCCACTGCACTACTTTCTTTAATAACTAAACTCCTTGAAAAGAAGAAACAATGAATAGATCTGAAGAAATAAAGAAAGAGGTTTATTTATTGATACATCTAAATGAGAGAGAAAGAGAGAGAGGGTGGCTGGAGAAGAGGATTCCTATCTATCTTTACAATTTCTATGCTCTGTTTATATATTACTATCTCCCTACAACTATTATTAATTCTTGCTTGAAATACACACACATTTATACATGCTTGGATGCCTTGTACTATTATTTTAGTTGCTTATAATAATAGTATTAACGTGGGCCTCAGCCCATATATTACTAAACAAATTGCTCCTATTTACTAAAGGGATCTTTTCAATCATTCAACATATAGTATCTATTTTCTATTTTTATATGTTTCCTAAGTCTCTTCATTTATTTCAACTTCTCATTCGAGTTCCTGATTGCTTGATTGGTACCATAACTTGTGTTTACTAAATTTTCGAGATCGACGAGTTTCAAATTCTGATCGGGGCTATTCTATTTTCCGAATTTTATTTCACTTTTATATAAATTCGGGACTCCCAAAGTCCCAAGGAGTACTTTTTTATCCTGTTTGAAAATTTTAGAATTTTGCTCTCAAAATTGGGATAAAAAGTGAATCTCAAGATTCATGACTAAAATCAAAACCATAAAATTGATAAAATTGGGGACTAAAACTTTAGAACTTCGAAATGAGTACCCAACCGATTTTCAACCTATTTGTAGTGGACGAGGGGTCAAGTTTTGACAAAAGTGATAGAAATACAAATTTATATGCGAAAAGATTCATAATACTTATTAACTTTGAAGGGAAAAGATTCATATCAAGGTATACGGTCTTTCAATATATGTTTTGAGTTAAGTTGATAAACGATCATTAAATTAACGCATTTAGCGAAATATGAATAATTAAGTAGTATGTATAAGTGAATTATTATTTGCCCCTTTAATTTCAAATTAAAAAGAAAAAAGAATGAAGCGTATTATGATTTGAATGATCCGGTAAAACCCTTTAGATTTTAAAATAAAAATAATATTAAAAAAGAAAATTAATGACATATTACATGTTAACTTACGATAGGAATGTATATGGATGGAGATTCTGTGTTCCACGCTCTTAATAAATTTCAATATATATATTTGTTATACATTTAATTTAATTTTGTACTTAATATCAAGGGTTTATACCACCCAACTATAACTAATTAGTTTTTAACATTTATTACTTTTAACTAAATTTAAAGATTAACAAATTTATAATTTATAAATTTCAAATATATTTATTAATTATATTTTAACAATAATTATATTTTTCAATGAGTATTAATTACAATTATAGTTTTGTAAAAGAAATTAGTGTACATAAATAATGCAAGCACAAAAGTAAAATAGTGAATATGGCTGTAACTTGTAAATATGTATGCCTCGAAAAAAAATAAAAAATAAAATGAAGAAAGTGACAGAAAGGGTGAAGAACAGAACAATGAACATGGTGCGCTAGAAAATGTATGGCAATGTTTAGGAAAAAACTAGATAAGGTTATGGATATTGGTTGGGGTAATTTCAATTTAATTTAAATTGCATGCTTTCAAATTTCGTATCGTGACCAATCCAGATCTTCTATTGAATAACATTGTGATATTTTTTACTGTATTGATAAAATAATGACAGGTGGTTTAATTAACGATTTGAAATTTAAAATCTCAATTACGTATTTTAAATGTTCGCTATTTTAGGAATAAATCCAAAGTAATCGTGTAATTTTGGATTCTGAAATCGAATGGAACTACAAGACTTGGATATTGGATACCCAAAAATTTTAAACGAATTCGAAATCAAATATCATAATATTAGGTATTTCGAATCGGACCATTTGGACACCTCTAATACTTTTAGTTCAAATTTTGATATTTTGATAAAATTTCATTTTTAAAATTCATCCCAATATTGCCACCACTGCAGCAGAGTTCTCCAGCCTGGTTGAGGTAATCAGGATTCTTACAAATAAGTGCATTCAATTTGTCATTATTTCAATAATTAAATATGCTTCTAAACATGATTATTTTTATTTAATTAATTGATTTTCCAAGTAAAAGAAGTGTAATTATTTGCAGTAGGGAGTTGATTGGATTTGGCATGCATATATTTTATGGGGAAACATTAAAGTTTGTGATGATGGGCTGCTGCTGCAGTTGATCTTGAAGGGGTAGAATGGTAAAATCGTTGTTGTGGTTGTCAGCGTATGGCAAAATATGGGGTTCCTTAATTAATAAATAACCAAATCCCTGCAAAAGGCAGAGACCCTATTTGATTTTTCATTAATTGGGTTCATATCTGTATTTGGATTCATCCCCTCTTCCTCCTTCTAACTTCAATATTATACAACTTTCCCTATATGCTATCTTCTCTTTTACCCCCCTAATTCTCATTTGTATATAAAATGCTAACCATAAATAATCATCAAATTGAATCTTAAATCAAATCAAACATCAAAAGTATTTCTCTCTTTTTTGATTAATTTTTCTACTTGTATCTTTAAATTAGTTAAATTTGTTGCTGTCGGCGTCGATCTTGATTAGAAGAATAGTGTTGGAAGATTTTTGAGAATTGCTTATTAAGTAGAAGCATAAAATAAATTTGAGAATTTAAGAAAGATAATTAGGAGCGAGGGAAGGAAGGAGTTCTTGATCATGGCTAGTAATAAATTTGGAAATTTAAGACAAAAACCTAATATTCTAGTAATTATTAATACTTTTTTATATTATAAAATTACTTGGGGTATAATAGATAATTTGATTATTAATATCTCATCTCACATTATAAAATAATAGTAGCCATTTTTCTTATTAATGTTGTTTAACACAATTTCCCTATCCACCACCAGTAGAATTTAACGAGTTCCCGACCGGTATCACAGTGTCATGTAAATATACGAATTATTATAATTTTCGTGTTTTTTATTATTTTATATAAAATAAATATTACTAATATATAGCTTAATCGATAAACTGCAGCCAAAAAATAAAAACTATTAAAAATTATTTTATTTATATATCTGAAATGTCATATAGTAAAAATGATCACCTACTCGTATTGGAGAGAATTTAAAGAACTTAATGTATTCATAATTGATGTGACATGTCATGTAAACAAATAATAAATATTTATTAATTATAATATAACTTAATATTTATCTTATATAAAATTATAAATAATATTTAAAATTTATAATAACTCATATATTAATACCACACTACGATATTAACAATGCGGACACGATAATATATTACAAACTGTGAACACAAGTACACAAAATTACAAAAAAATAAATTATGTACTCCCTCCGTCCACCAATGTCGTTAACGTTTTGCCATTTCGGGGCGTCCACCAATGTTGTTAACACTTAAAAGTTTCCTTTTCTGGACACACCTTTTTACCCTTACTAACTTCATTAACTCACTAACTTTTTATCTTTTTACCCTTACTAACTCCACTAACTTTTACTTTTTACTTTCCACTATCTCTACTTACTACATTTTTTCATAAAGTCAAAATAATACATTAAAATCCGTGTCGGATCAAAATGTTAACCACATTCGTGGACGGAGGGATATATTAGTTTTATGAAAGAATTTGAAAACCACCAAACTCTCTAATAAAACTATTAAATGTTGTAAGTACAAAAGAGCCCTTCTATTCTAGTAGATGATCGAATAGATTTGATAGTAAAGTAAATTTGCAAATCATTATTTACAACAAATGTGTTTGTGCCATCTCTCTCTTTCTCCACCCAATGTTTAATAATTCAAATACTAACTCTTAATAACATTGAAATATGTGACATTTTGGAAACCCAAAATGTCAAAAAGAAACTTAATTAAGTAGTAATTTAATTAGATGACTTTTGTGACATGGGGGAATGTAAAATAATTCCACTAATCTTTAGTACCTAATCAAATAAGAGTTAGGCAATTAAAAAGGCACTTTGAACACAATTTGTACACATAAAGAGTTAGGTCCAACTCTACTTTCACTCACTGTTGTCTTCTTCCCATTTTACTATCCGTTTCTAGTTTCTTTCTATAAGTACATAAAAAGGTCAAGACTAACTCATTAATTACTTATTTAATTAACCCTAACTATTCCCTTAAAGGTTGACAATTCTTTTTATTTTTATATATATGTATTTTGATTAAGGAAAAAAATATATACTAATATGATATTTTACTAATTAGCACGACATGCACACTTTTCTATATCTGTAGGTAGTGACGAAGATAATTGCAGCCTTACCATCACATACAATTATTTTATTAAGAATGATTATATACATATAGAGCAAAAGTGTCGTTAATTAGTTTGAATAAACGAGTTAGTCAAAGTTTGGCTACATTAGATGAAAGTTAGTCTAAGGATCATATTATATATATTATCGGCCTAGTTATTATAAATAATAGTATTATCACCGAATTAAGTTTTACTAATTAATTAGTAATTTATAAATGATTTTGAGTCTCTGACAAGCACCAGATTTTTATCCGATCAAAATTATAAGTTAAAAAGTATTCGATTTTTATCTCTGTTCCTTCTGTTTGAAGAAAGGAAGAATTTCAAAGAATTGATCTTTCTTTTAGTGATTGAATCTCTTTTTGATTGATCCATATGTGATATTTCGAATCCTCATTATTAATGGAATCCAAATGATCTTTGGATTGATCAGAAGATCCTTTTAGTTGGCTAGAATCCGTTACTTAACGAAACTGGATTTTGTGGAATCGTATTGAATGTACATGCATTCTGTTATTGAGTTGACAAATTTTTTTATTTTAAGTAATTAAACATACCGATCGCGCGCGAGTTAATTAAAGAAAATTAAAACTCACTAATACACATCAATTCAAATTAATAGTTATTTGATGAAGGATATATATGTAGTATTGTCATCTTTGGTACTTGGGAGTTGAAAGCAACATAGAGTTAAGTAAAAGTAACTTGACAAAATATGTGGAAATGGACAAAGATGTCAATCAAATAATTGAAGAATTAAGAGCTACATTTTTGTTTGTTTAGGAAAAACCAACATTAGTATTAATTAATTAATTAAGATGGACTTAAGTGTTCCTCTCCAAGAAAAAGAAGATTAGCTTTTAATGCAACCGTCCAAAGAATTTAAAGGAGGCATCCATCATTTCTCTGAAAAGCTAGTAACAAGGTACATAGTATTTAATTAACTAATTAAAATACTACTCCTACTACTTCTCCTAAATCTAATCTACTAGTAGTATAGTAGGTAGGAGTAGGATGCAATGCAACTCAATTTTCTATACATTAATTAATGTAGTAATTGTGTACCTCGAGGAACAATAGGACCATTTTTTTGGCTAATAGGGCTGACAATGTAACCCAAATTTCCCATTATTAAAACCTGCCTATCTATTTCTGTGCTACCACACCTATCCATCTTTCTCTACCCGTACTCTTTCTATCTCCGTTCAAGATGACCATTTTTTTAGGGACGCAGATTAAAACAATCTCTTTCTTTTTATTTACTCAATACATTTAAAGTACAAGAATGATACTATAAAAGGAAAAAGACCATCTTCATGGGACAGACGGAAACAACAAAAAGGGTTGTCTTGAGTGGACGGAGGGAGTACTTTGCATGAATTATTCATAATTTAGTTTTAGATTAATTATCATGACTTGTTTGGTTGGATGAATACGGCCCTTGATTTAATTCCGACATTATGCCACGTAGGATTAGTCATAGCTTGTGTGTCTTGACCTTTCCCTGTGACTAAAATAATCTCGAGTAATCTTGGACCAAGTCAATCTCGAACAATCACAAGCTAATATAGTCCTAGGTAACCGAGCACACTATACATACTATGTGTGTTGTTATTAAGATGAGTAAGATAAAAACTCAAATTTAAAATTATTAGTTATGACTTATGAGTGTTTAATCCCAAGAGAACCATACATACATTTGTGGGATATAAATAAGTTACCTATCTCAATTTTTTCATTGTAAGTTAATGCTGGTCTAGAAAAGTTATAAAAAAAAAATCATTTATTTAATAAATTGAATTTTTTGAGAAAATGCTTTTTAATAACAATTAACTTATATAAATATACCTTTCACGTTTGTAATTCTAAAACTCATGCATTTTAAAATTGATAAATAAAATATTTTCTTTTAATAAATGGCAGCTACCTTAATTTTATATAATCATATGATATAATGTGAATAATTTTAGTACGTAGATAGTTTCTCGTAATATTCCCAAAAAAGAAGTCATTGTCTCATTGGCCAATCTCCACACCAAGGGCCACGAATAGTGTTGTTACAAACTTACAACAATGTAGAAAAATAATTACTATAATTAAAATATAATGAGCCATCCCAATAATAATAGCTCATTTTTAAAAAAGAAAACATTTTTACTTTTGAAGAGTAAATTAATTTTATTAGCATTCATCACTTTACATATAAAAAATCACATTTATAATATTTGTGCTCGAAAGTAACGTGCATGTTATAAATAATAAGACGGATTTAGTATATACAATGGCGGAGTCAGGGGTGCTGGGATCAGCTCAAGCACCCCCCATAAAAAATTACTTTTTTTTTGTACTTTCGTGTCGACAAATTTTCGGCATAGCACCATTTGTTGCCTTAAGAATAACTTCTCTAGTCATTCCATCTACTCAAAAATTAGTCGCGTTGATCCGCCAATCGCCTTGTTGGTTGTTGCTCCACATATTTTTATAATTTTATACGAGTTATTATTTATACTATACCACTCCTAAAAAAATTCTGCGTGCGGTCTGAGTATATAGAATATAGAGAAATCCACTTACTAATAGATAAAAATAAATAATTAATAATTAAATAGATAAAGATTTATTATAAGAATTATGAACAAGATTGACCACAAAATGAATTTGTGGCAACCATTATGTTGTATTTAATAATGCTAGTCAAACACATAAATAGATTAGGCCCCCTATGGCTAAGGCATCCACTCTAGTTAATTTATTCAAGAATTGAGACATAAAAAATGAGATGATATATATGATGTTGGTGACTTGAATAGTCTACATGGCAATGGGCATTGCATGTGCATTGTTTGAGTTTATATTTCTAAAGGGAAAAGGGGCCCTATTTCCAGATGACATGAATATTTTTACAACATTAAATCACATTCAAAAGAAGAGCCCACATCATACATCATACTATGTTTTCATTCTTTCTTTCCCATGCAATCTTCCAAATTAAAAAACAAGAAGACATCATTACATTAAAATAAGCTATAGCTTTTATAGTTTGGCTTCATCTTCTTGGAAAAATAGTGTATGCATTAATTCCATGTTCTCATTAATAGTTTGTAAAACAGTGTTGGTCATCATTAATAAGGAAATAGGGCCAATCTTGTGTATCAATGAAGCACAAATTTAAATATGGGTTCTATAGAAATGAAAATCAAGATGTTTATATCATCTTCTTCACCTGATTTTATTTTGGTGCCAAATTTGAAATATTTATTAAATTAGAGTATTTGTTTTTTCATCTTGAATACGAGAAGTATATTTACGAGTATGGACGTAAACAAATCAAACCATTCGTAAACTATTCGGAGTCCGGCTTGGTAAAAGATCGTTTGAAATTCGTTCGTTTACTGAACTCGAGCCGAACTCGAGCTTAATGATATTCGATTCGAAAGGTTTGTAAACATGTCCGAATATAACTTTAATGAACCGAGCTTCGAGTAATTCAAGAGTTTGTTCCACGAACATTAAAAACGAGCAAAACTTCAAATAATTCGCGAAATTTAAAAGTGAACTAGTTAACAGACTTATCAAATTAATATATATATATATATATATATATATATTAACAAAATAATTTAGTAAACGAGTTTCTTAACGAACTCAAACTCGAATAAGTAACGAATTCGAGTCGAGTTCGAGCTTGAATTCAAATTTTCTATTAAATCGAACCAAACTCGAACTGAACTCGAGCTCGATTTTTATTTATCAAACTGAACTCGAGCTTGATTTTCATAACTCAAACTGAGCTCAAACCTAACTCGAGCCTGTAATTTTTCAAACAATACAAATTTGAGCTGACAGTATTCGGTTCAGATAGGTTCAATTAGAATCCTACTTATGAGGCACCTTTTATTATAGAATTAAATTAAATTTAGTTATCACTTATCAACATATTGTAATGATAATAAATTTGGGATGCATTCGGACCTTTTGAATAATATCTCATTCGAAATCATCTATTATTAATCACACATAAACATAGAAGTTATTATATTTTTTTTGATGTTGGATTATTTTATATTAAATAATTGTTAATATTAAACTATATTTTCAAATCAATAAATCATAATTAAAAAATAAAAAATAATATATTTTTATTAAAAATTTATAATCTATCTATATTAGACACCATATTAATTGTGGATATATTAGTTACTACCGGCGGTTGATCTTTCAATCAAATTATGCATATATTATATTTTAATTTAGTATTTTTTTAGGAATGGTCTATAGTTGAAGGGGTGTATAATTAGTTATTGTCCCATTGAATAAATTATTTATATCAAGAGGATTTGGAATTACTCCATTCGCTATATTTTAATTGACACGTTTTATTATTATAATAGATTCAATTGAATATAAAACGAAAATGGAAGGGATGGAGTATTAATTATTAGGTGACCTTTTTTGAGGGACACGAGCTTGTGATATGGCTATAATATTAGGCCTCAACCATTATTATTAAGGCGTGGTGAGGTCCATAAATGGTCCTTTCTTCACCTATTTAATTCATAACATATACTTTAAAAGGACATAATTAATTTCTTAGTCGACATAAAATTATAAGATTATGAATAATTAATTTGAACGAAACAAACAGTTGACTAATAACTTAAATTATTCCGCATAATTTGATTGAATTGAAAGTTTAGATTTCAAATGCAGAAACTTTTTTATTTTCTTTTATACTATATGACTATCTACATATGTAACTAAATAACAATATTTATATGTATAGAAGTTCATGGACTAATGACCTATCTTGACTTTAATTAATGAATGTTCTTGTAAAAGGTGATAAAAGTTAGATTAATTTTGTTAATGGCTTAATTATTTTATTTAATTATTGTCAACTTGCAACTGATAGTGTATATTAAAATGTGAGTTACACACACTGTTACGGTTTTGATCAAATCTTTCAAGTACTGAAATCAAGATCTCCCATCTTTATTTTACATTAACTATGCTAGTGATTCTTCTAATTAACTAATATCTTCTTTGGTAGGCTATAAAAGCTCAATATTACTTACTCCCTCCCTCCATTTTTTATAAGTGTCCTATTTTGATATATTTTTTGTTTTCTAATAAGTGTCCCATTTCAAAAATCTAGACAAAAAATGTATTATTTTTTTTATTTTACCCTTATTTAATATTTTTATAATATGAAAGTAAAGTGTATGAATGCAATTATAAAAGTGTGAATATAATAAATTGATGAGGTTATATAAGTAAATGTAATACTTTATTGGTATGCGTAAATAAATGAAATAAGACACTTATAAAAAAACGGAGGAGTACTTATCTAGGTTTAACTAGTCATTCGGTAATTAAATTAACAAAACTAACAATATTTATCTCGTAAAGTCTATCTTATTTTTCTTTTATCTCGGACTATTCTATCTACCGTATTAAATGAGGTATGGTGAGTAAAATAACATTGAAAGTGAAAGTATTAATTGATAAATCGTCATTCAATACATTTTATGCATAAATCAAATATGTAGTTAATTATAAATCTTTCTCAAGTGGCTAAATTCTTTTTTTTATTGAGTTCAAATTATATTTTAAAACACCACATAATAATAATAATATTGGAACCCAACCATGAAAGATCATATTCCGGAAGACACTAGAACTCGAATATTTTTTTTAATATATAGATGAAGAGTAGATTTACATTACAAAACACATTTAGGATAATCATGTATTCTCATTAATCAATTATAGTTTATAATTAATATAATTGAGATGCTTAGCCGTCTTTTGCTGAATGATTAATTATTAGAGTTGAAATTAAATTAAATTAAATGGTAGGTAAAGTCACATGGATGAAAGTCATGTGCTCCAATTGATTAAAGAGAATAATAATCTTAGTATAATATCAATAACAATAAGAAGAAAGTTAGTTTATAATTGTAACTGGTGGTTGAGATTCTTGATGTTATTAGGGCACACGTTATGAACTAATAACTGCTTCTCAAAACTATATTACTACTATTTTAAATCAATTACTATTATTATATATCCAATTGTGATAAGAAACAATTTATAATAATTACCAATTTGGTTTTAAATCAATTATAAATATTTTTATATATATACAAAGATGCCCTTAATGAAAAATATTGACGTGTTACGTACGAGACGAATGAACTCAATTCATACAAATATCACCATTTTGTGTTAGAATGAGACGAATAACTCACATTCATACCCTTAGTTGCAATTTATATGCATTTTATTCAACATGAGACGTACAGTATGCACGAGACTAATTCATAACTAGGACAAAATTGTTAAGTCAAATGTATTATTGAATGTTTACTACTAAATATTAGTAATTTTTATATTATAGGCAAATATTTTTTTAATTTCAAAACAATGTGACATAAATAACCGAACAAATGGACCATTTTTCTTTATAGTTATTTTAGCCTAATTAAATATATTCAGTTAAATAATCATATTTATAAATTACCACTACTAAATAATTTTAATGAGTAATAAAGTTAAAGCAAAGCCCAACACAAAGTAAATTTATACCAATTGTAGCAAAAAATTTGAGCCCATAATAAGATGTTGGAAAGCCCACAAATCGTGGGCTCAAAAAACGAAAAAGAAAATAGAAAAAGACAAAATAATTAAAAATAGGAAGAAAAGTAGAAAACCCAATTACTTTGTTTCAGTTAATTACTTGGCACCGCCGCACTTCTTCTTCTTCTTTCTGTAACTTTCTTTTCCCAGACTTGATGTATTGATGAACACTCCTTCAAAGGTACAAATGTATGATTTTATGCCGTTAATATTTTGCTTAATTCATCTTGTACGATTTTTTGACTCCAGGCTTCTCTTATTTCTTGCTCTTGTTGCGTGCAGAAGCGGTGCAAAAATACAAACATCGCTGTATAGACTATAGAGCAATCCCGGCAGTGGCTCAGAACGTTGTTTTGTTTGGATTTCGAAATCTGCATCGGATACTTGGAATTGGAATCGAGAGATAAAATCTGCTGGAAAATTAGCAGAATCCCTTGGCGGGAAAATGGCATAGTAGTAATCTGGCTTTTATTCTGCATCTATATATTGTTAACATATTTGCGCCGCTACCAATCCGAAAATCGGCATTTTCAATCCAACTTAGGTTTAATCTCCGAAGTAATACAGTACATTGAGAAGAATGGCAGTTGCTTGCTCACACAGGGCCGCGAATTTTTTCAACCGAACTAGTATTGATTTTTTGGATAGCCATAGCCGTAGTCTCAGCTCAAGGCCAAAGGCTTTTACCTCACTCAGTTTGCGCAAATGGGTCACTGAGAAAAGTAGTTGTAGTAGCTTTGCTCGAGTTTGCGGGAGGAATTATAATCATTCTGTTCTTCCTGTAATTAACTGTATTGCTTCAGATGACTTGGTCACCTCTGCTTCTGGTACTTTCTTTTTTTGTGTTGTAATTTACTTGTCCTCGATATTGATTTTATTTGGTGTCTGGGAAAACAATACTGTGATAAATATCAAGAAATATTAGTTCGTTGCAGTCTGGACGAAGAGTTGGTGTATTATGAGTTTTACTCTTATGTTATATAACTATGCTTTTATCATTCCTACTGTTATCTAAAAACTGTGATTGTGAAAGGAATTTATAGCATGCTAATGTATGTCGTATGATAATCCCCACATTTGTGTTACTGGGAATAACAGTATTTTATACCAATCAACATTATCTACTTGCTGAAATAGAAAAGATAGTATCTTGATGCCATCAATCTGCTTGAAATTTGGATTGGATGTTTTGCACTATCTAAAAATTTAGCTCCACTGTACCAGTATTTCCCTGTATGTTAATAAATAGGATGTGACGAATGCTTAAATATGAATATTCATCGTATTATTGATGATTGCAATTGGCATTGTAGAGGAAAAAAATGTTGTGCTGGTTATTGGAGGAGGGGGAAGGGAGCATGCTCTTTGTTATGCCCTGAAACGATCTCATTCTTGTGTTTCTGTGTTTTGTGCACCTGGGAATGCTGGAATTTCTGACTCGGGTGATGCAACCTGTATAGAGGATCTTGATATCTCTGATAGCTCAGCAGTGATTGTCTTTTGCCGTGAAAGGTCTATTGGTCTAGTTGTAGTGGGACCAGAGGCTCCTCTTGTAGCTGGTCTTGTTAATGACCTTGTTAAGGTTGGGATTCCTACATTTGGCCCTTCTTCAGAAGCTGCTGCCTTAGAAGGTTCGAAGGATTTCATGAAACGGTTATGTGACAAATATGATATCCCAACTGCCAAGGTTCCCTACACTTTAGCTTTGGTTACTTGATAGGCTTATTTTCGATACATTGAAAACTTACTTAACTTATCACTTCAATTGTGCAGTATCAAACATTTACTGATCCATCTGCTGCAAAAGCATATATCCAAGATCAGGGCGTTCCCATTGTTGTTAAAGCAGATGGCTTGGCAGCTGGAAAAGGTGTTATTGTTGCTATGACAATGGATGAAGCGTTTGAAGCAATTGATTCGATGCTTGTGGACAATGTTTTCGGCTCTGCTGGCTGTCGTGTCATCATTGAAGAATATCTAGAGGGAGAAGAAGCATCATTCTTCGCTATAGTTGATGGGGTGAATGCCATACCTCTAGAATCAGCTCAGGACCATAAGCGAGTTGGTGATGGTGACACTGGGCTTAATACTGGTGGAATGGGGGCATATTCGCCTGCTCCAGTCCTAACAAAAGAACTCGAATCTTTTGTCATGAAATCGATAATTATTCCCACTGTGAAGGGAATGGCTGCAGAAGGCTGCAAATTTGTTGGAGTTTTGTATGCAGGGTTAATGATCGAGAAGAAATCTGGATTACCTAAGCTGATCGAGTACAATGTCCGCTTTGGAGATCCTGAGTGCCAGGTTTATCTTAGTTTTCATTTTAATTATTCTCCCCAGCTTTTTTTCCGAGTTTTTTTGCACGGGATCTTGTTATTTTGCACGTCCTATACTTCGAAATGATTGCATACCATGGATCTTGTACTCTAAGCTTGATGCTTTACTCATCAGTGCCTCCTGATTGAAAATCAGGTATTGATGGTTCGATTGGAGTCGGATCTGGCACAAGTTTTAGTTTCAGCGTGCCGGGGAGAGCTAAGTGGCGTATCTCTGGAGTGGAGTTCAGGATCCGCAATGACTGTGGTAATGGCGAGTGAGGGTTACCCAGGAAGCTACAAGAAGGGTACAGTGATTCAAAATCTGAAGGCAGCAGAGGGAGTCGCTCCAAATGTGAAGATTTTCCATGCTGGTACGGCCCTCGACTCCAATGGGAACTTCATTGCAACTGGTGGGCGTGTTCTTGGTGTCACTGCCAAAGGGAAGGATCTTGAGGAGGCCCGAGATAGAGCATACCAAGCCGTAGAGCACGTAAACTGGCCACGTGGCTTCTTCAGACGAGATATTGGCTGGAGAGCGCTGGCACGGAAACAATAGCCGCAAGACGCTGAAGTAACCATAGCAAAGACAAATTCAGTACAGTGTGAAGTGATTATGCAGGATTTGTGCAATGTGCAATGCAGGTACTGCTTTTCTTTTCATCAAATGGTATTATTATGTTTATGAAATATTTGAACTCAAATTTTTTGTGTAATCAGCTGTTTGAATTTGTTTTACAAACAAAATTCAGCTGCACGTTTTCAGGTTTACCTTTATGAAATTATTGTGGGATATTTAATTTCTTCAATCAAATTAAGCTAAAATATTTTGACCTATATATAATATATCGTGTAAATTGACCCCATAAATGATGCCATTCTCCTATCTTCTAAAATAAATTAAATAAATACACACACAAGGACATATACAAAAGAAGAACAATAATAAAAGATTTATATATAGTTCTCAACCCTTATTCTTGAAGCTCCGATTCAATTCAACTTCATTAACATTTTTTATATTCATATTCTTCTTTATCTATTACAAAAATGATAATCATTATTTGGTAATAATACAAAATAAAAAAAGAATGTTAAATAACTTCCAAGTTGGAAGAAAGGTGGTAACGTTAGAACCATATATTGATATATTAATCAAATAATTTGATGCTTTGTGTTAATTGCAACATGCAATATCATGCTATTCCGTACAAAGTCCAACTAATAAGAAATAGTAATACAAATTTGTACGCAATATTAATTGAAGTACAATTAATTAACTTGTAATATTTGATCAAACTACATTAATTTGCAAGTTCAGTTCGAGCTGTCTTGAGCACGTAAAAAATACTATAAAAAATCATGCATTTTGTCTTTAGCAAATTAGAATACTAGAAAAAATCGTATTTCCCCAATTATTGTGGAGATGGAGTCCATAATTAAGATCTCAAGCTTCTCAACACATTCTTTAATTAATTTTATGTCCACAAAATAATGATAGCTAATTGCAAGAAAATCACAATCTTTGAATCGAGATTAGGGTTAGATCTCATTGTAGTGCGACTATGGAGCATCCAACCTCCAAAATCTTCCAATTTAAAATTAAGGACAATTAGTTTAGTGATTAATCAAAGATTGGTTGGTGATTACTAATATTTTTCGAATTAATTACATCTTAAGAATACCATGTTGCCCAATTGGAACCAAAATATAATCCCAAATATTGGGCCCTAAAGATCTTGAAACCCTAATTGGCATTTCTATTCATAAAATAGTTTTTCTTTTGTGTTAATTGTTGATTGTTAATATGTTTTATTACTTGATTATCGACTAATTGTTGTGCATTTCTTAGAGGGCCACCGGCAATTAAACCTCCAAGTGGATTTGGTGGTCTTCAGTCAAAATGCTCATATTGCATATTTATATATAATTAACAACCTTGTTGGTTTGCATAATTGCATGTCCTTTTCACTAATACAATGTTATTAATTTAAGCATTTGTTTTTTAGGTTGTGAATTTCTTATCATATATGTAATGAATGATCAATTAAATTGATGAAATCATAAATAATAGATGGCATGTTAGTATAATATTTCAATATCTAATTTGTTTATAGACCAGTACTGCAGGCATGCAACTATAAGCCGTATAGTGTAATCATTCTAAGATTAGCGTCGTATCTTGGATAACAAATATATTCTTAGGGGTTTAAATATTAGATAAACCTTTTTAAGGTTGCAACTAACAGTCTTCTTACCATTTTTTTTATTAGTAATACCAAAGTATTGTATGTCAAAAAAGTAATCAAAGCTAGGCGTGATTAAAAACAATTATTTAAGTATATAATTAGTCTACTTTAAGAGAAAAAAGGTGTTAACCTTTCCACCAATATATAATCACAAGATCATACAAGAAAATTGCTAAATTAAACGACAAAATTATCATGTTCTGACTTCTGATTGGTTATACGTATATGTAAATATATACCACTTAATCCATACTCGAAAAGTGCAATATTTTTGTCATTTTTATTCGTTCATAAAAAACGTACTCCCTCTGTCCCATATAATTAGACCCACTTTGACTAAAAAACTCTCACAGTTTTAACTAAGTTAGTCTAATTAAATTCGACAAATGGAGTAATATTTATGTTTTTTTACATTAGATCTACTTATTACTTTATACTTTGAATTTCACAAATATTATTTTATGGGTTTATTTCTCCACACAGAATGTGATAATTTTGATTAGCAATTTATGAAAGACCACTTATATACTATTGTATACATGAACCGAAAAATTCTATTTCAATTAGGGTTAGGGTTTGTATAGTGTAATATTGTTATCCCTTCCTCCTGTAGGTTTACATTAATATCTTTTTCTTGTTATTGTTATCACTTGTTTATATTCATAATACATAAAAGTTTGTCTATATTTATAACACAAAAAAAAATACAAAAAGTGGAATGCATGTTAGTGTATAATTGAAGTGGTGAAGGTAAGAAACATGGTGGGTTGTTTTGCCTGTTGTTCACGTTAGAAGTTGACAAGCTTCTGTTTTTTCACAACTTTTGATGATTGTGTTTTTTTGATGAAATTCAAGCTACCTACCTACATGTACATACACATTTGCCTCGTTTTCTTACTCCCAAAAGACTTTGCAATTAAGTCCACATAAATCTATTTACCAATATACTCAAATACCAACATAATCCATAAATTTACACTATTTATTACATAAAAAATATAAAAACTAAAAATCGACATTACATGATCATGTAACAAATATAATACAAGTTAATGATGATATATATCTAGGTACAATTAAACTAGGAGGCTCTTTTGACTTGACCATGAAATTGGTCCTAAAATTATTGAAACTACTATATATACACTAAAAAGTTATGCTAAGATTAAGACAACAGACGTAGAAACAGCATCGAGGTTTTGTGAAGAAAAGTTGAATGCTTTTTGAAGTAGCTAAGCTAGCTAGTCTCATTTTACCACCATGCAGTTCAATCCCAATACAATTATTGCCTTGTGCTCCCACAAATTTAGATAAAAATTTATTTGATCACTTGAAATCTCTCATGATACACCTACCATCCCAATATATATATAATATTGTAGGATCAAGTGCTTGCCACTAGACCAAAAGTCCGGACTTGTGGTGAGGTGCTACTTTATTTCCCTTAACCCATATTTAGCTGCAGGCGCACACAGGCGGCACGCAACTATGCCTTTAATCGAGCGAACGGACAAGACTTGAGCACAACTCGCTTGAAAGGCAGGAGACTGCTAGGATTCCTCCCAACAAATATATATGTGAATGTCTGAAATGTATTAAAATAGATAGTAGTTTAATTATTTAAAAAAAGAAAAAAGAAAGCAAGGGCGGAGGAAATATATATATATATAATATAATGAAAGAAGAAAATTAAAAGTAAGGATTAATTCTGAGGTAGCTAGGTAGCTAAGCTAGAGAGGATTAATGAATAAAATAAAAAAATTGTTGTTAGGTAAAAGGTGAGCTACCAAACAAAGCAGTAGCAGACAAAGCCTGGGACAGTGGTTTGGAGGGAATTCTGTGGGCTGATCAATTCATATATATTTATATAATCATTTGAATTTACTACACATCATTATTCATACATACTACTAATATATAGTGGTAAAAAGAATTAATGAATGGATAGTGGTTAGCTTGTTTTTCACCTCAGCTAATTCTCATCTCCTTTTTTTATATGATATATATGATCACGTACCACTTTGTCGTAATTTTAAACGATCAATTAAAACAATACGACATATATATATTCATAGTATTATCATTACAAATATATGTTTACGTATATTCATGAAAAACAATATGTTTCAGCATTTTTACATGCATGCATGGCTTCCACCGTACCCAATCGTTATCACACACATATTTTATATGTATATGAAAAAATAATATATGTTTGTTTATATATATCACAATGCATGAGTTAATACAACGAAAAATCGTACTCATAAATTATGGATCAAGAACTTAATTTTTCCAAGTGCTAGCTATGAGTTAATTAAATTAAATTATCATAATTAAGCATATATATATATATATATATATTAGCTAGCTTAATTAGTAGGTAATTAACACACTAGCTACCACATGTGGGCCTGTGGCGCCGCCCACAAGTAATTTTATTAACATATATATTTAATTTTCTCAAATGTTTTTTACTTATCAACTAATTGGGCTAATAAAATTTGTAGAATCCCATATATATGTACATAGCATGTGCCTCAGATTCTACATAGAGTTTTGTTCTATTAAAGCCTTGATATACAATTCTAATTAATATATAAACTATATATATTAGGGTCGACAAATAACTTACTTTAATTAACATTAATATATAACTTGGTTAATTGAAAATATTGATATAGGTCCTAAAAGAGTATTTTTAGTAAACCAATTATATTTAAAAGCTAAACAATATTATTAGTAGTTTTCGTATTGAAGTTACACTATAGGGTATTTTTCATAAATAACTATATATATATATATATAACAATGAGATCGATAAATAGGAATTTGTGTATTCGGAATATAATTAACAGTTCGTGGCAATACATAATTAAAACAATAATATTAGGATTTAATTAAGGGATAATTACACTAAAAATACATAAATTTTAACTCAAATATCATGCAAAACAACTACTTAATTTTAAATTTACATTTTGAGTCGCATGTTCTAGAATTTTCACATAAAATTGAACATTTCATTCTCATGTTTTCATCAGAAATAATAATTAATGTTTCAAAAGAATCTACAACACCTTCGAATTCATGTAATAATATTGCATCTTTATATTTTTCATCATTAGATTTTAATCCATTAACTCACGATCTAAACTTCTTTCTAAAATTAAACTTGTGAAGGAAATATTCAATTATATATGAAAATTGCGCAGATAAAATTTGTAAATCTTAGGACTTAAAATGTATGTGAAAGTCCAACCAAAGTTTTTCCATTTAATTTGGTGCAATTATCCATTTACTAGTATTATGTTAACTATAGTGCATTTGGATGAGGCAATATATGATCACATCTATAGGTTGACGAAAGATATATGTCAATTAAAAAAGACGCTAACTACTACACTTCAACAGAAGGCTAATTAATAATTTTAAACATATTTATAACAGAATTTAATTGACATTAATAAACCATAACTTTCTTAATAAGACCTTATAAAATGGGAGTGCAAATTACATATATAGGTCGTAGGTCCGTCATTGTTTAAAGACAATTTTCTTCCGTCGTCGTTAAATCTTTCGTTGTTTTTGTGTTTTTTGTAGCGGCAATACAATACGACCCACTTTGTCAATTAAAGAATGATCACTTGATAATTAAAGCAAGTCTGAAAATGGCTTAGTATAACATTAAGTAGAAGATCATGGTATACTAATTAGTGGCATTACATGAACAAGTCCAATTAGTTGAAAATGGCTATACTTTAATTAAGACCGCTTTATGCCAAAACTATATACGTCTCGTTTATTCCATTCTGTATACGACATTTAACATAAGCCAAAACTACATATTTATTAATAATAATGTAATTATATATTGTCTTTAATGGTTTTGTTACATTCAGTTTAATCTTTACATTCTGCATTGTAAATATATATAATAGTAGTTATTTAGTAGAGGTCATCAAACCCTACGTAGTATGTATGGATGTTAATTGAAAATTTGCCGATCATTAAGCAAATTTAATGGATAACAACAAAGGGAGCCACCAAATTAGTTGAAATTGTGAGCTAAGCCAAAATGTAAAGCTATTTTGATGGGCCCCATTATTTATGTATTTATTTATTGGAGCTAGCTAGTTTATGCTCCATTTGACCTTCACACTCTTATTTGTACTTGTCTGAAGCAAGTAAAAATATCAACTGGAAATCTATGGTCTAGACCTAGTCACAGATTTTACCCATGGTATACAATGTGTACCACTAATTGGAAAACTAAACTATAAGAATATTTAGAAAAATATATCAAACAAAAAGCTAGTCACTTAGTAAGATGCTTCTTCTCCCAACTTTTAGGTCATAGTTAAATACTAATATCATCATTCCAAAGTATTTGACACCGAAAGTAAATAGATCGCTCACAGTTTTTATCAAATAAAGATTTTTTATATTATGATGTATTGGAAATGAAATGGTTGAATAATTGAAAAATAAGATTATTCAAGAATGAACATTGAATGTTGAAATAACGCATTCTGATAGTATATCCATAATCGATAAAATGTTTGCGATTGTTTTAGAAGAAATGAAACGAAAAATATAGTAGAGCTAGAACAATTATTGTATGAGGTATATTCAATACTACATGCAGATGTGCATAATTGATCGATATGAATATCATGCATGAGTTGTCTCGTTATAAAATCTATTGTTGTTGATACCTTATTTTTCGCTCCTTCTTTTAACGTGAACTCGGAGAATGAAGAGATAAGAGCACCCTATTAACAATTAAAACGAGTCGTTTTTTTGGTAATTATTCTTTTATCAAACAACATATAAAGTTATTCTATTACAAACCTATTTAAAATATTAAATATATTTTTTTTAATTTTAGTATTGAAAAAAAACTTCTTATCTTAATTCGTAGTAGAGTGGGAGTATAATACATTTGAGAAAAATATTAGGAAAATCCTTATATCCAATGGAAAGAAGTAAGCTGAATCTCTCACTGTAATACATATAAAGGTCTGTGGGGGCAGGTTTAACTTCACCATTTACTCCATATATTATTGGATTTTGTGGTAACTGAAACCATGTTAATCAGTGCCTCATTGTGATTTGTCAACAGTATTTTGGTAATTACATGTATATTTAAACACTTAAAAAAGACTTTTTCATTTTCCTGTAAAAAAAATGAAGTACGTATGGCGGTGGTGGTGGTGGCGTAATATTGTGCACAGTTACTGGTGATTGGCACAGAAATGTGGGTCAAACTACTCAGACCCCTCCTTTTTTACTCACCAGTTTTTCAGTGAAAAATGCCTTCAATTTTACCCTTTTCACCCCTCTCTCTGCCTAACAGATGTAACAACTCATTCCATTTCCCACCTTTCATCTTTATACATACATGTACACCCTCCCATACTGGTGCTCAATCCGTAACCGGTTTTCGAAAAGAACTCGTATCAAATCAGTTTTCGATCGAGAATCAGTTATCGACTATTAATTTTTCGACAAATTAAGATTAGTACTCCTTCGTCCACCAAGTATTTGAACACTTAGATTCGACGCAGATTTTAACGAATACTATGAATGTGTTGTGAATGGAGTAAGAGTCCACAATATTTATTAATTAAATATTTGTATGCGAGAGTCTCACATTATTTATAATTTAATATGTAACGTGAATGATTAAAAAGGTGATGATGAGTCAAACAATATAGATATAATTATTAAAAATAGAAATTTGCAAGTTTTTTTGTGAATTCAATGAAGTGAATAAATACGCAAGTTTTTTCGTAACGGGGAGTATATATTAATAAATGGGTTATGTATTAAAAACCAAATATTGTATATTTATAAAATAATTAACATGATGAATTTAAATATATTTATTTTGAATTGTTGTTGAAAAAATATTTATATCGAATGACTGCCATTATTGTTTTATCAATACTTATTTATTTTGGATACCTCGTACACTTGTATGTATTATATGCACCAAAAATTAGTATTATTATACCAAATACACTAATATGTATAATTAATATTTACACGCGATATACGTTGCTTGGATATTGGGGTGAATACATATTATTATACAGCTCTGGAACTAAAATAGGAGACCTAATTTTCATTTAATTTTCTTGAGCAAAGAAATAAATAAGGCAAGTAGCTTCTTCTTCCTCTCCTCTTTTCTTTGAGTCCACACTTGATTCCTCTCTACCTATATAATACACCATAACCTGCATCCTCCCTTTATCAACCCTCTATTGTTTCTTTCTGCAGCCCCTCAAGAGTCAAGACCTACCTACACACCATTAGTTTCTTCCTTCACTTCTCCTCAATTAATTTCTCTTTCTGTGTTAATTTGTGAGAGAGATATATAGAGATGGAGGATTACTTGACAAATGATGAACATGGTTTACTGGAAGAGTTATTAGGCCTTAGAGAAATGGAGGATTACTTCACTTTTAACCAAGAAGCAAATCTTGATTATTTTGGAAGCTACAACAATAATCTAACCACCTTCTTCCCTACTACAACAACAACAACAACAACAAATGGTTACTTCCAAGAATGCTTTCTGCCACTCGATGCCACGTCACCCTACGCCCCGTTTGGCGACGACCTTTCGCCGCCTCAGCTCACCCTTGATTCCCTCCTCCTCCCCCAAACGCTCCCTTACCACCAATTCCCGAATATGGATAGTACCGGGGCCCCATGTAAACCCGAACCCGCACCCGGAACTCCGATCCCTCACATTCACGACATCAAAGTTAGAAGCAAAGCGAAGAAGCTCAACGGCCAACCCTCGAAGAACCTCATGGCGGAGCGGCGGCGGCGGAAGCGCCTCAACGACCGCCTCTCCATGCTCCGATCAGTCGTTCCAAAAATTAGCAAGGTACATCGTCATTTCTTCTCCAGCAATCGTAATTTACCCAGTAGCAGAAACTCATGAACAGTTCGTTTAATTTCCCTATTTTTTTAAAAATCGAAAATTGTAGATGGACAGAACTTCGATTCTGGGGGACACCATAGGCTACATGAAGGAATTGCTGGAGAGAATCAACAAGTTGCAGGAGGAAATGCATTTGGGGCCAAATCAACTGAGCATAATGAGCATCTTCAAGGATATCAAGCCCAATGAAACATTGGTCAGAAACTCACCCAAGGTACCAATCTTTTTTGTTTTTCCTTCAAAAATCCGATTCCGATTTCATGAACTGAGAAAAATGCAGTTTGAAGTAGAGAGAAGAAACCCGGACACAAGAATTGAGATATGCTGTGGAGCGAAGGCGGGGCTGTTGCTGTCAACAGTGACGACACTGGAAGCATTAGGGCTGGAGATTCACCAGTGTGTGATTAGCTGTTTCAATGACTTTGCACTGCAGGCCTCTTGCTCTGAGGTCATTACTTGATCTTTGTGCTTGAGTTGAAGAGTAGTTTTTGTCATTTAGTATTTGGTTGTGTTTTTGCAGGATTTGAAGAAGATGTCTGTCTTGGATGCAGACGACATAAAGCAGGCTCTGGTGAGAAATGCAGGCTATGGAGGGAACTAACTGCCTCTACCACTACCAAGTTTATTCAATGGATTAATAATTAACTTATTCAATATTTCTGCAGAAATTCAAATGCATGGAGATGGAGTATCTACTGCACTCCTTTCTCTTTCTCTCTTCTTGAAACTTTTTGGATACTTTTTCATTTCTTACTGTATTATTTTTGGTGAGATTCTAAGTGCATGTGTGTTTATAAAGGAGAGATCTTGATTCAAGTGAGGGGTCATGATTTCCCCATCATTACCAAATTAAATTTCTGGGTTTTCTCTCTCTCTATATATAATATGTGCAGAAGGCCGATCCTCAATCATTTGAGAGATGGAGAAATGATTTCATTAGTCTTTTGATGATGATTTATGACAATGGAAAGATATGGTTTCTGTTAGTTTGGACCATTTGTGATTAATAAATTGTCGAGCACCGGATAATATATAGTACTGCTCATGACATGAAAATATTATAGACAGGGACACTTTGTGCTTTATGATTATAGCAATAAATCCACAAAGTTCAATGGTATTTTCTTTCATAATATGGAAATTATTACAAATCTACATATAAAGTTTTTTACATATTCTATTACAAGAACCTACAACATAAAAAGTGCAACGTCTGCACATTAAATGCCGGTTTTTCCTTTTAAAGTAATTCTTTTTTTTCAATTGTACTCCCTCAATTGCACTAAGTTTGACACGTTTTTTTTTTTGTCATATTAAAGTTGACACATTCCAAAAATAGTAAAAATTATCATTTTAAAAAAATGTGGACATGCTATCTTAACTTTTACACTACTTTATACACTTTCCTTAATAACCGTGCTGGAAAAAAAATTGTCAAATTTAGTGGAACGGAGAATGTACTATATATTAATATAAAAATAATAAAAATTAAAATGATTGGTATGCTTAGATGATAAAAATTAGTTCTTGAAAATGTATGAACTCAAATATTATTACTAATTTTCAGTTGTTATATCGAAAATAATTTTAAACAACATTACAACACCATAATCGATTGAAAAAAATAATAAGCAGTACTATATAGAATTATCATTGATTTTATTTTATATACGATTGTCTGCATTCTCACAATTTGTAAACATTAGGCGGGTTTTGGCAGTTGGGGTTAATATAGATTATATAGACAATATATATATATATATATATATATATATATATATATATATATAAATCACATGTCCAAATATTAGTCATAACAAGAAGGAAATTAATTCCTAGAATATTAATTGGATTTAGTATAAAAGAATATTTTGTTTGGGATGTCGATATGCAATTAATGTGGCAGGAAAAGAAACATATTTTCAGATAATAATTAAGTAGGAGTATGTATATTTCATTGGAAACAAACAAGCCAGTCACATTCCTCGATTATTTTTGAAACCCCACATTAATTCTTCAAATTATAGACGAAGCAATATTGTCACAATTAATTAATATTGTAGCTGAACTATGGATAAAATTCATTAAACATTAAATGAATGCTAGTATGCTACCCTACCCTTTTTCGCGTTCTCCAGGAACAGTACTTATGAAGACTAGTAGTTGTCAATTCATGTAGTAATGTTATTGAAATTAACTATATAGGTTAATGTCTAATAACTGTTGTAAGAATCCAAATTAGAAGCATACTACTAACTGTACCATTAGAATGTTGGATCATGTAAAACATTGAAGCTAAATCCAAAGAGAAATAATAAATAAATGCATTCTCATGAATAGAATGAGATATATGGCAAGTAGGTTGTTCGATCTTAATTTTCAGAGTGAATTTGCGATGATAAAATAGAGAATAAGGACACGGGATTTACGTGGTTCGATCGTTAATTAGATCTACGTCCACGGAGAGAAGAGAGCCTTTGTTTTTAGTTCTCGAGTAAAAAAATACAGAATGTCCCCTTTTAATCTAGCTTTAGAGACTATTTATAGACAACTTAAAAGTAGTTACAACCGGTCCGAGATCGTGGGGTGGACCAAATCCATGGGCTTCTGGGCTTCTGGGCCTCTGGGCCGAACTGCTGGGCCCTTGGGCCGAGGTGCTCTTGGGCCGAACTGCTCTTGGGCCGTGGTGTTCTTGGGCCGTGGTGTTCTTGGGCCGAGCTACTCGTGGGCCGTGGTGTTCTTGGGCCGAGCTACTCTTGGGCCTGCAAGTGGGGCTACATCCTATCACATCCCCCCCCAAAAGAAGATCGTCACCGAAGTGCAGATCTTGACGAGGTTGATATTGTCGACGAAGTGAAGGTCGGGACGAGGTGAAGATCTTGTTGAAGCCGAAGTCGAGGTAGTAATTTTTGGTGGTGGAAGACAGCTGTTGTAGAGAGTCCCGTGTGACGCGCGTCGCCTTCCTATTGGTGCAGGTGAAGAGGCGGGATTTTGAAAAAGGGCGGTTGGAAAAAGGCGATGTGATGTTTATAAAAGCTTCCTTTGGACGCTAAAGAACACTTTTTCACCTTTCTGCAATCCCTAGTTTCACTCTCACGAAAACTTCGAAAAAGCTTTCTGTCTTTCTGCCATTGTCGATTTCTGTTTCGAGAAAGATATTCAAAACCTTTTAACAAGTAAGTGTTCTCTGTTATCTATGGCTTCTTCGTCTTTGTCTTCTTCTTCTTCTTCGCATACCCCTGTCGACGTGGAGATCGTAGAGTCTCCGTCGCCGATTAGGAGTTTTCCGGCGAGGGATACGGTGAGGGTTTTTACCCGAGCTGCTCTACCCCCCATTTCTAGGCTGATAGAGTATCCTCCTCTGGCTGGTTCGGACGCTGCTCTAGAGTATGCTTCGAGCATGAGCGAATCCCACATGTCCAATTTAGCTAGGAAATTCTGTTTTCCAGAGTCTATCGAGCTGATTTTACCTCGGGCTGAGGATAGAGGTAGCTCTCCGCCCGTAGGCTTTTTTACCTTATACGAAGACTATCTGAACTTCGGTCTTCGACTTCCATTGCATCGTATTTTTGTCGAGCTTTTAGATAAGTTTAAGCTTCCTTTGGGTCAGTTTGCACCGCCCTCCATTAAGCAGGTAATAGGTTTTTGTGTGGAGGTCGGACGCCGAGGTGGTCCGATGTCGTTGGAGTCTTTACTCCGTTTTTTTAGAGTTAAGCGTGGGCCAACTGGGTGGGTATACCTGTCGGCTGTAAACAAATTTAAGTTGGCCACTTCGTCCAAAGTGACGAACTGGCAGAAGAAGTTCTTCTTCTGCCGGGCTGAAGGAGTGCCCCTTTATGGCTGGTCAGCGGCTAAATTTGGGCCACAAATGAGGGTGGATCCCGTCGGCGAGCTCGAAGCGAGCTTGGTGGATCTCAGCTCGATTAAGCGAGAGTATACCGAGGTAGAGCTGTCGAGGTATGGGCTAAGCCCATGTGACGCTACCGCCGACGTGGATCCGGGTGAGGATCTTTTCTGAGTTATGCAGCGGTGTTATCCAAACTGGAAACTAATGTTCTTTATTCTTTCCGCAGTGGATCCCGAAGTGCTCCAAGCGGCGTTGAGGAAGAAGAAGAAGAGGGCGAGGATCTCCTCGGCTGCCGAAGAGACGCCGCGCCGCGGACCGGCGGAGAGGGAGGTGGTCGATGTGACTCCCCCTGTCATTAACTTAGCTTCGCCTCGGAGGGAGGTGGGAGCTGGTTCGGGGACTCAGGTCCCTGGTTCGGACGTTGCTCACACGACGGCGTTTCCCGAGGTGGGTATAGACTGGCTCTCTCCTCTTTCTCCTTTTTTTCTTTTTTCTTTTTTTTGCTGATATGTTCTGTGCAGGCGGCGGATATGGCGCTGGACGGGCTGCGGGCTCTGTCGAACTTCGTCGTCGGCGGGGTCGCGCAGTTTCGGAGCTTGTCTGCCGAACTCGAGGAGGCAAGGGCCGAGGCAGCGAGGGCGGAGGGGCAGGAGGCAAGGACCCTCTCGGAGCTATTGGTGGCGGAGAGGAAGGTGGCCGAGCTGGAGGCCGAGGCGGCCGGGCTGAGGGCCGATCTGGCCGAGGAGAGGGAAAGGATGGCCAGGGCGGCGGCCGAGCAGGGCGGTGTGCTGCAGGCCCTCGCGGAGCGGATCTTCCGCTCCAAGCACTTCGGCACCGCGGTGGCGCAGTTGGTGGGCGCTATGAGTGCGCCGATTACTTCAGCAACGCTCGATCGTGTCGCCGAGGATTACTCCGAGCTTGACAAGGCCAAGTACGGGTATGAAGAGGTGACTAAGGATGAGATGTTGCGGGAGTACGCGGAGGTGCTCATGGAGTGCACTTCGGCCATCCCGGTGGTGGAGAGGCTGGCGCAGCAGAAGACCCTGCTCTCCGAGAAGGCAGTTCGGAGCTGCCCCGTCGACCGAGACGATAAGCTCGAGGGGGTCATAGCCGAGCTGGCTAAGGAGGCTGCTGGTGGAGGTCGGGAGGGCGGTGCCAATGAGGAGGTTGGTGATGATGGGTCGTAGTAGTAGTTTTTTTTTTTTTAGATTGTACTTTGTCGCCACTAGGGCGGCGCTTTTCCTCGGTATATAAAAGAAAAACCTTTTAGCTGAATCTTGCTTGTTTTTCTGTAGTTGGCTCTTGATTTGTGCAATACTTCTCGTGACCAAGAAATTTATGTACTTCGTCGGGCTCTTGAGACTGCCGAGGTCGAAGCCGCGTGTTGGAAAAGCCGAGCTACCAATATCGAGGTCGAAGCTGACGCGAAACTTCGTGTGGCTCAGGAGAGGCTTGACGAAGAGCATGCTAGATTCCTGGAGCTCGAAGATAAGTTCAAGCGAGCTTCTGAGGATATCCAAACCTTCAAAGCTATGGCCGAGGAGCATGCGGAGTACGAGGACCTCGTCCATAAGAGCGGACGTTTGACCATATACGAGGTCCAAACGCAAATAAAGGAGGTCCGTGCTCGGACAAGGAAGTACATAGAGAAGTACGACAATGACTCCTGGCAAGTTCGCGAGCAGGAAGAGGCGCTTCTCAAGCTCGGATCAATGTATAAGACCGTATTGAAACGGAAACCGAAGTTGAAGAGGTGGATTGAATCCAAGAAGGCTTCACTCGAAGCTTCTTCTTCGGGTCGGTTGGACGGGAGTTCGGTTGGTGCTCCTCCCCTCAACTTGGGGCGAACTCGGGAGTAGACGCTTGCCATCATGTCTCGAGGCGGAGGGCGACGTGCTTCAGGGGGCCGAGGTCGAGCTACTTCGGCCGGTCGGGGCCGAGGGCGGGGCTTCGGCCGAGGTCAGGGCATGGAATTTTTAGATTCAGTGCTCGGCCACGGTGCTAGTTCAAGCTCGGGTCTGGGCTTCGTAGAAAAATACCTTAGCTTTAGTAGTAGGCCTCCGGGCTCGGACCCTCCACCTTGAATGTAATATGTATTTTTGTGAAATAAAGTTCTGCTTTTATTGCGTCGTTACTTCTCTAAAGCTTTTCTCAATTGTGTAATCGAGTTTGCTTCAAGATTATTTGTAATGACTAGCGTGCACTTCGTAATCACTTCGCCTAATGCCGGAGCTTAAGAGTTTAAGCCACCACTTCGTCCAAAGACAAAGTTAAGGTTTTGCAAAAGGCTACTTCGTCTGAGGATGAAGTTTTAGCTCTCATGTGGCCACTTCGTTTAAGGATGAAGTTTTGGCCTTTGAGTAGCCACTTCGTCTAAGGACGAAGTTTTTAGGCTTTTAAGTAGCCACTTCGTCTAAGGACGAAGTTTTGGCTTTTAAGTAGCCACTTCGTCTTAGGACGAAGTTTTGGCTTTTAAGTGGCCTTGTTTGTCGATTTTATCGATAGGAGTGGTCTCCCTACGCGCGTTTAAATGCTACTCCATGATTTGGAGTTTTAGCTGAATTTAGACTCGAGATAACATGTGAAAAGAACAAATGCTTCAAAATAAAAGGAAAGAAACAAAATCCGAACTGTCTAAATTACAAGTAATATTTCTTCAAGTGAGAAACATGCCAAGCTCGGGGTACTGGTTCACCGGATACGTGGGCGAGCTTGTATGACCCTTTGCCGAGGATTTCTTGAATTCGGTAGGGTCCCTCCCAAGTGGCTTCTAGTTTGCCGAGCTTCTCCGCCTTGCTAACTTCGTTGTTTCTAAGTACAAGGTCGCCTGCTTGAAACTGCCGATGTTTCACTCGGTTATTATAGTACCGAGCTACTTGCTGCTTGTATCGAGCTTCCCGTATATAGGCTTGTTCTCGTTTTTCTTCCAATAGGTCCAAGTTAGTTCGGAGGCCTTCTACGTTGTTATGGGCAGCGAAGTTTATAGTTCGGGGGCTCGGCAAGCCGATCTCTACTGGAATTACCGCTTCGGTTCCGTAGACGAGGCTGTATGGTGTCTCTCCGTGGGATGTCCGAGGAGTAGTTCGGTAGGACCATAGGACTTGGGGTAAATTTTCTGCCCAATCTCCCTTGGCCTTGTCGAGGCGAGTTTTCAAACCCTTGACTATTGTCCGATTCGTGACTTCGGTCTGGCCATTCGCCTGAGGGTGTGCTACCGAGGTGAATTTCTGTTGGATGTTGAGTTCGTCGCACCATTCTCTAAATGTCTTGTCCGTGAATTGGGTTCCATTATCCGAGACGAGGACGTGGGGTATACCAAAGCGACAGACTACGTTTTTCCAGACGAAGTTGAGGGCTTTTTTGCTCGTAATTTTTGCTAGAGGCTCGGCTTCTACCCACTTCGTGAAGTAGTCGATGGCCACTATAAGGAACCGTAGTTGACCAGGAGCTTGCTCGAATGGACCAACGATGTCAATTCCCCATTGCATGAATGGCCAAGGGCTTTGCATGCTGGTCAGTTCGGTTTGAGGTGTTCTGGTTACGGTTGCGTGGTGCTGGCACTTCGGGCATTTCTTGACGAGGTTGATTGCTTCTTGAAGCATGGTTGGCCAGTAGTATCCCCATCTCATAACCTTTCTGACTAGGGCACGAGCTCCGATGTGACTGCCGCAGGATCCTTCATGTACTTCGCGTAGTACATAATCGGCTTGGGTGGACCCCACACACCTTAGGAGAGGTTGGAGGTATGATCTTCAGTATAGCACTCCCCGATCCAGAACATATTTGACTGATTTGCTCTGAAGCTTCCGAGCTTCAAGTTTATCGGTAGGGAGTTCCGCTCTCTCTAGGTAATTGCAAAGTGGTGTCATCCAGTTCGGTTCGTCATCGGTCACCATGCTTATTTCGGCCTCGTCTATGCTTCGTGCTTGCACTTCTTCCACAGGAGAGGTTGTGGATGACGATGTGAGCTTGCTCAGCGCGTCAGCTCGGTTGTTGTTGCCTCTCGGGATTCGCACTAATTCGAAGTATTCAAAACCTTCTTGTAAAGTTTTAACCTTGAGGAGATACTTCTTCATCCGCTCACCTCGTGCTTCGTATTTGCCCAGCACGTGACTCACTATAATTTGGGAGTCACTGTGGATTTGGACAGCTCGTAGCTGAAGGGTTTGCGCGAGACGAAGTCCAGCTATTAAGGCCTCATATTCCACTTCGTTGTTTGTCGTAGAGAAGTTAAACCTTAGGGCATAGGTGGTTTCTTTCCCTTCCGGGCTGATGAATAGGACTCCGGCTCCACTTCCTTTTTGGCCCGAGGCACCATCTACATAGATTCTCCAACAATCTATTGGTGGTAGCTTAGGCACTTCGTCTTGGTTTGTGACGAGCTTGGTGGACTTCGGGAGTTCCGCGAATGTTGTTTCTACCAGAAAGTCAGCTAGTGCTTGTCCCTTGATGGCTTGACGAGGTACGAAGGAAATCGTATGTTCGCCAAGTTCTACCGCCCACTTAGCAATCCGTCCTGAAGCTTCAGGCTTTGTGAGTACTTGCCGAAGTGGAAGGTCGGTCAAGACTTTAATCGGATGAGCGTGGAAGTATGGTCGTAGCCTCCTTGCAGCATTTACGAGTGCAAGTGCAACCTTTTCCAAGGGTTGGTACCTCGTTTCTGGTCCTTTGAGAGCTCGGCTTATAAAGTAAACTGGTAACTGTCGAGGTTCTTCCCGGACTAGGACTGCGCTTATCGATTCATCCGAGGCGGCGAGGTACAAAGAGAGGATTTCGCCTTCTATTGGAACAGACAATGTGGGTAGGTTTGCGAGGTATTTTTTTAGGGCCTCGAAAGCTACTTTGTGCTCGTCGTTCTAGTCGAAGTTCGGGGCCTTTTTTAGGATTTTGAAGAACGGGAGCTGTTTCTCTGCAGCTTTAGATAAGAAACGACTCAGTGCAGCTAGGCAGCCCGTCAGTCTATGTACGTCGTGAATGGACTTCGGTACTTGCATTTCTTGGACAACTTTGACTTTTGCCGGGTTGGCTTTTAGTCCTTCGCGAGAGACCCAACATCCCAGGAACTTCCCCGACTGAACCATGAAGGTGCATTTTCCTGGGTTCAACTTCAGGTTTACCTTGCGAAGTAGGTTGAAGACGACCTGGAGGTCGTTTAGGCAAGTGCCGACCTTCTTACTTTTGACGACTATGTCGTCGACGTACACCTCGACGCTCTGACCGATGTGATGCTCGAATATCTTATCGACCATCCTTTGATACGTAGCTCCGGCATTCTTGAGTTCGAAAGGCATTTTCTTATATGCGAAGATGCCGAAGTCAGTAATGAAGGCCGTTTTCGGAGCATCTTCATCACTCATGAGGACTTGATGGTAGCCCTTGTATAGGTCCAAGAAGCTAAACACCTCGTGACCAACGAGGGCTTCAACCTTCTTGTCGATGTTGGGGAGGGGGTAACAGTCTTTGGGGCAGTGTTTGTTGAGGTCGGTATAGTCAACACACATGCGCCATCCCCCTCCTTGTTTCTTCACCATCACTGGGTTCGCCAGCCACGTCGGGTACTTTACTTCGAACAAGATATCGGCTTGTTGCAGCTGCCGTACCTCGTCCTGGATCACTTGGTTCCGCTCGGCTGCGAAGGCTCGTTGCTTCTGCCGAACTGGCTTCACCTCGGGGTCGATGTTGAGGTGGTGAGTGATGATGTCTGGTGATACTCCAGTCATGTCTAAGGGGGACCAAGCGAAAATGTCCTTGAATTCCCGAAGTAGTTGGACAATTTGACTTCGGAGTTCGCTTCCCCCGACAAACCCAACTTTGACGACCTTAGTCATGTCGTCATCGTAAAGTACGACGTCTTCAATTGGCTCCGTAGGTGGTGGCGACGTCGACTCCATCACCTCGGTTCTCTGTAACTGCTATGCCTGAGGATGTTGCACACCAGAACCTCGGAGTGCGACCTGCATGCACTCCTTGGCCTGTGTTTGGTTTCCTCTAATCATGATCACCCCATTCCTAGATGGGATCTTGATCGTTAGGTGATAGGCCGAGCAGACTGCCCTCGTCGCTATTAGCCAATCTCTTCCCAAAATAATGTTGTAGGGGAATTGGCTTTGACGACGAAGAAGTGGATTATCTTCGTAGAAGATAATGGACTTTTTCCCACCGTCACGGGAAGCGAGATGACGCCTTCCGTCGAGGTCTCTTCCTGGGTGAAGTTTTTCAACGGGACGGGTGCTGGTTTTAAGCGTGCTTCTTCGATGTTGAGTCTATCGAAGCAATCCTTGAAGAGCACGCTCACCGAGGCCCCACTGTCAATGAATACTCGGTGGACCAATTTGTTGGCCACCACGGCCTCGATGATGGTAGCATCTTGATGAGGCAAGGCGTGGGGGACTGGGTCGTCACTGGAAAAGGTAACGATCTCGTCCTTCTTAAACCTCTTCTGCGAAGGTTCTTCCTTCGGCTGATTTCGGGCCTCGGCTTTTAACGACGACTTCGTCGCGCCTTGAGGCAGTCCGGTGATGGCAGCGATGACCCCGTCATATTGGGGTTGGTCCTCGTCTTCGTCCTTGTCGTCGTACTTCGACTTCTTATCCTGATGAGGATGGCAGCTCTCCCCTCTGTTTTGACCTCTCTTGCCCTTTCTTTGAGGTCGGGCGTTCCGTTGACTACGACCTCGATATTTTCCCAGGGTGCCATCTCGTACATAGTATTCGATGTCCGAGGCGAGATTTTGGCATTCCTCGGTATCGTGGCCGTGGTCTTCGTGGAACTTACAGTACTTGTCTTTGGATCGGCGCTTAGATCTAGTTCGGGATAAGGGCGGGGGCTTCTGGAATAAGCCCTCGTGGAGCTCGTAGATCTCGGCCCGGGGCTTGGTCAATGGAGTAAATTGACTTTGCTCCTGGTTAGGCCGAGGTCCGAGGCGAGATGTCAGTGGACCTCGCTGTATCCTCTCCAGGGCACCTCGTCGGCTCGGTCCCTGATCGCCGCGTTCTTCCCTTTTTTTGTCGCGGTTATCAGGTCGGTCGACTGCCCTTTTCTTCCGGTCGGCCTCGTCCGCTTCGGCAAAGGTGTCGGCGATCCTCCATAGTTGTTTGGAGGTTTGGGGACGCTCTTTTATGAGCTCCCTGAAGAGAGTGCCGGAGTGGATAGCGTTTTGAAACGCCGAGATAAGGACGTCGTCCGAAAGGCGATCGACCTTAAGACTCTCATTGTAGAACCTGGCTAGGAAGTCGCTAATTGATTCTCCTCGTCCTTGTCGCATCGTGAGGAGTTGGGCCGAACTGATCTTAGCTTCGGCTTTTTGGAAAAAATGCCGTTCGAAGGCGTCTAGCAGGTCGGTATACGACCTTATGCTGCAGCGCGGGAGGTTGTCGAACCACTTTCGTGCATTGTCTATCAGCAGTTCGGGGAAGACCTTGCACATGTAGACGTCTTCGGCTAGCCCTTGGTTCAACATATTGTACTGGTACTGTGACAGAAAGTTACTGGGGTCACAGGAACCATTATAAGGTTTAATAGGTGGGACCCTATATGTGGGTGGGAGTGGAGTGTAGAGGATTTTATTAGTGAACGGGGTAGCGATTCGACTGTAGACAGTGAATCTCCCCTCTCTATGGTCGTCCTCGTCACGTCGAGAAGGATCGACGTTTTGACGAGGCGACATCCTCTCTCTGCGGTACTCCTCGTCACGTCGGATAGGGACGACGTTTTGACGAGGTGAAGTTGAACCTCGCCGAGGTGAGACGATGTTTCCTCGGCGAGCATGTTGCCTTCGAGGGACTTCGTCGTTTCTTCCCTCGGCAATCTGGTCCGAGGGACGAGGTTGTTGCCGTGATGGTCCCGCTCTATCTTCCTCATTCTGACTTCGTTGCCGATGTTGTTCGGCGAACTTGAGGAAGTCCTGTTCGTGGAGGTCTAGGTACGCTTTAAGCGCATCTCCGAGCTGAGGTTGGAGCGCGGCATTTCCCTGTTGACGACCTTGATTTAGTCCTCCGCTGCTAATAGAATCACTAGCTCGGTTAGAATGGACATCTTCCACATGACCGTCGGGAGTTCGGCGGTTTGCGGGTTGCCTATCAGATCGGGCCTGGTGTTCATCCCCTTCATTGGTGGATGTGCAAGGTGGATTGCCAGGTGGCTCGGCCTGGTTCTGTTTTCCTTTTGCAGCGGCGGCTATGGCGGCAGAGCGAGTAGATCTCACCATCGTGTCTTCACTCAGAAATATAGATCGATTTCACAAAATTTTATTTCGGTTCCCACAGACGGCGCCAGTGTTCGATCTTAATTTTCAGAGTGAATTTGCGATGATAAAATAGAGAATAAGGACACGGGATTTACGTGGTTCGATCGTTAATTAGATCTACGTCCACGGAGAGAAGAGAGCCTTTGTTTTTAGTTCTCGAGTAAAAAAATACAGAATGTCCCCTTTTAATCTAGCTTTAGAGACTATTTATAGACAACTTAAAAGTAGTTACAACCGGTCCGAGATCGTGGGGTGGACCAAGTCCATGGGCTTCTGGGCCTCTGGGCCGAACTGCTGGGCCCTTGGGCCGAGGTGCTCTTGGGCCGAACTGCTCTTGGGCCGTGGTGTTCTTGGGCCGAGCTACTCTTGGGCCGTGGTGTTCTTGGGCCGAGCTACTCGTGGGTCGTGGTGTTCTTGGGCCGAGCTACTCTTGGGCCGAGCTGCTCTTGGGCCTGCAAGTGGGGCTACATCCTATCATAGGTAGCTGTCAAAATGACCAGACTGACCCAGCTCATCGGTCTAGAGTCATGTTTCGGGTCGGGACCCGCAATTAGTTAGGTTGCTGAAATTCAAGCACATGCTCACCTATCACGGGTCATCGAGTCAAATCAATCCATGAATTAACAAATTATTTCTATAAATCTAAATATAATACGAACCATTAATATTTTCTAAATTTCTAAAAAAATAAAAATATTGCATCAAAATATAAATCTAGTATCTGTCTATTATTTATGACACGTTTTATTATTATAATACATTCATTTGAATATAAAAGGTGACGTGTTTAATGGGACAAAAGGAGTATATATTACTCCCTCTGTCCCATTAGTTTACACATTTTTTGTCAAGTGTATCTAAATAAATAGGAGAGAGTATTGTATTTAATATAGATTTGTTATTTTATTTTAGAATTAATTAAAGTAAAATAAGTTTGTAATAAAATTAAATAAATTTTAATAGTTCTAAAAGTATCAAAATATCATCATAAATAAATTTTAATTAAATTATAAGATATTGAAAATATAATCATTATAAGAACATCATACACTAAATAGTGTGAAGAAAAATTAAAATAATGTTGAAAAGTATGAACGGACTAAATTCGCTCAAAACCACCTAACTTTTGTGGCCCAAAGCCCATATACCTATCAGGCTAGTTGAGTACGAAATTTTTTGAACTTTTATATTTTGAGTTCAACTTGACCCTAATTACAAATGGGCCGGCTAAGTCCATCAGACCAATTTTGACAACTCTACTTGTTCATCAACAAATTTAATTGAATTCTTTCCGTCAGAAGAAATTTTCGGCACTAACCCTCATTTTATGATTAATTATATTGACATCCTAAAGGCCAATCCACCCAATTTTATATCATTCCTAACATGCTATTCAGTTCAATTCAATACGATTACATCGTTTTGTTTCAATCTATTTGGACCAACTAGTCAATTTCTAGTTGGATTGGCAAAATCACCGGGACGGGGTTATACGCAAGACTGAAAAACTGTTGAACGGATATTTTTATGAACGAGTTTAGCTGACCAGCCACTAGGCCGAAGGGGGTCGATGCAAACCATAGCAGGTCTAGTTTTTATGAGTCCATCCCAGCCTGAAATGAGGCCGGGTCCTGGTTTGATTAGCCACTCATGCTAATTACTGGATGACAAGAGCCAGAATTTTTACATCAACAACCAAACTCAAGTGTACAACATACAAGGATAAGGACAAGGGCATGGCATGTAACCTAAGTATTACAAGGAAGCAGGTTAATGTTATACTAAATCACCAGAACTGAACAAGTATTTGTTTACCTCCTCAACTTAAGGATCTATATCTTATAGGAACAGAACAAAACCGAACCAAGAGATTATCTTCTCCTACTCTTCGTCTTGCTAATCTTTGACTTGCTCGTTTCGTCGGGTGGCCTCCAGATAATATCATCAAGATTGTTACAGAAGTTCTTGTAGAACTGCAAGAAACCATGATGAGTGGGAGGAAATACGCAACAAAACATTATAAACTAAGTATGCTCAATCCCGCGTTGCACTATTAGCTATAAAAAAGAACGCCCACATGCATATACGTGGATGTACTCCCTCTGTCTTATTAATTTAGACTCATTTGGTCAATAAAGCACACTCATACAAAAGTTAGACGAGCAAGTCAAGTAGGATGGAGGAAGTATAATAAAAATAGCGAAAAAAAAAAACACCTTTAGATACTCCTCGGTGTCTCCAGCTGCTTTCTGAATGTCAACCATGATAAATGGTGGTGCAACTTGAAAAATCTGTTCATAATGGGACAAATTCTCAGGATGGTCGTTAAGGGTTGATTGTCAAAAAATTCATCAAAATTAACCAGATTTTGATTTTAAATACTCTTATATACCTTTTGGTTTGTAGCAAAATAGACACTGCCTACAATTTTCTGGCTCGACATATATTCTATGTTGTCCTAGTTTTCTAGGTCCTACGTCAATTTCTCAGTTGTCGGAATTTTTTATGGCCTTGTTGATTTTGCTACAAATCAAAGAGTAGAGTCATTATCAAAATGGTTCCCAAAGCACGTCTAAAATCAGAACTGGGTCAAAAAGTTCAGGCAATTAGGAAGAGGAGGCACGTTACCTCCATAATCACAGAGAAATGTGAAGTCCTATTCGCAGAAAGACCTTCAACTCTCATCTAGAGAACACAATCATAAGGCAGCAACCGGAAGATTAGAACAATGGTTTGATGCATTTGTGCAGCAGGTATATATGGATTACAGATGCAACAAAACCGAGTTCCGGATTAAAAAACTTAAAGAAACTAATCAAGCTTTTACTAATATTGACTTTACCTTGTAATTACGAATATGTGTCTTGAAACCCATTGACTGTGCAATAACTTCCATACTAGACAGGACAACTTTTGCTGGTTTTTGAGAAACAAATCGTGTCTGATGTTTCAAGGAATCCTGTTAATGCAGCTCAGAAATTAAATCCGAGTTAGGGATGTTCAAGGGTATAGAATGGGTTAAATAACAAGCACAAGATGATGGTCATTGGTTATATTACCTGCCTGCGATCGAACAAAGCTGAAAGGTTTAACCCTTGAGAAAGAATAATCAAGTCAAATGCATTTAGAACTAGAGGTTCCATATCATTGTTCCCACATTGCTCACTAGGCATTTCATCCTACAACAGAAAACATATAGAAGCAAAATTAGCTTGAGTACCCATAAAAAGCTACAAAAGATTCAGGCCGTCACAGCCGTACTTCAAGTTGTAATAAAAACAATTTATTCCCCTTATTCTTGCAATTAGGTACTCTTAAGTGAAGCGAGAATAAAGATAAACCAAATACTTGAATAAGGTTTTGTGTAAAACTAATTATAATAGTGGTGTGCATCTCGCATGTTTTTATCAACATCTAAGTTTCTATCTATCATTCATATAATCTACTGCAGCTATTTGTTTTCTAGAATGTTTGTCTTGGATCCTTTTAGCAAAACCAATAGATAGCTAAGGCTCCACAGACAGTAAAGAGATAAAATCTAGAAAGTGAATTAGCTACTGTGGTCGGACTAAGAGGTACGGTTCCTGCCATAGGGACCTCAACCACCTAGACCAGTTAAAAGTACTGGGATGAACTGTTGACAACTCTGAAAGTAGGGTGCATACTGAAATAACAAAACAAGAAAAAAATTACTCTTTTTTTTAAAAGTAAAATGAAGATGAATAGTTGCCTCGTTCTGTTTTTCTATAAAATCCAAGATCTGGGAATAGTCTCACTGACCTCTGGATCATCAAAAGCAGCATTAATATCATCCAAATCTATGTCTTCAGCTTCTGAAAGTCCGACAGGATTATAATTCTTTTTAAACCACTCATCATTTCTGATTTCCTCAATTCGAATGCGCTGCAGCAAACCATCCGCATAATGTAACTGTTAGCACCAATAACAATATATCCCATGGATAGTCATGAACAATCAGTTCCAGTGAGGACTTGAACTATCCTCATCATAGAAAAACTAACAGTTTCAGGGTTCGGGTCTAAAATCCGATGGATCAAGGATTTTGCTCCGACTGGGAACGAAGGTGGACAAGAAAAAGTTGCATTCTCGATCTGAAAAAGGAATATGAGAAGGTTAGAAATCACGTATAAACATACATTTTGCTTAATAGCTATGTTATACAGGTGGCAATACAATGGTTGTTATTGTGCATCCATGAATTAATGTATACATAAACTTGCTTATTACAAAATGATAGCCAAACTATAGGTCAAAGAATTGTCAGGAGTTTATGGGGCATACCTTCCCGTATAATGTCGTTAAATCAAGCTCATCAAATGGCAAATACCCAGCCAACAGAACATAAAGGATGACCCCACACGACCAGATATCAGCTAAAGCACCATGGTAGCCTTTATGACTAAGAACCTGCAATTCACACCACACAAATTGAAGTCATATCTTCTTCTCAATTCATATTCAATGTCAAGTATAAAGATCCATACAAGTTACCTCTGGTGCGACATAATTTGGAGTACCACAAGTTGTGCGAAGCAGGGTGACTCCCTACATACAAAACTTAACGTTAGAGCAGTAGCAATCTCAACGTCATGGTATAATTTGCAGAAAGTTAAGCAAGATCTTACTTCTGCAGGCAAGGCACTAAGCCCAAAATCCGAGATCTTTAGATTCCCTTGAGAGTCAAGTAATAAATTTTCAGGCTGCAAACAAGTAAAAGGAAGTCATTATTTCAACTTCAGAAAATGATTGTATAATTTGCTTTTCTACTGTGTCTGAGTAATACCTTCAAGTCTCTGTGATAGACTCCCTTACTATGGCAATAATCAACACCATCAATTAGCTGCTGGAAGTATCTTCGAGCTTCAGATTCACTGAGTCTTCCATGGTGAACCTGCATGAGACATTTTGCTTCAGCACTAACCATAGTGGCCCAATGACTTTACCATACAAAACTTTCTTGAAAATGCTATGTGTTAGGTACAGGGACTCACTATTTTATCGAACAATTCACCACCCGTGATGAACTCCAGTATGATATATATCTTTGTACGGCTTGCTATAACCTAATAAAAAGGACTCCAGTAATTCATATGTGTGCCAAAACAATTGAGAATAAACTGCTCAGTCAAACAAGCTAATTGTGTTGATTTTGAGCCTCACCTCATGCAAACGAACAACATAAGGATGTCTAACACGCTTCATAATAGATATCTCCCGCTTTATCTGCAAAATGAAAATGACAAGAAAATATTCCTCAAGAAATGTTTTAGTATTAAACTTTCCTGAAACTGTACGCTAACAGAAATTTTTTCATGAGCCTCCAGAAAGTCTCTCAATTCCTCAAAAAAAATGTCTCTTCCAATGGTTACTCTTGACCATTGTTTACAGGAAGATGTCAAATCTATAGAACAGATAACTTATGCTACTAACTTATACTTGATTTGTTCACTAAATTTTCAAATTTCAGACAACAATCTCATAGTCAATAAAGCTATAATAAAATGACCATAAAGAGAGATTTCCTAGAGCTATACCCAATCAAAATCTCTTTTTCCATTTTACTACCCGCTCCAAATCCTCCCTCTCAACCTCAAATTCAACCCAATAAAACACAAAGAAAAAGGGACGAAACTATGATTTCTCCCTACGGTTTAAGCTACACTCTTCAAGAAAGTTCAGAGCACATCAATGCACAATAATAAGAAAACAAAGCATGGAAATATAGAGGAACCTGATCAATCATCTTATGCTTGATTATGGTGGAGCGATCGAGGACTTTCATGGCAACGCTCTCCCCAGTCTCCGTATTCTGCGCGAACTTCACCTTTGCAAATGTCCCTTCACCGATCGTCCTCCCCACCTCGTACTTCCCCACCTTCCGCACCACCATTTTCGCTGCTCTTCCGATCACTATTTCCCCACCATTCACCCACAGGCTACTGCCCAACTCGAAACCCAAATGTTCTAGCTCAAGAACACCAGCTTCCTTATAAATCGCTTTCAAAAGATGATAACAATAACAATGAATTCTTTTGGGGGTGATGAGGACAAGCAACACAGCTATTTGAATTATAAAAATACAAAAGTAAAGAAGAATAGATTACTAAATTGGGTTAGTGGAGTAGGATTAGGTTTGGTAAAGTTGAAAAAGGGAATAACAGAGGAATGGGATCAGTAGAGTTGAAAAAATGGAGTTGATTGGGAAAATATTTTTTTATTCTTTATCATTAGTTCATTACCACTTTCAGACACGTTTATTAATTTATCTCCAAAATTATTGGATGCAGCTCATTTTGAGATAAGGTTTGGAGACGGCGGCGAAGGGGCTGCGCTCCGGTGGTTTATGCGGCGGTGATTTAAGCGGAGGAAGTGGAATGCATATTTGATGAAATCACAGAGGGAAGAAGACATATTATCAACAGCTGTCTTAACCGATATTTGTCTAAGTGTCATTAACGAATAATATTTTGTATTTCTTCCTAAATTGGAACTAATTTTGGTGTTAATTGTCATTTGTGTGCTAACGAAGTTACTATAATTCCATTTTTAAACTTTAAAAATTAAAAATCATCCACTTAAAACACTTACATTTAAAAAAAAAACATTTATGTTCAATACAGAATAAAATTAATAGTATTGTAGTCAAAATTTCATAACTAATCTATTAAATTTAAATGACTAATTTTGTCCAATACACAACTATAAGATTAAAAGACTAAAATATTAAACGCTTGTGTAATTATAGTATTGTAATTAAAAAGTGGTAAAGTCGATAAATTAGCGAATTTAGAAATTCATTTGGGACTAATGTAACATTCTCGAACTTTTTTTTTAAGAACTAAAAAAGGATTGTGTCAAATAATAGATGGTAAGAAAACCAAATGACAATGAATTTTGAAATACTATCAATTAATTGTATCGATTACATATTGTCAAATGTTAATTAACTCACTACACAACAATAAGAGCATATGAAAAATCAAATAAACGTAACAAAATCAAATACAAAAATACCTAAAGACGAAAATTAAATAAACATACTTAGGATTTGTAGATAAAGACGAAAATTAAATAAACATACAAAAAATATAAATTTATATAAATATTTTTTTTTTCAAATTCTCTTGTAATTTTTGTAAAGATATTATTATTTGTCAAATTAAAAAGAAAACGGAAAAGATAAATGAATTTTAAAAATTATGAAATGATTGTCTCATTCATAAAAGTAGGTGACATTATTATGAAAATAGAGAATAATAAAAGGAAGATTACGAAATGCATAATGCTTTTATCCATAAAAATAGGGTGAAAATTTTGAGTGGATAATATGTGTATTTTAAATCTGAAAATAAATAGTTAGTCTAATAATATTTTATAAGAGGTAATTAGTATGAAAAGATAATTTGAGCTGAATTTAATTACTCTCAATTGTCATTTAAAATTATACTTTTATTATTTATTTTGATGTCCACAAAAAATGTACTATTTCATTTTCTAAATTTGGTCTCACAAAACACTCAATATTTCATATTCCGCCTGTCTATTATTTATAGTAAAAAATTAATAAAACACTTTGATCATATTGTGTCATAAATCCCGAGACAGAGAGAGTACGAGACTAGTTGAGACTTGAGAGAACTGAGATATGTAAATAGATTAAAATTTTGCCTAATCAAATAAAAGGCATGAGCTTCTTCTAAATCTACTGTATAAAACCATATTAGCCCAACAAGTTTGCCTGCAAGGGCAATGAATTCTCAAGCCAAGATACATCAATTAACTAACTACTACCTTCAATTTTGAAATGTGTTGATCAATAAAAGGGAAGTTTGCATTTGGTTATAGTATGATTCATACCCAAACTTGTTGCAGGACGACCTGAGGGAGGTTGGAGATGATCCTCTTTGTAGTTGACAGCGGAAAGGCACAAACCATGAGGAGGAACTGACAGTGTATACTTGGCCAACTCCTTCCTGTCGCGAGATGCCAAAATCTTGGACACAATTTCAGGAGGAACTGCTTCTCTCCCGACTTGAAGCAACAAAGCGACCTGCGATAGTATGCCAAGTGGGATAAGTGACTGTTGATATGAAGAAGTGACACCAGTAGCAATCATGCCAAAACATAAACAAAATCACATAGAAATTATATACAGTGTACCATATTTCGAACTTGTCTGTACAGAAAACCCGATCCTTCTACTTCAAGATGCAACAGGGCTCCCTGGAAAACATAGCTTCCTGTTGGTTAAAAGTAGCCTAATTCCACTCAAGGTGGTGTAATTTACAAATATTTCACTAATTCCACAACTGAAATGGGGAGGGGTCTCATATCACTTCCACCAGTCTGATGGAATCATGGCAATTGAACAGAACACTAGACATCATAGATCTAATTGGGAAGTAGAATCTTATTTTTGAATATTTGAATTGACAAAAGAAAAGAATGCAAATATGAGTATTTCTCTCTAGCTCGATGTATATATATATATGATCTGTTCAAAAACTTATAATTACTAAGGCCTACTAGGGAGCACAGATCAGCTATTACTCTATGCCTGTTCCAGCAAAAAAAGAAAAGAGATAAAACTTCTGGGATTGAGCAGTACCGTCTCAATCACATCAAACCGGAAGATATTCTTTACTGGATTTGGTATCCGATCATTGCGTGATACATTTGCAAAAGCAGAGAAGTCATGCTTCCCTACAAAATGCTTTGCAGCCTCCCTCATGGCTGCAGGATTGAGTTTATAAATACTGTGGTAAACATAGTGCCTCTGAAATGGAACCATTATGGTGTCATTGTAAATTTTGTAACTATAGATCTTGCTAGTAACAGAAAAGCGAGCATGAAATTCAGGTGGCACGGATCTAATTTCTCTTATTCTGATATCAGGGGGAAGAAGACCATTTAAGGCTTTGTGAATGCCTGCCAAGCAGTCATAACTGAAAGGTGTGGTGAAGTGTGCCACCTATAAGATAAAATATCTGAAGTCAGTTCTTCACCAAACAAAGATTCTCATATAAGAGATCCACCTAAAAGAAAAGTGACCTGACCCCAGGCATGAACTCCTGCATCTGTTCGCCCTGCACCAACTAGGCAAAGATGTGTACGCTCTAGTTTTGTAATTCGGATTAGAGCTTCTTCTAGCATACATTGTACAGTTGGTGTTGACGTTTGGTACTGCCATCCTACATTGAAAAAACGGTCAAAATTATAAAACAACATTTATGAAACTAGCTAAGATTACAAATGGTTATACTTATTTATTCATGTATGTATGTTTCAGCTTGTTTCTTTCTGGTCTTACTTTGGGTCAGAGTGGAAAAGTTAGATTTCATAATGCAATGCATTAAAGAGCTGTAGAATCTGGTAAGAAGTCTTCTATCGGCATCAATGGATGCATCCTTCAAGTCAGATAAGATGCAATAACAAATAGATCTCATGATTGGTCTGACTAATAACTAGTAAGATGCAACTAAACAAAGAGAGACCAACCCAACATGGTTGAATCACCACAAAAACTTGCCAAGTAAACAGTATTCAGCCTATGACCAGCTTCAGGCTTAAATGAAATATCAGAAGATTCTTCAGTGGAAACCAAGAAAATCAGAAAGGAAGTATAAAAAATAAGGGCAAAAAACTTATGATGTCGGAATAACCTGAAAAGCGGGTGCCGTCATAAGAGATTACCAAGCGCCACTTATATCCTAGAAAAGGGAGCTTTTCACCATTCTCACTTTCACCAATCAACTCCTGTTTATGGTAAGTTCAGATACATAAACTATAAAAATAACTAACGCCCAAAAAGTTTATATAAAAGGACTACATAATGTTCTCTTTGAGGGAAAAAGAAGAGACAGTTCTGCATTCTTCATAGTGGTAATCAGCGGGAATCCAATAGTAGGAGACAACCAACCATGGTTGCATACTCATTCAATTAGTAAGTTAAATTTCAGAAGTCATACAACTGGTGTCTTCTACTTATTTCAGTTAATAATTCTTGAACATCACTAAATCTGGGATTACTATATTGACTGAAACCAACCCTACCAATCAAAATATTCATTTTCAGGCGTGCACAGCCTACGCTATATAAGCACCTTCCAATGCCTACATTAGTGATCGTCTCTTCCACAAAGTTGAAAAAGCTACCCTTTTAAAGGCCAAGAAAAAGAAACAAAAATGCTTCTTTTTCATCAGCTATACTTTACCATATGCATCAAATTCAGATACTATGTGAAAGCGTTGACATGAACGTTCCAGCGACATAACTAGTCATCAACTTTGCCACACCCCTTCCAATCTTCCTAATCATCAGTGCAATTCGAACATCGCATACGATTTCAGCTTCTATTTCAATATTTAAAAGAGCGTGGCAAATAAACCGCCATTTCGACCACCGAACTACAGCCGGTTGTCATCATACCTTTGGTTCCGGAATCTTGAGCGAAGACGATCCGAGGGTATGGCAGTGCAAGAGGCGGGGGGACAATTTGGGTCCCGCTCCAGCGAAAGAAAGACGCGGCGGCGCGTGAGAGAGCGTGAACATGCCCGTCAGCAAGAAAAAAGAAATATACTGCTCTGTTAAACCCAAGGGGGATAAGAAGACTGTGAGGTCATTTACTATTTTAATAATGGGTTCGGTTTTGGGTCCGGGTTCGGGTTCGGGTTCGACCCAATTTCAGTACCAAATTAGTTAATGTATTTCTAGCATTTTAAATTTATATTTTATAATAACTAGAAAATGTGCCCGTGCGATGCACGGGGTACAAATTAATTGTCAATTGTAATACATATGTTAATATATTACTATATATATATATATATATATATATTACAAAGTATTGTAAATTGAATATACCTTATGTTTTTTCTCTATGTCATCTGATAAATGTTCCTAACACGCATTCCATACATCATTTGGACGTCCTATCGAATCTGTTAATAACAACGTGATGAACAATTTGCGTAATGATGATGCAGACGCCCAATGGCTTGCTTCTATTATGGCATCAATATATTCTTTATCGTCACTCAACAGACCTAATGCATAACATGCATCTTTAAACGTGCTATAGAGAACACCACCGATTGTCCTTATGTCTTCATAACATGTTGGACCACGTACAATGTTAAGCAGACATCTCAAATAATATCTCTCGCATGTGCCTGGAGGTACGTAAAATATCCTGCCGATCGAGTACCCTTGTTTCCTTGGCTTCCATTCTTTTTCACGTTGTTTCCAAACAAATTGTGTTGGGAACTCTGCATATGTCAATTTTCTTACTTTAAGATACTTCCTATTAGCATCAAACCAGGCTAAGAACATACTTTCTCCAACCGTCGGTTTACTAAGCACTTCATCAATGGTTTCAGTGTCTGTGAAGACGATATTTTGCTCATTTAAAAGGTGGAAACTCAATCTTTCTACTGCTGGTTTTCTATACTGAATTTCAAACCCATATATCCGCCATGTGGCCTCACATGGTGATATATATCTGCAGTCATAGTATATATTAACTTCATCAACAGTTTTCTTTTTAGACTGGTCATCTGCACTCAAATAAAGAGATGCAATAAAGAGATGTAATTAATCTATATTTCCTGTGGGATGCACAACAGTTATTATAATGGAATAAAATAATAAAAGATGTATATAATGTTGCTTATGAATCATAAAAGTTGTAATAAAATTCACATAATATATTATAATTGTAGATAATATTATTGTTCAAGTGTAAGATAAAATTTAAGATCAATCAAAATTTTAGAATAATTATAATTTTGTTATATATAAAATTTCAAATATAATATTAATTATGACTATTTAAATTTTATATATAACAAAGATATATTATTCAAAAAGTTTATTATTATTTTACACAAACAATAATTATCATATAAATCTTTAAAGACGAATGAGATTATATATTGTCTAATAATATAACATTGTCTAATGCATTAATAAAATTTTGACACATATCATTATTTATTAATGCAATAGGATATGTTATACTCCTTCCGTCCCACCAATATAGTCCATCTTTTTTGATTGGGACGTTCCACGAAAATAGTTTTATTTCCTTTTTTGACAAATTTTATCAGTAATATAAGAATGTAAACCGTAACTCTAAACGATAAGTCATTTTATATTGTCGTTTATAGCACTTTCCCAATTTCCCCAGCCTTCTCTCTCGCCTACTTTCATCATTCCCCCATTTTCTCCCTCGCTTAACTTAATCGTTTATCACCCCTTCTCTCTCGGCTAAGTTGCTATCCCCAAATCCTTCTCCCATTCCCTAACTAAACCATTCCATTTTCTTTCTGTATAATTTCTTATTTATGTATTGTATTTATATTCAGTAATTTTTTGTTATTTTGCTTTTATATGTATATGGGAGTGCATGCACGGCATCTGACAATTGTTATAATTCAATAAAATATTATTAAATTATAACCTTACTTAATTTAAATATCTTATTCTTAATTTCGTGATAATTATTTATTAAATCTAAGAAATGATTTAATTTAGAATGTTTATTTTGTTTTGAATCTTATGAGACATCTTTGAATGTTAAGTAGTACTCCCTCCGTCCCACAAAATTAGGCCACGTTTCCTTTTTGGTCCGTCCCACCAAATTAGGTCAGTTTCTATTTATAGTAATAAAAGAACAATTAATTAAAGAAATTAAATACTCCCTAATCCTAATTAACTTAACTAAATAAACTAAGCTGCCCGCCTCACTTTTCCCACTCTCATTTCTAGACTCTTCGTCTATCTCTCTCGTTCGTCGACCTTCTTCATCTCTGCGAAAACCCTAGCGTCCACCTCTGAGATGAAATACAATCTTAAAACAAATGTAAAAAGACTTGACTAAATAAAAGATTAAACACACTTATTTTTCATAAGATGAAATACATAGTTGCAAGTAACAATAGCAAACTTCATAGGTTTTATTGGTGTGATTGAATAGTATGAGATCCTGTTTGTATTGCCAAAAACAAAATTTCAATAAAATTTTAATGTTTACATTGATATCCTAAGAAGTGCCAAGAAGAAACTTGAGTGATGAAAAATGCAAAATGTATCCAAAAAATACATGATCTTACTTTAAAGATACAAAATGTATATTCAGGACGCATATAATCATAAATCATTGCATAAAAATATAGTACACATTAGTCAGAACTTTGAATAAGCAAAGTGTGAAAGTCAAATAACATATTCAACAAATTATTTTCGAAAAAATTTAAGTATCAACACGTAAGGCTGGAACATGATATTTTATTCATAGTAAAGTTAAATATTTTATATAGCAAACATGAGACTTTTATAAATATTAAAAATACTACCTAATATCCAGTGAATAACTGAACATTGTTTGCATTGATTTTGTTCCAACCTTGAAGGGTTTTGTTATGAAATTAAATCAATTTTAACACATTTTCATTTCATTACATGATAGTTGCAACTAATGTGAAGACAGTTAATAATCAAAGATTTATCAGTACAATCCAAAAACAAAACATGGATACCAATTATATACATTGAGAAGTATAAATGTTTGAGCAACTTCCTAAAATCTACATTGCACAGTGAAAAAGAAAAAAAAAACATATTTAATTCTTTTTATACATTGGAAATAATTATATCTCAATTAAAACATCTTGTAAAAATACATAGCTTCGTATCATTTATATCATATTTCTCAATAATTCGAATAATTTATATCATATTTCTCAATAATTTTCTCTCAATCATGCATGTTGATGTTAAGATATTTAAATACGACCAAAGTTAAATGTTCGCATATGATCAAAACTAATAATTTTTAGAATGCAACGAATATTTGAAACAACCAATTTATAAACTTTTCTATGAATCCAGATGATTATTTATAACTTCACAAACATCCTAATTAACTAACAATCAGTGAAATCATACGTACATTCCGACGTAATAATATTCCCCCAATTATTGATGGATCTGAACCCTCATCTCCATCTACCATCGAATTTGACAATGTAACTACGCGAAATCCTAAATTCACTTCCTTGAGCAAAAGTGCCATGATAGGGCGCTAAGTCTGATGATCCTATGTTCCCTAACCGAGGACTCCATGGAAGATGTATTTGGCCTCACACAAGCAAACTCCGTCTAGACAGCCCTTGAGACCACGTCTTGCACTTCCGCTCATCGAATTTTAACAATCTCCATCATTTTGCAGCAATTGGCGAGTCAGCCTCCGATAAAGTGTGATGTTTCTTGCCGATGCAGCCCACCCTCTGTAATCTTATCGCACGAGCATGTGATCATGAGAAATTTAAGGGACTCAAGGGAAGAGAGCAGAAGTCAAGGCCGACGGAGATGGAAGCTCTAGACATCAAGGTCGAAATAAAAGCATTCCACTATATGCAAGTGCAACCACATAAAAAGATCAAATAACAAAATCAAAATGCCTCATAGATAGCAACGACATGGAGCACAACAATAGACACAACTTATATAATAAGAAAGAAAGAAAGTACAGTAAGAAAGAAAGAAAGTACAGGCGGCTTGTTAAAGGTAATATACCTGTTCATCTCTTGCCCCCTTCTTTACAAATTCTAACTCAAGGGTCAGCAGTACTGCTAGGTTGAAATTTTCAGGAGGAACAAATTTAAATGTTCAGAATGAACTATTATTATAAAAGTGGACAGAAAAATGATCACACTATCAACAGTGAAACTAAACTCATTACCGGCTAACAGGCACCGTATCCCCAGTGGAGACTTTTGCATGGCGACGCTGGATGGCATTAAAACCAAGGTGGCCTAGAGCTTCTAGTTTGAGACCAGCTGAGCAATAAAATCAATTTCAGGATTAAGATGTCAAATTGGACAACAAAATGTTCAGAATATGAACAATCATATCACATGGCTCTTATAACAAACCACAAAACCATATATATCCAGGAAAAGACTGATTTTATCATTTCCATCACTTAGCATAAATATGAAGCACAAAACTCATACTGAAAGCCAATCAGTTATATCACACCCCGACCCCTCCCATTTTCCAGTATCCAAACCACCATAACCTTAAACCAGCACCGGATTCCATCACATTGTCACATAGAAACGGTAATGGAAAGAAATAATCCACTTCGACCGCGATACAACACCACCAGAAACATCATCGCAATTAACAGCGGGAATAGAAAAAAAATGCCAGTCCAATTCAAAAAAGGATATGCAATAGAAAGAACGAACACATCGCCGATCAAAGCGGGTGTGAGGCCGGATTCAGGCACAACGAAATTCCGGAGATCGGAGGGGGAGCAATAGGCGAAATTGGTGTAAGCGAGATCTTTGGCCGGATTATTCGTCACGATCATAACCGGCGAACGCCCTGCCATGGTTCCGATTCGCTAATCGAAATGAGATCCAAGTTGCTTGAATGTTTTGGAATTGTTGCGATTTAAATGCAGCAATACTGTCGAAAAATCAACTTTACGTCCCTCTTCTTCTTTAGTTTTTCTTAAACATGTAGTCGGCATGGCCGCCGTCAAGGACGCAATCTTTTGTTTGAAGATATGACTTTTCATTATAGGAGAATATGAAAATTATTTGGCCGAATGCTACCAATACTGAATGTGAAAATTACCAATGGTTGTGTTTCTTCAAATGCTAAAACTGCCTCCTGAAAACTGCACTTCTAAAAAACGGTTGAAACCTTGTTTTTATATTTAGTTATAGATTTGATTCCATTAGTTTTTTTAATAGATTTTTTCGTGTGCTTTTAGTAAATATTGTATCTAATAAATATAGAGTTATTTTTGGATATTATTATTGAATTTATTTGGACTACGGTTTTTGGTGGGTCCTCATGTCTTGACCCGCAATAGATATATATATATATAGTCATTAAGAAAAAAAAGAAAATTTAAGATATTGGTTATTGCAGTGCAGGCGGAAATTTCTCAGTTTCCTCTAATTTCCCAAGGTGATCTTCCTCTCCCTCTGTCTCTATTTCAGCCAATCATGTTCTATAGTTTCATGATGAATCTCAGCGATGCATTGACAATTCGTGGACTCTCGGAATCTTGTATTTGTATTTTGACTTCCTGCTTTATTTTTTCTTTGTGTTTGAATCTTTGGTTTTCTTTTGTGTTGTAGATAAGGGGATTCGATGATTGCTTGATTTTGGAGGGAAATTAGGGTTATAAGATATTGCGGAAAGGAACAAAACAAAAGATGGGTAGTTTCAAGCAGGCACTAAGAAGCATCGATGCGTTCCCGAGAGCTGAAGATCATCTGCTGCAAAAGACAAAATCTGGGGCCTTTGGTACGATTTTCCATCTTCGATGTGTGTTTTTGTAATTATCCCCGATGGGTTTAGCTTCGGACCTGTGGTACTGCTTCATGTTCTCCTACTGTAAAATAAAAGCATTGAACATTGAGAGCTGTCTTGCTGTGGAATCTACAATCCCTGATGATCAATTAAGGTTTTGTAATCGGTGTTAGCTATAAAATTAAAAGTTAGATTGATTGCACATTTGCATTTAAAACACATTTTGACATAGTCTGGTAACAGATATGGGGGTGAGGGAACATAATTGGTTGGAGCAGTGACCAATCTTATTCTGGGAATCTTCATTTCCTGCAGCTTGGTGTAGCAGGCCACGCAATAGATCTCTGATGATAGCTAGGGGTGCTTCTAGTCAGCTTAGGGTGTGAACTTATTTGTGCTGGATTTCTGCAAGTCAGGCAATGTAGTGTCTATGATTCTAAGCTGGAAAGCTGTCATTTATCAAAATTATTTTCTCTTAGGTCAATAAATTTTGACAAGGACAAATGATGAAATATCAATGATTATATGTATTTTTTAATTTTCTCATACTGAGCTATAAAATAGGTTCACTCAAGGTATAATTTTATATTATGTCAAGGTGATCGTACAATGATTAAGGACCAGTTCTATTCTGTGCAGTTGAGAAAAAATATTACTGTTTAGTTGTGATGATTTCCCACTAACTATATAACTTTTCATGTATTTCATTAGTTTCTATTGTTGGACTGGTGATCATGGCAACTTTGTTTGTGCATGAGTTGACTTACTATCTCTCAACATATACTGTACACCAGGTCAGTTTACATCTCCATAAATTGTTTAGCGTTCTCTGGTACTGTTTCTTTATTTGTCTGGGTATAGCTAGACCTAACACAGTTAACTTTATTTCTATATGTGACATTTTGGACCCTGCCAGATGTCAGTAGACTTAAAACGTGGAGAAACACTTCCAATCCATATAAATATGACATTCCCATCTTTGCCCTGTGATGGTTAGACTTTTGAATCTCTGTATTTTCTCCGGACCTCCCCTTAAGTAGAACTTTTGTATTGATTGTATACTCACATTTTTCCCTGGTCTTTCACTTCATGGGATTTTGCAGTGCTTAGTGTAGATGCAATCGATATGTCCGGGAAGCATGAAGTGGATCTTGACACAAATATGTGGAAGGTAGGTCCATGTGTTTGTTATATTTTTTTTCGTCTGTCTAATTCGCTGTCTTATTAATAAGTGAGCCCATGTTATGTCAGAAAAAGGCATGTTGCGTAATAGGCATACTCATTAATCAGTTTGCTGACGACTAATCATTCCTGCAGCTTCGCTTGAATAGAGATGGACAGATTATTGGCACAGAATATTTAAATGATCTTGTTGAGAAGGGAAATGTTGCTCATGGCCATGGTTAGTTCATCTTTTAAACCTTTTTTTTGGATAATCATAATTTGGTTTTATCTCTTCTATGCATTTCCTTGTAACGCTTCTTAGAAGATATTTGGTCTCTTTTCTTCCAGCCAATTTTTTATCCATTCATGCTTGACCTTGAATTATTATGCTCACCACTGCCTTTGTATTCATTAAATCATTGTCTTAAAAGGCTACAAAGTTAAATCTTACCTTAGTGTTGTGCTAGAGAGATTGCCCTTGGTTTGTGATGTAATTATGATTGTTATAGATGCTATGGATGTCATAATCCAGATCTTGATTTAAATCTTGTTACTGCTCAGAAATTATATTAAACTGATGATATCTTATTATGCACATTGTATCAGATGACCACAAACATGAGGAGAATAAAGATCATCATGAGGAGGACCATAAAGTCAAACTCCACAATCTTGATGAAGAAGCTGAAACTATGATTAAGAAGGTGAAGCATGCATTGGCTAATGGGGAAGGTTGCCGGGTATGTTTTTATCTAATTTAAACCTTATATTATCTTCTTTATTATGTTTCCTTCAGAAAAATGTGCACTAGTAAGATATTTGTATGGAAGAACCTAACTTGTTATTATTTACAACAACAATGAGTAAAGTAATAAAGAAGGTGCTCGGCGGGTCACCAAATCATGGCCCCTGGTTGTTGTTTGCCACCTTCATTCTCCTCAGTTTATTGTTTAATGCAGGTGTATGGTGTTCTAGATGTGCAACGAGTTGCTGGGAACTTCCATATCTCAGTCCATGGATTGAACATCTTTGTTGCACAGATGGTTAGCTCCGACATTTTGTTGTTTATTTATATTCATCTTCTCTAGGGATAATAAATAAAGACTCCATCACATGCCTGCAATCTTCTTAAATTGTTTATTTGATTCGTTTGCTTAGACAAACAAATTTGGTAATGCTGTCCAATTAACTTTCTACTATACATTTCAATCATGCTGTATCATTTCTTTTCCTTCAGATTTTTGAGGGTTCTTCTCATGTCAATGTGAGTCATATAATTCATGACTTGTCATTTGGGCCCAAATACCCTGGTATAGAGAACCCCCTTGATGGCACGTCAAGAATTTTGCGTGGAGCAAGTGGAACATTCAAGTATTACATAAAGGTTGGCTTTCTTTCACTTTTGTCAAAGTAAGATGTTAATCCCTCCATCCACAAAGTAGGTACTCACCTTGCCATGTGGGTCTGCGAAAAGGGTGCTCACTTGAAAGTTGAAACTTTCCATTTATTGTAACTAATTATTTAGCCATTTACACTCGACCACTTTAAATCAAACACTCAAGTAGGGCCTAAACTCCATTTACTACGCATTCACAACAAAAGTCAAAGCATATTATGACAACCCATGCTAGGTCAAGGTGAGTAATCATTTGGTGGAAGGAGGAAGTATTTTATTTTCGTATAAAAGAAAATTGTCAATTTAAAATAGAGACAAGTATCACTACAAAATGAGGAAGATACCTCTGAGCAGTTACATCATAAGCCTGATATATTTATACCTTATAAAGCTATAATCATGAAATTATAAAACTAATGTAATAGTGTTGTCTATATGCAATGGCAAAATGGTTTTTAGATGGGTTAATATGTTGCAGAATCCTTCGATGTGGCAACTTATTTTTGATATCAAGAGATAACTTTCTATTTGACAAGCAACAAAATATAGCTTATCTTTGTATCTTATTCCGTATCATTGTTGGATATATTAGCCACATACTTCCCTCATTAACCTAAGCATATAATGTATTTTACCTATCCGATTCTTATTTTCTTTTCCTGATAAATAATATATTGGCTTGAATATTCTTTGAGGATAATGAATTCAACAGGAAGGTCTTTCTTTTGTCAATATTAATGATACAATGATCTTCAAGTGTCTGATCTGTGGATGACACACCTGTGAGATACATATGGATGTAGACTGAATTTAACCTTAATGTTTTTCTGATACTTATCACATTGACTAGACTTATTATCTCTTTTTATGGGAGATAGTATGCTATGCTGTGGGGGATATGCCTTACATTTCATCAACTTGAAATTATTTAACAGTCCTATACTTATTGCTTTTCTGATGATGTAGATTGTACCAACTGAATACAAATATCTTTCAAAGGAAGTTTTACCTACAAATCAATTCTCTGTCACTGAATACTTTTCTCCAATTAATGAGCATGATAGGGCATGGCCTGGTAAGTCGTCCTCAATTAAAAGAAATGTTTCTATACTTTAGAATCCTTTATTCTTTCCAAAATTATGGTGACGTTAATGTTGCTTTATTTGTGCAGCCGTTTACTTTCTGTACGACTTGTCACCAATTACAGTGACCATCAGGGAAGAACGGCGTAGTTTTCTCCACTTCGTTACACGTCTTTGTGCAGTACTAGGTGGTACATTTGCCTTAACAGGTCAGTTCCAATTGTTTCCCCTGATTGTCTTGGCAGTAATATGCATGTCTATTTATGTTACTAAAACTTTATTTGGTGGTAATATGGTTGTATGTAATTGTAGCAGTAGTTTAACTTTTTTAACTGCATTTTCACATGATAAAATCTTGGAATCCATGCTAGCTACTTAGCATACTGGTATTTGTCATCTGGAGGAACAATACTGCGGGTTTTGAATTTTTATCCATACTTGTTTCCTTGGTGAAGTAAGATATTTATCAAAATAATGCATCGAATAATATACTACTTATCAGATAGTTTTGTGGTCTCTTTATGAATACTTGCACAGAAGCAGATAGCAGTTTTTCTCACATTCTTGAACTTTTTGATGTCTAGTTCCTTAATGTTCTTCATTAATTTAAAATCTCATAAGAGCTAAAATCCCAATAATAAACACCTTTAACTATTTTGGTTCAGTGGAATAAATATTTACTTTCAGTTGAAATTTGCAACGTTAGGGCTAACATTACTTTCTACGTGGCAGGAATGCTAGATCGATGGATGTACAGATTGGTTGAAGCTTTGTCAAAACCAAATTCTAGAAGTATTATAAGGTGAATTCGAGTTGACAACTACATGTGCACAAGGTAAAGGGCCTCTGGAGATGGTGTGCGTCGTATTCGATCAACCGATACATCAAGAGCTCCTATTCGCTAATTTACGCAGAACGTAGCGTCTCCCCTGCTCCCCCTTTTCCTGAGTTTCAAAAAATTTTGATATCGCTGTTGTATCTGTTGATCTTTTTTTTAATTATTCTGTTATGTTGCAAATTTGTAGTGTTCAAGAAGCTATATTGTAGTTTTGGATATTTCTTTTTTAATTCAAGATCATTTATGGTTAGGGTAAAACAAGCATTGATTTACCATTTGTGGGGTCTTCTATCATACTATTAGGATATGATCTCAACTTGGATCATAGGTTTCCCAAGAAAAAAAAAGGGGCAAATGCTAAAATACCCATTTTGATGAGTAAAAAATAAAAAATATTCATTTAAAAATAAAAGATAAAAAATACCCACTTTTTACAATAGCATGATGAAATTGATCATGTGTTCATGTTATTCAAATTTAAAATAACTTGAATAACATGAGCACATGATGAAATTCATCATGTTATTGTAAAATAACATAAGCACATGATGAAATTCATCATGTTATTGGGTATTTTTTATCTTTTATTTTTAAGTGGGTATTTTTTATTTTTATTTTATGAAAATGGGTAATTTTACCTATTATCCAAAAAAAAAAAGAGCAAATATCTGATTGTAACGTCAACATTTGGACTCATTATTAATATGTTTGTCTTTGGCTGTTCAAGATTTATCAAATGTAACGTCGAAATCTGAAAAATTGACGTTTAGTGGAAATATGAACAGACTTGTGGCTTGCATTATGTCTGCATATTATTTGGTGCTAACTTTATAATTTTGTTATATCTTTATTGCGAAAAATGAGACTCGATGTTCTGCATTTGTGTGTGTTCCATAAATAAATGTTTTTTATTGATTTTTTAATTTTAATTTTATATAATTTAATTTTAATTGTGCTTACATTTATGGTTCATCCTAATCAAACAAGTTACATAATTATTTTTAATATGAAAAATATTTTATTTTAAATAAATATTAATTAAAATAAAAAATTTGCTTATGAGATATGTAGTGTCAAACACAGTCATCCGCGAGAAGTTAGTATTTGACAAATCTCAGCCACACAAGAATGTGGTGACACAATGAGAATAAGGGCCAGGATGATAGGAAGCCCAAGGGTTGACCCATTGTAAAATAGAAAAACTGAAAGTAGCCTTCTGCTGAGTTAGGAGCCCAAAATTTATTTGGCTTGTAATCCGGACTCAACTCAGGCGACTACCTTGTTAAACAAAGACTCGATCACTATCCTCCGGAACTTTCAATAAGAGAAAACGGTCAGTTGCAGAACATAAATCATAAGAACTTATCTTCATGCAACCCTTCAACAAGAAGTGGACATTGAATGTCATATGCTATTATTGCAGGTGTTCAATATTTGATGCAAGAATGGATACAAATAAGATAGGTTGTGTATTAACGGATGACATTTATTTTTCAGATGAATATGGCAAATATATGAAAGGGTTAAACCACATTTAACAAACATACACAGTAATTTGGTCATAGAAAGGTGCAATATCAAAACCGCCTAAAACAGTTTGTTTATTTTCAAACTGACAGGGCATGACAGAGTAAAAAACAAATGAGACATAAATCTGTGCTTAACTTTCAAGCTCATTATATATTCATATTATATTTGGCTGACAACAAAATTACAGATGGATGGGAGAGGAAGCAACTACTACAAAATCCTGATAGCAAGCTATATATAGTAGCTTCTTCTAACCAAGATGAATGAGAAAGAAGCATTGCTGAATTGCCATAGCTCTGAACCTCCAGTTTCATGTATTAAAGGATGCAGCTGTAGCTGCAGCTGAGTTCCAAATGCTTTTCTTGAAGTCTTCAATTTTAACTCTTTGGATCAATTGTTGTGCTGCATTTCCTGCCTTCTCATGTGCTTACTGATGATCTGCAGTGAGTGTTACTGGAGTTTGCAGTGCTCGAGAACTACGATCACTATCTTGGGGCCGATGTTGGTGCCTGTTTTGGTGGTGTCTTTGTTCGTGTCGATGAGACAGTACACCACTGCTTATTTGTTGTGGTAAGGACGGAGGATGGCGGCTTGCTCTCCATCTTAAATATTCCACGAGAAGTGAATTAGTGCTGATCGCAATTCCAAACCCAGTGAAAGAGGAAAGCAACACAGAAAGAATAGAGTTGACGTTGAGCTGCAAGTGATTTTTTTCAAGCAGGATGCAGTCAGATTAGAAGAACAAAACACAAATTCGGAGAAAGATAAAGAGTAGAGGAAGCATCTCTTACCACTGCATAAAAAATATGAGCAAATAGGATCACTATTGCAAACTGGAAAGAAGCGTAAGCCCATATGTAACTCTTGCTCACTGCAAATCATCACATCATCACATAAGCATTCTAGTTCCTTTCTGAGTATTGATTTTATAAACTAACTACAAGACGAAAACACCAAAAATCCCGGATTAGTTAGCTGTGCAGTTCATATTGTCTGCTTCCAATTTTTTCTCTTTTCATAAGCCAAGCAACATAATAGCAGTTTTAGAGCTGAATCTGGTAGCATGCATGAGGATTGAGGAATAAACCAAAGCTCCATAATTTATGCCGTACCAGAAATTCATTTGCAATATAACTAGATGGAAAGAAGCTTAATAATTTACCCATTGTAGATGCTATCATGGATGACAGGAGACCTAAAACACAAGAGAAAGGTAAAGAAATGGCGAGTGCTCGAGGTCCCATGTCAGCTACCTGTTATGGAGGAGTTGTTAGAATAACAAGTGATAAAAATCTAAAAGGAGGAACAACGATGTAAGGTAGTTTGCTCTGCTTATACAGTTATACTCAATACGACAAAAGTATCCCTGTATATCAAAATGTTTGGCATCGCTTCACATTTGATAAGAGACGCAGTAGAATGTAAAATATAAAACACGGAAAAATGGACTACCAGAAGCTGCTCCAGAAAGCAGAAATATGCAAGCATGCTGACCATGATGAGAACAGGCACATCCTGCCAGACCCTGATGAGAATTGAAGTAGTTACAAATTAAGCAATGCTTATAGATTTACAATTATTTGCAATCAGAATCAAAGTCAACATTGTAAATTTACAATTATTTGCAATCAGAATAGAAGTTTTCTTGCAACATTAAATATGATTTGCAATCGGAATTAACGTCCTGCATAAAAAGGTTATAAAAGAATCAATAAGATCAATCAATTATATGATAATAACTTTTAGAGATTAGCTTACCTATAACGAGCTGTTTCCCTTTGTTGTGGTACAGCCGGTGGTCTTCGAACAACATTAGGAGGATTTTGTAATTTTAGCAATGTTACTGGAAGATTACGGACATCTTGCTTACAAATGTCACAGGTCTTGTTACCTTTGATGCTAAACCACTTAACAGCACACTCTTGGTGGGCAAGTGCAAGCTCCCCTTTGCAGCTGCACTCCATCTTTAGTGTTTCACCCCCTTCTCCAAGCTCTACAAAACAAATTCTACAAACAGCCTCCTCTTCAGGAATGTCTTCCGCAGCATCTTCTGTGGCTGTAAATAGTACAAACAAGATTATGAATATAACGAATTATACTACAACTAAACAAACAGAACAGGTCTGTCTTGACCATCACCCCATTCTGAAGGGTTTCTTGCAGGTGTTTCATTCATGATCTTTTCTTATAGGAGCTTAAACATTATATGTACATTGCTCCTTAAGAGATTATATTACCTTAGATGATCTATACAAGCTCTTCACATTACTGGATTGCCTAACGTGTAGAAGTTAGGATCAGCAATCACAAGAGTTATCAATCTTACAAGCATAATATGCAGAGATGCAATATCATACCAGCTTCTGTTTCGGGAGATATGTCTGGGGAGACATTTTCCACTGTTGTAGGGAGATGGTGTTTTGATATCACACGTATCAGAACTCCGGATGATTCTGTTCGCCTCAAGCTTCTGTTTTTAACATTAACTGGAACTGAAAAAGAGCGTTTCATGAATTTCTTAGCTTCAGTTTGCTGTACAAAAGAAAAAAAGTTCAGTTAGAGGGATCCAGACTGAATAAGGTATTTTGGTTTGTTATTATTAGGATTAAAAGCCAAGACTTACAAGTGATTTAGATTGAATATCCACAATAGTTTCCGGTGAGGGCTTCGAATCAGCCTTTGCCGTTGGTGTCACAGGTAAAGAATGTACTGATTTTGTTGATGGGGAAAACAAAAGTTTGTTTAAGGAAAAAGATCTTGAAGTTGAAGGCTTGTCTGAAAGGGGAATGTCTGGTATAATAAGAACTGTTTTTTCAGTTTCCGGAGTGGGGTTTTTACCCCTGAAGCTCTTCTGGGAAATCATGTTCTTAACAGACGATTTAAGTTTAGCCGAGCTGGGTCTGGGAGGCAATCCAGCTCTAGTAGAACTGGGACTCGAAATATCTATCCTTGTGAAATCAGACAATGCAGCCTCCAAAGACCTTTCCGGTATTTCCAAGGTTGAGAGACTTGGGCGTCTAGGTGGCATTAAGGTGGCTTCTTCTCTCTCACATCTCTGATATCATTCATATCCAACATAATTATTTCTATCATGCTTCACTTATCTTACAACAAGATAAAGGATAAAACTGATAAGAGTGATAGGCATGTATCGAGAAATCGTCCACCACTATCAAGTGGTGATGCTAGTAAAAGCATTGGACCTCATTCACACTTGTGCAAATAAAAGATAAATCAGCAGCCTCTAGTCCTTACCAAATTGTGAATTGTTATACAGATGCTACAGGTAACCGTAAAACCGAATGAAGAGCTCAAATATATAATAAACGCAGTATCTAAAGTACATCTCTGTCTTAGCACAATTGCATTTAGACTTTGCAAATGAAATTGGTTTGGAAATAAAAAGCAATACCATCCCATAAAGAGAGAGAGAGCCAAGTTTTAGAATTTAGATTAAGAAACTGTTTATCTTTATCACCAAGTATAACTCTTGCAGCTCTCTAGATATGCTTGAAAGCAAAAGGGCCAAAATCAAGCAATTTATGATCCAAGACGTGCTTTTAACCGCACATTTATTCGTGATAACCACTTTTGGCCTCTCCCTCAATACCTTTTATATTACTCCTCACAAGGGAAGTAAAAGGCGAAAAGAAAGCAAATCAAGAGTTCGGATATCCTCAATTCTGCTTATATCTTCTCTTCTTCGCTTCTGCTTATTCAAATTTCTTCTACATTACAAGGAAAGTAACCAGCTCTCTATCTAACTCAAAAAGGTGAAAAGAAAGCAAATCAAGCGTGTTATCTACTTATCTCCACTTCTGCTTATTCAAAATTTAACCAGCTCTCTATCTAACTCAAAAAACTAAGTTACCAAAAGCTAACCCACCCAGCTCCAAGCAAACCGACTCTCATTCTCATACACTAAAACTTCAGAATAACTTAAATTAGGAAAGAGCAATCTACAAAGGATGTTTAAAGCTCACTTAAAAACAGCTCAACCTAGCAAAATTCAAATTATTCATCAGAAAAACTGGAGAACTGGTAAGTACAAAAGAGCTGCCAAAGCCAACCCACAAATTCATCAAATCAAGCAAAAGAAAAGGTATACAAAAATATATCCAAATTCAAACAGCTCAAGACCCCAGAAGAAGAATTCATTCAAATACATTCAAATCATGTGATTGACACAGAAGGAAAAAGATTACCTGATCAAAGAGGGCTTGGAGAGTTCGGTCATCTTCTCGAGAGGTTTGATTCAGTGTCCCAACGCAACTGTTCTCCGCCATGGATGTCCGATTCACAGCTACTATACGAAGTAAAACACTCACACAAAACAAGAAATAAAAAGGGAAGCTTTAAGGAAGCGTGTATCTATAAAGAAGGTGAAATGAAGTATGAAGAATGAAAGTTGTGGAGGACCCTGAAAAGAAAAGGAAAGGAAAGGAGTCAACGAAATTCTGTTGTGGAGTAAAACTCAATCAAAAAGGTGACGCCACTCACCTCACCAAAATCTGAACAAGGTATGATAGAAATCAGACAAAGCTTCTATTTTCATTATAGATTCTTTTACTTACTAATTCTTCCATCCTTTTCACTTACTTATTTAAACTTGTTTGTTTTTAGTACACAGATTACTATCTAATTACTATGATTTTTAAAAGAAATGATTTAGCTTTAAAATTTATCAAATAAAAAAATATATTGAAATAAACGATCAATCCAATAAAACAAAATATGTAATTCTAAAATGGTCGCATTTTTATTAAATTATAGTATTAAAAATTGGACACTTTTAAAATATGAATTCTTTTTCTTTAAAATAATATCTTCATTTTTTAAATTTAAAAGTTTACTCCTCTTATTCACGAAAAACTTATATATTTAAATTTAACACGAATTTTAATAAAGATCCGAATATGTTATGGGACTAAAATAAAGATTTCATATTATTTATAAATTAAACACCCTATTCGTTCAGCTAATGTTTAATTGTTTCTTTTCGACACATAAAACTCGTATATAATTCAATTTTTTTATGAAGTTGGATACTTAAATTGTGATTATTAAATCCATAAAATGATTCAAACTTGTTGTATAATTTTAGGGAACCAATCTTGACTTATGTTGCTGTGCTGACTGCTGCGTACCAGCTGTGATTCGTCCTAATTAATTAACGTTGGATTTGGAAACTGACGTGGCAAACACCGACAGAGTAGGACATCGCTTCTTTTCATAATACTCCATTCATTAATACGTATGCTCTACACTACAGTTTTATATAAATAATCAGTTTTTATAAACTAACCAATTACTATGCGTTTCAAAAATAAAGACAAAACCAACTATTCTTTTGTTTTTTTTTTCTTTAGTAATAATTGTAAAAATAGAGAAAAAAGAAAGAGAGAAAAGTGTCGTGAGATAATGTGAAAGTCCTAAAACAAAATTTATATATCATGAACATATATATAAGTGAAACACCACAAGATAGAGTTTTGATACAATTGAAACACACCCACAACATCAATTTACATATTCTTTTGATTCACAACAACTTGTGTATAACATAAAACGGTAAGAACAGAGACATGAAACAACAAACAAATTAAAACACAGGGCAGCTATCGACAACCACACCCCTGGCCGTAGGGCAAATCGCCAAGTCGCAACGTTCGCCTTCGTTCCCCCACCACGTCACGTTCTTGTCCTCTATTCCGGTCGCGAAATAGAGGAAAATCGCCATGAATGCCACCCCGGCATCCAAGGCCGCCGAGAGGATGTAGTTGTACCTCTGCCACCACTTCTTCCTATACCTAAACACGAAGAAGTTAAAGATAGTCCCGATCAGGATCCAGGAATTGTAGTTGAGGGCCGACGCCGGGGGGAGGTTAGCAGTCGCCCCGAGGAGCACGGGGAGGTTGATGAGGGGGATCCACGCGTGCTGGGGGAAGGCCTTGTGGAACCCCCACACGATCACCGGCCCCATAAGGCCGACGAGAAAGAACCAATTGAGAGCCGGGTAGTTCCCCTGGCTCCCGAAGATCCTAATGGGACTAACTAGTCCCCAAATAACGGATGCATCGAAGAAGACGTGGTCGTTGGGGCAAGTCCACGGGCTCGTGGTCTCGGGCCCCTTCTGGCATATGCCCTCAATCGAGTGCAACATCCACCACGCCACGCTCATGTTCACCGTGCCTGCAATCATCGTCCCCAGAAACTGGACAAGATGTCACACAGTTAGACAATACAGGCTTGAGATTTTCATGTAATGGATGAGGAAAGTGGTACCTGCACGAGAAACATGGACCTAGGAGGGATTTTCATGTAATGGCCAAGCTTGAAATCGCTAAGAAAGGCCACTGCTTGGCTCATGCTCATGTAACCATAGACCTTAAAACAAACATTAGCAATAGGCCTACCAGGATACACAATCCCCATGAAGTACTCTGTGATGATGTTCAAGCCTGGGGTCTGATTAGTGGTTGCAGTGATGATGCTGATGGGGAGGGTGAAGGAGAAAGCAAGGAAAGCAGCAAATAACAGAGCCCAAACCGGGATCTGAACCTCATCCTTAAGGAAGATGCAGAGAATAAGCGCCACACCTAAGGACGTCGCAAGAAGAGCATGAAACCACCATGAAGGTATGTCTGGGTAGCTCTTCCTCATCAGCCTAGTGTGGATGTCCTCCCTCTTCTCCCTCTTCGACGCCTTGAACCGCTCGTAAATCTCCTTCCCGTAGAACAAGGCGACGTGGGAGATGGTGGCGGCGATGGTGGCGAATCCGAAGCCGTAGGCGAGAGCAAACATGACGCTCAAGTGGATCCTGCCTTGCCGGGCGTAGGCTAGCTTGTCGAGCTTGAAGTCAGCGTTGACGATGGCTTTGATGTCGTAGTTGGCGCCGTCGGCGGTGAAGAGGTCGACGGAGTAGAGGGGGAAGGTGGTGGCGCTGTAGAGGTTGAGGCCCCAGTAGGAGATGGGGACGACGGCGTACATGATGAAGAAGTAGCCGATGGCGATGTTGGCGATGGCGAAGAAGGGGGAGATGAGGGGGCTGGTGAGGAAGGAGGCGACGACAGACCAGTCGAGGGTGATGGCTCCGATGCCGAGGCCGTTGAAACCCGACCCGATTTGCTGGGCGGTGACGGACTTGGGGAAGACCCAGCACACCCATGATATGCTCTGCAGCACTTGGAATAAGTAGCCAGGGAAAAGGTACCATAAGAAGCTGCATGTTAGAGCAATCACGAAGAATTTCGAACGCGACATTTCTTTCTTCTTCTTTATTCCCTCTCCTCCTTCTTCTTCTTCTCCTTTATTTTCAGTCTCATGCAGTGTTCTGCAAACACAACAAATTCCAATTTCTTCATTCATGATCACAAACAATTAATGCTTACTAATACTATTCATTCATTCATTCATTCAAGGTTATAAGAACCTGAAGAGTGAAATCTGGACAAGAGTGCTGGGCCACCACATGTGTGCGGGCTCCACTACGTATTTCCTTAGCAAGCCAGCCCATCCATATCCAAGAACCTACATCATCACCAAATATCAAACTCCATTTCATACTCTACATCATCATCATAAAATTACACTAAATTACATTATAAAAATAAGAGCAACTTATATATATATTCAAATAATAATATTTAATTTGATTTCACATCACCAGCTGCAGTGCCGGCTATTTCAAATATTCCTTTGTTTTTGGCTCAGTATATCTGCAAAATCTCATGCTATAACTATTTCCTTTTGGGGTTTGAACTTTTCAACAAAAGGAATCTAAAAAACACATTACAAATTTGCAAAAGTTATCTCTCCTCTCCAATAAAAATAGTAGGCAGGGTACAAAATTCACCATTTTTTATTTGAATTTGATTTCGAACGTTTTATTAAATATTTTGATAATCATGACCTCACTTTTTAATTTATAGCACAAACAGTAGTGACGCTCAACATTTTCCCATGATTAAAATTAAAACCAAACACACTAGTTTCGGGCATAATTGTATTTTCCGGAGTGAATTTATTAGTTGTGTCAAAATTAGTATTTTTACTCATTAACTCCATGTCCCCGTCATAAGGAATCTCGTTGGGTGTGTCGATCATATATCTTCAAATATATTGATGATGATAACGTTTTGAAAGCGACAACTATAATCACGAGTTGGGCTAAAAAATTAATGGATACCATACACAAAAACATCATACAAGTTGTTGTAATCCAAAATTAGTAGCAGAAAGGCCACCATAAATCATCTAACCACAAACGACAACATGCTTATAAATTTATAGCCGATCCAAATATAAAGAAAATTGATTTTAAAAATCATTTTTAATAAATTCATATGATAATGAAAAATACTATAGTAATTTCAATCAAACTTAATTATTTGATTTTTACTCAATGACTTCTTAAACAAAAAACACTATGCAATTCATATATAGGTTTTGGTTCAATAAATAAATATTAGTTTGTATTTTAAAAATATATTAAGTTTATATAATAATGAAACTTAGTGTATTAATAATAAACTAAGTAGAGACTTATGTAATGAAATGGTTACCTGAGTGGTTATGATAAGGAGCCATCCGGCAATAAAAGAAATCTTGCGGCCATAAAAGGCAATGATAATATCCACAATCATGACCGCATAGGCCGACCCGTTTCCGAAAGCGCTACCCGCATTCGCGAATATGGATATCAGCACGTGCTCCTTGATGTTAAACGGGCCCGGGTTGAGCGTGAACTCCCGGCGCCCCAACCCGGGAACCGAAACCGCCCACTTCCTCTCCGGCAGCACCGACGCCATGAAGCGGCCGATGGGGAGCGTCGCCACCAGCACCGTTATCTGCGTCACCACGAGCGGCGACCGCCGGTACGAGAAGAACTGGTTGAGGAAGGAGAGGAGCACGCAGGAGAAGAGGCCCAGCGTCCACATCCGGAACGTCCATACGGGCAGGGTCGGGTCGTCCGTCACGGGTACGGTTAGCCGGACCTGCTCGATGGGCGAAATGTCCTCCTCCTTCCACTCCTCTTCTCCTTCTTTTTCGTCTGCAAATTTTGATGGAGGAACTTCCACTTCCATTGTTCCCATTAATGGCTTCCTCTCTGCAAAGCGTAGTAATGTAGGTGAAGAATTATGCAAATATATTCTACATTTATATGTGAATTGCTACTTTCATAATTTATTGAGGGTTGAAGGGGATTGGGTGAGAGCTTTGGTTCATTGCTCCCGCGTTATACTTTATTATATCCTTTTTATTTATTTTTTATTGTTTATTAATAATAGTAGTAATATTTTCTAAGCATTATCGAATAGTTAGAGTTGGGGCTGTCACAAGTTGTTAATTCTTGGGCCTATTAAAGTTTGTTTCTGTTTTACAATGCAAAGATTGTAGGTTTGTGGTTGGTCGATATAACTAAGGAACTAGTAACTAAATCCAAGTTTCGTCGGCACACTTCTTGTTTTAGTTACCTATCTAAATTTGTCTTCATTTTGCTGGAATTTGATCAACTATAGTGTCAGAAAATAAGATACAAAATAATTGAGGCTCAGAATCTATAAATTATTTACATTTTAATTAGTTCATAGTACTATTGATGAAGTATACATCTATCCTAACTTATAAATATCTTGCATTTTTATTAAGAATGATTGGTTTAAAAGGTATCAAAATTCCACAGTTTTTGGTCTCTTTAATTGATTTCTACAATTGATAGTGCTAATATTTTCTTTTAATTAAGTTTCATATAACTCTCGGACCTCATTTAATTTGCTTAATTTGTGTGAAAATATTGGTTTTTTTTTATAAAAAAAAACAAAGTAGATAATATTAAATTTTAGGTTGATAGTGGTGGTATGAACACGAGACTTTCGATCTCAAAATTAATCACATCACACATCTATAATAGTCCATTACACAAAGATTGTTTTGATAGCTACATGCACTTATCTCAACCAGAGAGAGTAAGAGACTAACAACGTAGCCATTCATCATGTTCTTGTCACACTAAAATGTTAAGACTTTACTACTACATGTTGATGAAGACTTTACTACATATTGGCAGTAAAGGGACGACTTTGTCTCCCCATATATAGTCCCACCCTCTAACCGATCAATCCCCTTGATCATATAATTGGGAGGGAGCGCGTCACATTGGAGGTGAACGATTAGAGGTGTCCTCTAATCACCACGATGAGACTGGTCTCTTTTTTAGTAGACTCAGCTATCCTGTTGCTATGTCACAGGAAGAGTAAGAGGACAATCACATGTCAATTTACTAATAAATTTCGACTCCATTCATGAATTTAGTATTTTGATTTTGGGTGGAAAAAATGTAGGTATTAGTACTTATTATTATTTAATTGAAATGTGTGTGTTATAAATGGAAAGTTTATAATGAGATATTACAACATCAAATGTGAATATATTTATGTGTTTTTTAAACTTTTCAAAAGTAGAAAAATGGGAATTCCATGGAATTGGAAAAAATATACTACATAGAATAATAAATTCCACAGTTTTTGGTCTCTTTAATTGCGTGCTTCAATAGCCAAAATTCCATGGTTGAGGTTCTCCTGCAAAATTGTATCAATGAATTTAAATTCATATTTAAATTAATTACAGCTAAAGAAAAATATTGTAGTTTCGGCCACGTCAGTCATATCCAATGAAGATGCACTCACATTATTGATATATAGTAATAATGCTAGCTATATAAATAAATAAAATAAATTTTCTTTAATTAGCAAGAAATATTAACTGCCTTTATAAAAATATTAACCGACATCAAAATTTACAGACTGGTCGAATTGCAGTCATTTGATATCTACGCATACATTCTTGAAACTAACGACTTTATAAAAAAGAATATTAATTGTGATAGCATATAAATGTCAACACGATTAATCATTAATCACCACTCTTAATAAGTAAATATAGTTCAATTACTTTTTTGTCCTTTTTGTTCCAATAAATATTATCATATTTTTTTATGAATATAGTCTCATAAAAAGTCATTACTTTTCTAAAAGGCATAAAAAATTCTTTAAAATATTATTCCATTCATCCCGCTAAAAATATTCATATTTATTTATTGAGTTATTTTATTAAAAGTGGTAACTTTTTAATGGAAAAAATTATACATTTAAAATACAACGCATATCTTTTAAACATAACACTTTACTTTCTTAGACTGCATGTCAGATCCCTTATGGCCGCATTTAGTGGGACGTAAGGAGTATTACATTTTACTTTTTCAAATTATAAAACTTTATTTTCTTAATTTGCATGATTAATTCCTCCGTCCACAAAAAAACTGCATATTTCTTAGTTTCTTACGTTGTCCACGAAAAATTTTCACCTTTCTATTTTTAATAATTATATTCATATTTTTGGACTCATTCATTAGCTTTCTATTCATTCACAGTACATATTTAATTATAAATGATGTGAGACTTTCAATTAATCATTTTACTCATAACATATTTAATATATGTATATATATATTTAATATATGTACATATATATATATATATATATGGGTGGGTTCAGGTAAAAAGTGACTTTTGGGTATAAAATAGGAACTATATATGTAATCCTGACCATCTATTGCATTAGATCTAATTGTGTAGATTTAATTCTAAAATTTTGGTCTACGCATGTTGCATCGCAGATTTGCAATGCAAAATGGTATTATGGACAAATCTATCTTGGCGGTTTCTATATGAAAATTCAAAAAACATAGCATTACCATTAATTACGGAGCATAATTTGGTAACTTTCTTCAACGCACGCTGAAACAATTTGGTAATTCGTTGTTTATTGTTGCATTGTTTAGTCATGTAATTTGCATTAAATATATACGGAGTATTGTATTGTATAGTTACGTAATTTGCATTATATATATATATATATATTGTACTACAAATTAATTTTTGGTAGTTGGAAAAATTTATGGATAGCATAATCTTCTTAAAGTATTCGAAAATTCATTCTAATTTCGAATTACATAAATTTTAATTGGGAAACGCAACTGAAACCATGCAATACCAATTTATGTTATTTTGATTATGTAAAGAATTATAAATTGGAATGTTGATGCATTTTACATGCATATATCGTTTTGGTGGAATGTTGCTACTTCATCTGCATTTGAAGCATTAAAGATCGCAATGACCCGAGCTCCAGTTTTGAGACTTTCTAATTTTGAATTGTCTTTTGTTATCGAGTCTGATGCGAGTAGCACAGGCGCAGGGGCTGTCCTCATGCAAGAAGGAAGACCCGTTGCTTTTTTCAGTAAGAAATTTGGTCAAAAAATGAAGAGTTCATCCACTTACAATAAGGAACTCTATGCTATAACAAAAGTTGTGCAGATCAAAAAAAAAATGGAGACAATATCTTTTGGTCAATCTTTTATCATTAGAATTGATCAAAAAAGCATTAAAGAATTGTTGCAACAAAGAATTCTCACACCGGACCAACAATATCATGTTCGCAAGCTATTGGATTATGACTTCTCTATTGAGTACAAACATGGGTAGTGCTAACAAGGTTGCCGATGCCTTGTCGCGAAGAGAGAGTGTTGATTGAACAAGTTCTGAATTGATGGTGTTAGTTGCATCCTTCCAGTAACATCCTTCACTGAAGAATTGAAAGAAGAGAATAAGAAGTTAGATGACATGGTGCAGTTGCATGAGAGGTTTGCACGCAATGAACTATCTCCAGATTACACAGTGTGTAATGGAATATTGTTCTATAAGGACATTGATGAGAGTTTCAACAAACTTTTATTGGTCAAGACTTAGAAAGGACGTTAAACGTTATAGCGAGATGCGTCATATGCCAGCAGATTAAAGTCTCAACGCAACCACCTGCAGGACTTATCCAGCCACTCCCCATTCCGAGCCAAGTTTGGGAAGAAATTACAATGGATTTTGTTACCGGATTGCCGAATTATCAAGGTAACACTGTTATTTTTGAAGTTGTCAATCTCACTTTGCAACCCCCTACTCAATTTACGGCATCAAAGGCTTGCTGGGGTGTTTGTTGAAACCATCATGAAATTGCATGGATACCCCAAAACTATTATTAGTCATCCCGATCCAATTTTCTTTTCTGACTCAACTTTTTGCTGTAAGTGGAACTGAATTGCTGCATAGCACGGCTTATTATCCGCAAACAGATGGACAAACAGAGGTTGTCAATCGAGGATTAGCACAACATCTGCGTGGTTTTGTTACTGATCGTCCAAAGCTGTGGGGAAGTTATTTATGTTGGGCAGAATACAATTACAATACAAGCTTTCACAGTGGAATGCTCATGACTCCTTACCAAGCACTCTATGGAAGACTACCTCCGCCTATTCTTGCATATCTAAATGGTGCTACAAGTATTCATTCTTTGAAGGAAGAGTTACTAACCCGAGATGAGGTGTTACGAGAACTCAAAATGAACTTGTTACAAGCTCAGAACCGGATGAGGCAACAAGTTAATCGAAAACTACGAGATGTCGAGTTTAATGTAGGAGATCTCGTGCTAGTCAAACTCCAACCTTATCGTCAAGTCTTTGTTGCTCGCCGAGGCTTTAATAAGCTAGCTAAGAAATATTTCGGCCCTTTTGTTGTAGAAGAAAAGATTGGGGATGTGGCGTATCGTCTAGCTCTTCCCGAAGGATCCAAGATTCACCCTGTTTTTCATGTGTCTTTGCTACGAGCATTTCAGGGTTCGATTGATGACACTAGTACTGAGCTTCCACCAGAGGACGTAGATGGGAAACTAGTCCTCCTACGTGCTGCAATAAGTGATACCAAGATGGTGTTGCATCAAGGGAAACCAAAGAATATGGTATTGGTTCGTTGGAAAGGCTTGCCACCTGAGGAATCAACGTGGGAAAATGCAGATGCAATCTCGTCCTTATTTCCAAATCTACACCTTGAGGACAAGGTGAGTTTTCCATCGGAAAGAGATGATACGACCCAAGTGCATGAACCCATGAGAGAAGAGTCCATTGCAATAAGGAAACCGGTTTGTGTTTGGCAAGTTCCAGCTCGGCTATGAGATTAATGCTTCTGTTTGATTTGTTCTATTTCCTAAAGATATTATGTTTCCTTATCGGTATGTGTTTTCCTAGTTTAATAGGTTTCTTGATTGTGAACTATAAAATGTCGTAGGTTTATGGCTTGATATATATTTTTTTTAATAAGAATATTACTACTTTGCGGCTGCAAATATCAAAGTCTTCACGCGTTCGAATTCGTGCATGAGATCGATTCGTCTTGAAGCAAGACGTATCAGAATGTTACTTGTCTGCTCGTCATGTTCTCTATCTTCCTTATCACTATCTTCTCTCTTCCCATCTCTCTCTCTAGTACTAATTAATTTCATCAAAATCAGATTGCGTTTATATTGAATTCATTCCAATAGAATAGGAGAAAGAGGAATTAAGAAGCTAATAGTTAATCAAATAATTATAAGCTGAAGCACAGACACTTACTAGGAAAAGGGGTGAGTGAGATGAATGGTGATGATCTTCTATTCCATTACATGATTCATATGTATGTAAAGAGAGTTGAAAAGGATGATTCAGATAGAGAGAGAGAGAGAGAGATTCGAAGTTTGGTCACATTTCTGTCGGCTGTTGTTTATGGTAAGAACTACAAATGAGAAAATTAATGAGGGTTTTAGTCTTGGAAAGGAAAAAAACCCACCAATACTAGCGAGGGAAACCGGTGGTGGTTTTCCTCAATTTGAAACGTGGACCAATGGTAGTGTGAGATCGGTTCCCAAAACTATGTAGACGTATGGATCAGCGACGCGTGTACTATAAGGGGAAACTTCCTATTTTTAGGAAATTCAGATAATCAGGGTTTATTTGTGATGATTTTATAATTTAATTTTTATAAAAAGTAATAATTCAACGGGTTATTGTTAATGTACGTGTAATTAAGCTGATAGTTAAGGTTGATAACTAATATATTTTTAATAATTTTTATTATTTTTTAATAATTTTTATTTTTCAATTATGATTTGTTGATTAAGTATAGCTTAAAAAATTATTCAATAAAAAACAATATGCACAATTATAGTCACTTATATGTTTGTGTAGTATTAGGTGACATTATCATATCAACACATATTAAGAAATGTCTGCCGCAGGTGTTGGATCGGATAGGGATGTAAATGAGTCAGACGAGTTAAATATTATTCAGCTCGACTCGTTCAGAATATTATGATATTCAAGCTCAGTTCAAGCTCGACTCAAATTTTGATATGTTGTTCGAGTTCAATTCGTGGGAAGTTCGATAATATTATTTTCGAGCTTATTCCGTTTGATATTCGAATTAATAGCTTCCGAGCTTGAGTTCAAACTCAAATAATTTTTTATTTCATAAAATTAGCTATTTTTGCTTGAGGCTCGACTGAAGGTTTGATTGAAAACTCGATGGAAGGTTCGTGAACATGTATGATTAAATGTTCATCAACAAACGAATTCGAACATGATTGCAAACTCAACGAGCCAAGCATAATCAAACTTGAGCCCGACTCGATAACAATATTGAACTCAACTTATTTACTATCGAGTCGAGCTCTAATAAACTTTTTTCAAGACGAGTCTTAAATAAGTCTATATTTTATTATCTAGCCTTCGGCCCAGTCCATGCATGCCTAAAAGTTTCATGAGCTAAATATCTACTCCTCCCTCCCTTAAACACAAGTACATTTAGTACAAGTTTAAAAAAATTATGTACTATAATGAGTAGATAAAAGCTTATTGAGTGTATAGTGAGTGAGTATGTGATTCACATATTTACCTAGTTTATATTTCTTTCGTTCTATTAATTTAGATATATTTTTATCAAAATTATAAAAAATTTATAATCAAAATATATTTAAATTAATGGAACATGAGAAATATTTAAATAAACATGAGATGCATGGAGGATAAATAAGTAAAATTATATTATAAAATAGTACATAAAAATTAAAAATGCATGTTTATATTATGATAGACACGAAAAAAATTATGCATAATTAATGAAACAAAAAAAGGTAATAAAATGAATAATGATATACAACTTTACCTTTTCAATTTATTTTAACGAAGAGATTAGAAAATTGAAAATTATAATTGTTATTGCTAAATGATTTGATTGTATACAAGCTTGTAACTTGTTGAAAATCAATGAAAAATTATTTCACGCCATTATATTGTATAAATATAAGTTTAAAAATAATTTTATAATTTTTGAAATAATATAATTTTAAAAATGACAATAAATTGTGTAATATATAAATCTCGTTGATGAAGTTAAAATAACTTTCAATAAATCATTACATGTAATGATGAATTCATTTTGATCAATTAATTAATTGATTTAGATCTGCATAAATCAGCGCAAATAAATGGACTAGTTATTCAGAATTAAAGAAAGTGGGTAGGTAAGAAGTTGCATGAAGAATGCACTTGTTTGTAAGCATGTTGCATGATTTGGTCATTTAATTTTAGTACCTTCAAGATTACAATAGTATTTTATGTTCCTTAATTTCTGGAAGGAGAAAAAAATATGATTGTTGTGATTTATAAAATTCAAATGACAGCAGATTGAAAGATATGGTGGCCAATTATTTGACTCAACCAAGGCACTGATTAGTCTTTTCCTTTCTTTTACTTATTTTCACTACTAAGATTTATATGTATTAATTAGTGGTAGGGTTAATGATCCAAGTAAAATAAATAAATTTAATTTTAAATTTTATGTGATGTGATGTGATTTTTAAAATTTAATGTTAATAAAAAAATTATTTGTAAAATTTATAAAATATAAGTTAGATTTCAATGCTCAACTATTATGACGTTCAGATCGGTTGAAATTTCCTAATGAAGGCATGGAATGTACATGTTCCCTACTCTTTAATTAATGGTCAAAGTGAGTTCTTTTGTTTTGATCAGTTTGTTAGTTTATATTTAGACAAATCTCTCAAAATAGGATTCGAACTTATTTAACAACCAATTGCTTTACCACGCACCTAAGTTATGGAGGAATCGGGGTGAGAATAGGGATGTCATCGGGTACTCATTTCGAAATTTGATCCCAAAAAGAAAAATTAATTTTTTGGTTTTGATTCTGGTTCAGGTCTCATTTAATACTTCGGAATTATCAAGTTTTAAAATTGAAAAAATTTTAAGTTTCGATTTTGATCCTGAATAAAATTTTCCGAATATTCCTAAACGGATCCAAAATCTCCTAAATAATTTTAAAATTAATTTCAAAAAGTTCATATTCGAATTCGGGACTCCCAATTCAAGAAAATTATTATTTATTTTATTATTTTTATTTGTTCACAAAATTATGGTTCAATTTCCGTTTTAAATTTATATACAAATTTAATCTATTAACAATAAATTAAATGAAATTTAATTTTACTCGACGCACAATATATATGAACTCAAATAACTTTTTGTACAGTAATATGTATTGTTGGATTAAAGTGAGTGACAATTTTGAAAATATATTCTTTTGATTTGAAAACTTAGAAGTTAGAATAGTAGTCTTAGTTTTAGTTGGACTTTGACATAAATTATTTTGTAGTGTCGGCGTGGCTCTCCACTCTCTTTTCTTTCAACGATTTCTTCCATCTTCTTCTCGTTTTATTACTCCAATTAATTTCATCAACTCGATCCGATCCAATCCAATCCAATCATATTCCATGAGACAATTAACCGCCGCCAAATCCTCCACCCGTTGCCTTATTTCCGCCGCCACCGGAGGCCGCAGCAACGGAGGCGGCGTTCCTCCCACTACTCCATCGTCATATCTTCGTTTCTCAAATTTTGATAGATCAGAACCATCTCCCAGTAAACTCCATCTCTCAACCTTTGGAAACAGTAAACTTGCTTTATACGAAACAAAGGCTAGTAATTATAAATATGGGCGGCGGCATATAGTCCGATCATCGTCGGTAAATTTACCGAAAAGTCCTCCTTCAAGGAAGCTACACGTAGCGGTGGTGGGGTGGTGGGTGGTGACTCTGACGGTGGCAGTTGCAAATCGTGTGCTTCAGAAACTTGCTCTTGTCCCCATGAAAAACTATCCCTTCTTTCTTGCTCAGCTCAACAGCTTCGTGTAAGTGCGCTCCCATCCCATCATTTTTTGAATTTCTGCATTCATTCATTCATTTTCTCTTCCTACCTGTTTCTGCCATTAAATTTTAGCTAACATAATAATTTATACTTATATTGAATTCATTAGTGCAATTAAAATTTGTAGTGTTTTTAGTTGTGGAAATTGAGTGATGGCAATAATGATGGTGCAGGTTTGTGGGTGTTTTCTTTTCTGTGCTCCATGTGAGGTATTACGCTGGTATAACCACCGATGACATGCTGGCACTTCCCAAATTACCCTTTCTTGTCATCGGATTTCTTGAATGCGTTTCTTCTGTCTGTGGAATGTATGCCGGAGGTACTACATCATCATCTAAACTATAATAAATATCATAATTAATTAAATAACAAGTGCTCTAATTTTTTTCAAAACCTTCATGGGAAAAGAGATGAATGCTGCATTCAGTCATTTGCACTAAACACAATCTCTTGTCTTGTGTTGTAGCTATGCTTCCTGGACCGGCCATACCCTTATTATATCAAGTAAGTTGCTTTTACAGAACAGTGAAAATAAATACCTTACATGGCTTGATAATGTGCATGCCTTTAGCATTTCATCAACAGTCTAATTAACAAGGCTGGATATTGCAAACTCTCTGTGTGTGTGTGTGCAAGACATTCTTGGTTTGGCAATTGCTGTTTTCAAGGCTCCTGTTGGGTAGAACCTACTATTTGAACCAAATTATGGGATGCTTTCTTGTGGCAGCCGGTGTCGTCGTAGCGGTTTCAAGGTATTTGATCATGATATTCTGTGGACATATGCAAGTGTTGATTCCTTTGATTCTGTCTGCAGTCTGCACTTTCTATATATGTTGTGCTACTATTTATGGATGCAGAGGAGGTGCAAGTGGTAGTGGAATGCTATCTGGAGTGAGACCGGTGTGGCCGGCCCTCATGATCGCCTCGAGCCTTTTTCAAGCTGCTGCTTCTATTTTTAAGGTCTCTCTCTCTCTCATTCACGCAATTCAATTCAGTTCTTTCACACGTCTGAATTTGCAGATTGATACTCCATATAACTGAAGGTGTTTTGAACATGTATAGGAGTCTGTCTTTCTTGATGCTCCAAAGCATCTCAAGGTGACTGCATCACTTCTCTGGCTTCTTTTAATTGGTTGCAAAGGAGTACTGTTTTTCCTCTGATCAGATCAGTGAATAACAAACAACTATTTAATGCAGGGAAAATCATTGGACCTTTTTGTGCTCAACTCCTTTGCTGCAGGGTTTCAGGTAAGGATTATGACCATCATGTCTTTTCTTTTTCTTTTGACCCGTAGATCTAAATATAAGTCCGTACATATAGGCGCTCTTTACTGTCGCATTCTTGCCGGTTCTAGCAAACATGGAGGGCCTATCCTTATCTCAACTGCCCTCATACTTTGCTAGTGGTGTTGCTTGCTTCTTCAACATCGGAACCAAGACAACCGGTACACTTGACCTTTTTCTATCTATATTTTCTAAGTGAGTAGTTAGTTATGGACTAGTGAAGGGAATCATCTAAAGCTGTGGTGTTTTGATCAGGATGTGAAGGAGCACCATTGCTACCCATCCTCTACATAGCTTCCAATATCCTTTTCAATGTATCCATTCTGAATCTTCTCAAAGTTTCTAATGCAATAGTGACTTCTTTAGCAGGAAGAGCATCAGGTTGTCTCTCTGTCTGTCTGTGTCTCTGTGTGCAGATGTGAAATGAGTGAAGTAGTACTGATAAGAGAATGTATTGATTGATTTGTGCAGTGCCTATTGCAGTGTATATTCTTTCTCAGCCACTGCCTTACCTCCCAAAAGGTGTGAGATTGAGCCCACTTTTCCACATGGGGTCTATGATTCTTGTAGTGGGACTCGTCCTCTACAACTTCAACTTCAACTTGAAATCGCCAGAACCCCAAGTTCCATAGTTCCAGAGGATTTGTAACTCGGTGAAGTGAAGGGTCGTAGTTTCTATTCATGAATTCATTTTATGGACTCAAATGTCATTACATTGTAGTTCCTACATGAAAAGAAATATACTGTAATCACTAATTAATAAAAGTCAAATGATTTGTAAAATTCATTTCAAGCCCAAATCTATAAATTTTTCAGAGTCAGTATTAACCAATTTCAAATTGCATAAATATATTTGTTTTCTTTTCTTTAATTTTTCTTTTTGAGAGGGGAAAAGAACGACATAATTTGCAAGAAAAAGTAAAAAGGAAAAATAGTTTAAAATTGCAATTACATTTTCATGGATGAAAATAGAACTTTCTCAGATCCATTACGCTAAGATGCAGCTTCAATCTCATCCAATCGAGTCAACGCATCGCGGGCCGACTTATATTCGGGCTGAGCCCGAAGTGCACCTTGGTAAGCGTCGCGGGCCGCCGCGACCATCCCCTTCTTCTCGTAGCACCGGCCCAACAAACCATAAGCCTTGGCGTTACCCCCCTTCCGCCGCAGCGATTCGAGCAGATCGGCCTCCACCGCGGCGCCGTCTTCTCCGTCGAGCGCCGCCCGCAGCTCGGCACGCTTGAACAGCGCGTCCGCCATCTCGCTGTCGCTAAGCGACTTCGCGGCGAGCGGCGACAGCGCGGCGTCCATCGAGGCGAGGGCGGAGGTCCTGAACCCCTGCAGCTCGAGCGCCAGAGCTTTGAGTATGTGGCAGGCGGCGTCGGTGGGGTCCAGGGCGATGGCCCGATCGGCCTCCTCCTCGGCTCGGCGGGCGTCGGCGGGGGAGACGGCGGCGGAGGCGAGGATCTGCGCGCCGAGGACGAAGTGGCGCTTGGATTGGAGGTGGTGGCGCTGGCGGAAGAGGCGCAGCTTGGAGTAGAGCTTTTGGGGGATTTTTTGGGCGAAGAGGAAGACCAACCCCAACGTCGCAAATACTATGCCCTGAAGAACCAAATCTCTCAGCATTTTTTCAAGTTTTGAGCAAAATTCTTCTTCTTCTTTTGGTTGTATTATTTTCAATTTTATATGCTCCCAAACACATTGTAGTGGTCAACTTTTGGTCTCTTTGCAGCCCATCTTTGTTGAAGTCAAATAATGTCAATATTAGCTACTTTCTCACATTACTACTCGTTTTCATGACTTTCTATAATGGGAAATCAAATATATAAAATTCAAACTATAATATTTAATATTTATTGTTAACTAAATCCAACATCATCAAATACTATTCTCGAATTTGTCTCATTTGAAATTTTAAAGATCTAAAAAGGCTTCGTTAAGCTCAAACTTCGTTAAATTACATAATAAATTTTCAATCTATCAACGAGTCCTATAATTAAATAGGAAATCAAATTTTCAATCTACTAATACATCCTATAATTAAATAGGAATGAGTGATAATAATCGATTTATTTCCAAATTTCTTTATGAAAAAAAAAACAAAATACTTTCGATTTTTTGTAATTCTGCACGATCATACATTACCTATCTTAAACCGCTTACTTTAAATTTAAATTTAATTATAATAGTCAAGCTTCGATTGGTATAATATAAATTGATTTGTATTTAAAATTGTATTTAAACACGTCAACAACTCTTTCAAATCGAATAATATAATTCAAAAAGGAGTTATATTCGCCTACTGAACAAAGAAGAAATTTTCATCAAACTGAATTCCGAACAATTCACCAATAATTTAATTCACTTGCACATTATTACTAATAATAATAAAGATAACTGAGAGTGCGATACAAACTACAAAGTGAAATAATTGCGATGCGCAGAACATCATAACAATTATCCTAATCAGTAATCAGATTCAGATCTATTCACGAGATTAGCCCTTTTATCATATTCAATATAGTTGGTGAGAGAAAAAGTTGTGCATTACATCTCCGGCCTTCATAAATCCCTTACAAAAGCAGTAAAAAAAGCGTTCAAAGCAAGCAGGTTTAGGCTTAGTCTTGACTGACTCTCGAGGCCTTGTTTCTTCTTATCAAGAAAAGAACTTAAGATAAGAACATACATGATATAAATTATGATGGCGTCGTCTCACGGGACGCCCATTTGTATCAACTGGAGTGGAGATTTCAGCAACTTCTTCAGCGTATCCACTATGCTTACCAACGAAGGCCGCTCTGCCGGGTTACTGCATGCCATCCACACAACATTATCAGATATTACACCTCAGGTGATATGATTTTCAGTTCATTGGTAAGGAAATATTACTCGTTCCAGCAGGACTCCATCAGAGACACCAAGACCGGGGACGTGTTTGCTGGGATTGCGAGCCTTCGGTTCTGGAAAGCAACTGCTCCAACCACCTACGAGTGTGGCAAAAATTTGATGAATGATGTGATAACAAGCATAACTAAGAGTATTAAGTATAGTATTATTACCTGTGCAGGGCTAAGTCCGCTCCATGGCTGTTGCATTGTGACGAGCTCCCATAGAATCACTCCGAAGCTGTAAACATCAGACTTCTCGTTGGAGGGCTCTCCTCGAAGAAATTCAGGGGCCATCCATTCAGGCTGAAATGATGAGGGATGGGATAGTGTTACGTGATGATCATTGCACTGATAATGGAACACATATGGCAGGAATCCTTGCGTTAACTGTACTTACTGTTCCAGCAACCGACTTCGATGATATGAAAGTATTCGCTTTGAATCTTGACAAACCAAAATCGCACACCTAAGCCATGTCGTCACAGTACATTTTTAGTTAAAAAGTAGATTGGTTTAAAGCAGGGAGAGACACTACAAAAATACAGTACCTTCACAGTCCAATTCCTATCAACCAATAGATTTGGTGATTTTAGGTCCCAGTGAACAACAGGTGGGGTAAGACGATGAAGATAATTTATTCCCTTTGCCTACACGTATGAACAATAATTAGCGTCTCCAACGAAAGGCGAATAGGAAGAGAGAGATGAGATTCAAAACAAACCACATCCAGAGCCATGCGCAGTCGTCTTCTCTGGTCCAATATCTCCCCAGCTGCTGGCCTGTGTATCAGTCGGAATAGACTGCCTCTGATTCAAGAGGCAGTATCGATTAAAACTCATATGGTCTTTTCCTATAGAAGCTATTGAGAAGTGCTGTACTATGGTTTGGAACCAGATTTACCTTGGCAGGTACTCTGTTACTATTGATAGATGAGGACGTCTTGTGACAGCGCCCATGAACAGCACGACATTCGGATGGCGGACACGTTTCATAATTGCAACCTGCGGGAAAACAACATGCAGAGGTTAAGTGGTTGTGAAAGACACCAACTGAAAACTATCATCGAAGAATAGTGTGGTCACACTAGCAACTAACAAGTTGAGAGCACAAACAAGGAAGTATGATTATATATGTTTCAAGAAGTACAGTATCCATACCTCTCTTAGAAACTCCTTCAGTTGATCATCATGAAAATCTTGGATACTTAGAACCTTAACTGCTACATCCTGCAGTTACATCACAATTAATTTCATACGAATTGAGTTATAACTCAGCATCAGAATCTCAATTCCATTTTATATGTTAAGCACATATAACACCAGTCTTAATCCACACTAACCGATCCGTGCCACTCTGCGCGATGAACTGTGCCGAAAGATCCTATTAGGAGAAAAAAACCAAGTACATTAATCATTAGTTTCAACAAATAGCATCATGCAATAAATAATAGCTAAATAGTACCAGCTCCAACACGCTCTTTAATGTGTAATTCGTCCCATGAGATCTCGAGCCAGTCCATTGCAAGAGAAGGCTCGATACTCAAGTATCTAGGAATCAATGAAGCATGATATTTCACATTATCGTAGCATTTGCTCTTAATCTGCGGTTGATCTTTGCTTTCACTGAAGGACACTCTCAGAGGTTGTCTGCCAACTTGAGCTGGAAGTGTTTTTCCTGCTACAACAATCTCCTTTCTGTAAGTCTGTTTTATTATAATTCGGTCCGTTCCTGGTTTAGAATAGCCATCTTCAGACACTGCTGTGCCAGTAACATCAAAAACCTCGAGGCCGCTTTCAGTGTTTTTTGCACTTTCTGGACAGATAATACCCTTGGCTTCATCACAGCGAACTGCAAGTAAGTCCTTTATATAAGTAAGTTTGTCAACTGAAATTTTATAGTATTTTCTGAGTTATAGATCTTTATTCATTTTTTTCAAGAATGTCTAATCAAAATGTTTAGATGCATGGGAAACAAAGGCAACCTGAACGTGTAGAATTGTTATTCCGACATGCATACTTTGAGTTCACCAACTGACGATCAACCTCATTCTTCGAATCTTGCTGAAATTCTTTTAGATGAGATATTTGAAATGGTGAAGGCACAGAAGCAAGTAAATTTCCATTGATTGATGAATCTGGACCATGAACATTTCCTGGTTGTCCAACTAGATCAACAACAAATTCCCTGCAAAAATAATATCATGAGAACAGAACAGATAATTCGAGGCTTGATTCATGCTTAGCTTAAGACTACTTGACAGGATGTTTTTTAATTTAAGATTTGTGCAAGAGTATCTTCATATCTTTCAAAATCAAATGATAGGCGAATAGGGGAACATACTTGTAACACAAAAGGAAAATAAGAACTGACCTTGTAATCTTCCTTTCGTCCTCAATTTTGATCAGACACGATGATTGGTAGTCAGAAACACAATACTTGCAACCTCTAGCGATCCGACATGGCAGGCCTACATAGTCCGCTAGTTTCTGGAAATATAGATGAATTCTTTTAATATACTAAATCAAACAGTGCTATTAACAGTAGTAGAAATGGTAATCAATAACAGGGGTTCAGAAATGTAATCAGAGAGTTATTTTACCTTGAACAGTATAGCACGATGCCTGCAGAGTCCCATAGAAAGGTTGCCAATAGGTATCACAATACACTTGTACATATCCTTATGTCTCTGATCCACCAACTTCCACCCACGATTTAGCTCACCTTGCTCCAAAGGAAAAGACCCCCTTAAATTATCAAGAAATTAACAAACTTATAAAATAAGACGTACAATAAAAGAAACTAATAAAGCTATGATGAAGCTTAACGTACCCCATAGAGAGAGCAACAAGTTTGCCAAGTTCCTGTGCCAAAGCAATGTTACTGTCAGCTGAAAAATAGATCTCCTGAGCTTTATCTTCAAGCTCCCTCAGCTGTGAATCCCCACGACGATCCACTAGAATAACCTCCAACGGAGAATCATGTGCGTCTTCGATACTTTTAAGCGCCATCATCGAGGGAATCCTTCTTCCTTCCTCCAACTCATTGCACATTAGCCATAGATATGGATTCATTCCTAGAATGTTGTAGAATCCATCCGTTATTTTGTCACTGTATGACAAGCAACCACTCACCTGAAATCATTACAACATAGTACTAATCATGATGATGATAAATTTGTGTCTTAATTTTTAATTAATTAGTTAATAGTTAATTATCCAGAACATTCATCTCACGTACCCAAAGACGGTGGGAGACGGTGTCAACGTCGGGAGAGCCACCGATCCGGCGTTCCTGCAGAAGCAGAGGCTCGGCCGCGAGCGCCGCCTGTTGAGTGAGGCGTTTAGCGAACATCATCTGCAGATAGTATCCTTCTTTAAACTTTTGCGCCATCCCATTTTCCTCTGCCTCCTCCTCTTTCACCCCGGTGGGATCCTTGAGTACTCCGGTGGTGTGTGTGGGCGAGAGATTCCCGTCCAAGGTGGTGCCGGAAAACAAGCTCCCGGCGTAGCTCGTGCTCCCCTCGCTCTGAAGGGAAATCTGCCGCTCGAAACCGCTCTCATTGCTAGGCTGACGCCGCAGCAACTCCTCCACCACCGGTGGCGGCGGCAGGAGGCGCTGCGTCGATTCGTCTTCCTCCTCGACGTCACCATCGTCGTGATCGTAGGGTTTGATCTTCTCCTTCTGTTTCTTGTCGGAAAGCCACTTCACAAAGGCGGCGAGCTGATTCCCGTGAATCTTGTCGCCCGTGACTCCGCCGCCACCTTTAGTGGGGGTTGGGGCCTCATTATCCACCACCTCCAACTCCTTCTTCTCGTGATCCGCCGCCACCAACTTGCTAAAGTTGCGGTCGGGAAATTGCCGCGGGAAAACATAAGTGGTTCGATGCGGCATCTTTTCCTGATTATCACGTGATCTATATAGATTTTTTTATGTTCTTTTTGCCTGCTTTCCTTTATATGGTTCTTCTCCCAATCCGCTTTTAACACATCGCCATCAACGTCAATTCATGAACTGAGTAGAAGCTGCACCCAAAAACGACAACTAGTGATCATCGCCGACGAACCACAGCCCGAATCACAATCTCGTACACCATAAATTACAAATATCAAAATATATCACCACCTCAAATTCAATCAGGCGTGCATATTCAATAAATTAAGTTGAGAACAAAAAAATAAATAAAAAAGTAGGAATATTGGCAGAAGAAGAAGAGCATACGCAGTGACTATTGGAGAAAAGAAACTGATAGGAAAGATAAGGATTGGATGAAGATGGAATAAACATTAAAATATAGTGTGTAGAAGAAGTAGGAAGAGCATATTACATATTGTATTGGCGGAGAGGGTGAGCAAAGCCAAAGGGAGAAGAGCAAATGGAGTGTGGGTTTCAGCCGACTATTTTAAGCGCCAACTTGCTTTGCGCAGCATTGAATATTTTATGGTGGCGGATATATGGCCTCTGCTATTTTGCGCGGGGGCACCCTGCTTAGTAGTTTGCCACGTCGATTTTGAAGTAGCTGGAGATGCGACACGTGTCTAAGATAGTAGGATGCTACAAATCTCAACCCCCGCGTATTTTAGCCTAGCTCACCCTGTCTGTGGCTCCACTATTATTGGGTGTTGCTTGCTTGTACTTGTTTATAAATTATCTCATTGGGAATACCAAGCTTAATAAGTTTTAATTAAATCGAAATACACTAATTTTTGTTGAATTTGTGAATAGAATAATTCATATTGAAATCGTTAATATTATGTATTCTTTTCAAACACGAACACCAATTATTATTCACTTTGACGTGATACATATTATAACAAAATAATTTAAAGTGTATTTTTTATAGGTGAAGTTTTGATATTATTTAATTTATTATTATTACTTAACTTAATTATATATAATAAATAGAGTGGTGAATTTATCAAGAATGTAAAAAAAAAATCAAATAACAATTTAGTAAATGACATGTAAAATGAATAGTAATTTTGTGAATGGATTAATGTTTTTCATTTCATACGTAATTTTTATTTTATTTTTTCAAAATAACAGGTTGAGTTCTAAGATTTTCAAATTCTAAATTATTATGGAATCGACATTTACGTTGGGGTAGAATGCTAATTTGTATCAAGAAAACATGTAAATTTAATTATTTAAATTTTTTCATTTTATCTGAAAAATTAATTAAAATTTTTGTATTTAGTGAAATTAACTCCAAATATAAATCAAATAAATCATCATTTGGAAAAAAAAATAAGTATCTGGAAAAAAAACAATTAATACTGTTTATGTCTATAAGTTTGTTACTTAATTACGAAAATGCTCACCCGCCCGCGGCGGGTGGGGTTAATGCGCCCACGAATGATGTGGCATGCCATGTAGATATATATTAAATTCTTAATATTTTTTTTATTAATTATCACTTTCCGACAAGGGTTCATTGGTTAGGGTATAGTTTAATACTATTCAATAAAAATTAATAATAAAAAATAAATTTAACAAAGAAATGAAAATATAGTAACTCACATGTTGATGTGGCAATGACGTGACATTGCCACATCAGCCGCGGGCGGTGGAGCATTACTCTACTTAATTATACTCGACTGGTCCTAATTAATTAGTTTGAATTTATTATATCGTGTATTGAGTTAAATTTATACTTTATTTTCAGTTAAATTGCATTTTAAGTGAATATACTTACTTATTATAACTAAATAAAATAAATTTATGGAGAGAATAATAATGTATATAATCAAAACTAAGACCCTTATTCATAAATAAGGTTTATTACAAACGTCTCTAAAATTAGTAAAATGTAGTAGTATAACTAAATTAAAAGAATTACAGTTGCAAGTGATATTTATTATATGGTTTAAATAACAAAGTCTGCATACTTTTAATATGTATTTTTTTCCATCACGTTTCAGTATATATAGTTATTAAATATAATAATTTGTACTATTTTTTATGAAAATTTATATCGAGTTAAAAATAGATGTCTGATCTGAAATTTAATTTTAAAATATTTATCATTTTTATATTAATATGCATATAAAAACAACATGTTTGATCTTTTATCTAACTTAAACTAGACAGATTAACATCGTAGTGTGAATAATATATAATTTTATGTAGATGTAGTAAATTCCCTTCAAAACTTTTGGATGTCTAGTTGCTTGATAAGTTTTAGGCCGGTTTATTGATGAGTGCAACGACTTTATTTAAATGACGATAGATGCAGTTGCTGCTACGTTAAAATATTTATGGCCCGATGGCAGTGAGCTTAACGTCCAAAATAATAAATTTCGGGTTCAAGTCCTCCGTAACGTGGCCATATAATCCAATTTTTTAATTGGTGTAGATTGTGACGCTTGTAACAACGACTTTCGATCCACAATGCATTTCACAAATCACTAGAATTTTTTTTTGTTGAGTTTACGTTACACAAATATTCAATCCTAACGAAATAAGTATTGAAGAAGAATATCGAGATTGGAAATGGGTAAGGGATTCTATATTTGTCCTAATCAGATACGGGACGGGAGATTGAAAATGGGTAAGGGATTCTATATTTGTCCTAATCAGATACGGGACGGGACATGTACGGAGCTATATAACCCCGTCCTGAACCCGTTTCGATAAATTCTACATATAATATTTTTTTTAAATATAATTTTACATGTAATTTTTCATAAGAGTAAAATAATGAATATCAAAATGCTTTTAGAATTTTTTATATATTATGCTAGTTTGTAAAAAAATTAAAAGTATTTGTGTAGGTACCCCATGGATACCACCCGTCCCGAGTAATCCCAAACTCACACCAACCCGATTTAAACGAGTATAGAAACAGGCAAGAAGGGCTAACTTTGAAATGGCCAAATGGGTGCAAGGACAGGAAATCAATTACCGCAACTTGTCCCATTATCATTCCTAATCTTACACTTTAAAACCTATGCTTCTCCAAGTACGAGTGAATCCATAGTCCCTCCATGTCCATGAATGGGGAATAGGACTCCTATTTAGAGAGGCAAATCATATGACACATAACAACTTATTATAGTCTAGTGTGTAATTCCTACAAAAGTAAGAAGCTGTGGTATTGAATCAAAGGCCAATGCTAGGAAGTAAGAAGCTTATCATATGCTAATCAAGGCCAGTGTTAGGTATCATTTCCTTAGAAATTGATTCATTCACTTCTCCACTAGAGAAATCCCCAGAATATAACAAAAATGAGGTGAGCTGAAACTGAAATCATACACTGCATAACCAGAAACATTAACCAAACTTTGAAATTGACAAACACAAGACATCCTTAGCTCTCTCCATATATATTGGAAATTTGGAAGTTGGAAGTTGGAAGGTTGATATTCATTTCTTGGGAGGAACCAGCACCAGACTAAAAACAACATTACATAAAGAAGATAAAAACTGAAATTAAGCGATCCTAACTTAAGAAACACCATTCCCAACAGCAAATCATCCCTTAATACAATTGCCATTTTCGTTTTTCATTCGATCTACAAACACACAACGTCCAACTTACAAATTCTTTTTGGGCCTTCCCCTTTTCCTCTTCTCTGTTGTTGATGTCGTGGCTGCAACTGGCCTCGAAGCAGCTGCAGCGGCGGCGGCTGCGGCAGCAGCAACAGCAATGGGTATCCGTTGAGGGGGCGTCTCCTTTTCCGGTGGGGGTGGGGCTGGGGCTGGGGCTGGGGCTGGAACCTCACTGCCGCCAAACATCGGGGGCATCCATTTGGGAAACTCCGCCGGAACGGCGTTCCCTGTGGCGAATCCCATGGGGAAGACCCCCCAGCAGCAGTAGTAAGCCTCTTTCCCCGGCACCTCCGGAGGCATGGATAGAATCTCCGCCGCCGTGAACGCCCTCCTGCATTTCTCGTTATCGCAACGCAAGCAGCAACCCTCGTACTGCCTAGGATACTCGTACAGATTGTAGCAGTAGGGACAAGCCGTCCACATATTATTTCGCGTCCACCCGGAGCCATTACTTCCAAAATCAGTTCTTTCGTTCGCCGCTCTGAGCCCATCGCCACCTCCACCACCGCCACTGCCGCCTCTAGCGCTGCGGCGTACCGGCAGTTTATTGCCGGAGTTGGCCTCCCTCCCCTTCTTCTGCTGGCGAAACGGCTGCTGCTGCTGCTGCTTCTTCATGGCGACGAGATCCACCTTGGTGAAGCGGGCGGCGAATTCAGAGTCGTAAACGGATTTTTTGGCCGGATCTGAGAGAACGGCCCATGAATCGGCGACGAGGCGGAAGGCGGAGTCGGCGGAAGGGAAGTTGTTCTTATCGGGGTGGAGGAGGAGGGCGAGGCGGCGGTACTGCTTCTTGATGAGGTCGAGATCGTCGGAACGGTGGGGGATTTGGAGGATTGAGTACCAGTCGGGCTGGTTGTTGGTGAGGCGCTTATTGTCGGCGGCTAGGAGGACCTCCGCCACCGCCAGGATCTGATCGGAACCCTCCACCAGCGGCTCCGTCTCCTGTGCCAAGATGGCGAAATCGCGGCATCCCCCAAAATCCTTACTGCGGAGGAGCTTCTCCGCGATGCCCAGGAGGCGCTCGGCTTCCGCGCGGCTGGTCGTGGTGTGATGCTCCATTTCTAATTCTCCACTGTAAAAATGGAGATCTGCGCCCCCGCAACCTTTTGATTTCTCTGTCTGAGAAAACGATGTCCGCTCATTCGCTGTGCCTCGGTGCACTGCTCCTAGAGTATTATACTTAGAGCATCACAACGGGGATTGTTCAAATAGCAGTTTCGGTGCCAATTTCGTAAATAAATGAAAATTTTTTGGGTGGGATTTGGAAGATTGTGTTGATAGGTAGTAGTGGAAGTTTCTCGTTTTGGGTTTCGGTGTCTCTACTTTAATAATTATAGAATGATTGAATTTAAGAAAAATGATATTAATTAAATGTGTTAATTTAAATTTGTAATATAAAATAAATAAATAAATACAAAAAAATAAATAAAAAACGAAAATTAAAATAAGAATTATAATAATTAAAACACAACATTCAATTTGAAATAGAAAGTACAATACATAAAATACAACATTAGAAATAAAAATTATAATAATTAAAATACAACATTAGAAATTAAAATTACAATAATTAAAATACAACATTAGAAATTAAAATTACAATAATTAAAATACAACATTAGAAATTAAAATTACAATAATTAAAAAACAACTAAACTAAAAATCAAACCTACTCCTAATTTGAGCACACATAGTGTTGTGCATCTCGAGTTGCTCGGGCGGCATCCTCGACGTATCCTTCAACAAGATCTTGTAATAAGCAAGTCTTGTTGTGTTGTACGTGAATGTTGTAATTGCATTGGAAGTTTGTTTCAAAGTTTCCAACGCTTCGTTACTTGGTTGCTTGGAGGCGGAGGCTTTACCCTTCCCTTTTCTTTTCGCCGCCTTCGTCCCCATCGGACGTTCCTCGGGTTCGGGTTCGGCGTCGCCTCCTTGGGTTGAGTCGCTCGTGAACCCTTCCCCCATATTATTTTTCCCTCTTTTGTTGGTGTGGATGATTGGAACAACGCGTTGGAATTTTTGCATGTTTCGCAAAATCTCCCAACAATGTCGGTATTTGAACTCCGACCTTTTGGTTTGTTTATACTCCGCCAACGCCTTTTGGTAGATGTCGTGGTCGAAGTTGCCGCTTGCCCATTGATCGCTGCACCGGTTGTAGATTGCGCAAACCTCACAGGTCGTACTTTGAATACGTTGCCAATGACACTTCAATTGGCGGAGGGTGCGATGCCTCGGCTGGTTGCATTGCCGGTTGAAGGAGTCGGTGATGCGTTTCCAATAGGAGTCGGCCTTTTGGTTGTTGCCGACGATGGGGTCTTGGCTTGTGTCGAGCCAAGTGCGGCAAAGTATGATGTCATCATCCTCGGTGTAGGCAACATCCACTTTGGTTCGAGCGCCCACTTTGGAGAGAGAGATAGCAAGACTGCCGTCCGTAGAATCGTCGACGGAATCATTGATTCCGTCGAGTCCTCCGGCTCTCCCGGAGGAAGCGATTGAGAATGTAGGATATGGTTGGGAAGAGAATTGAGGTGAGTACGGAGGAAATGGAAATTGTTGGCCGGAATAAGTTTGGCCGGGATAAGAAGGAGTAGAGAAGAAAACATGGTTGAATTGAGAGGGAGAGAAAGAAGAATTTTGGCTTTGATAATTCGGGTTGCCGGACGACGAATTGTCCGAACTTTGATTATCGGAGCTTCCGCCTTGACTTCGGTATAGAAATCTATTGAATTGTTCATCCATTTTTTTTTTGGCTAACTTGTAATAAAAATGGTTGAAAGATTGAAGAATGGATGAAGATGTGTGAAAATGTGGGATTAAAATAGGGTATTTAAAGATGAATTAAAGAATAAAAAAAAAAGGAAAATGGGGTGGGTTCGGGAAACCCACACCCGCAGCGGCACAACCACACGGGTTGCCCGCGCCCGCGCCTGGGTTCAGGGGACACAGCCCCGGTTCCCGCACTCGGCAGCCGCAGCGGGGGTTTCCCTGGGCGGGTTGCCCGCGCCCCTGCCCCAGGGGCTGCCCGGGTGTCGCGAAACCTCACCGCTGCGCATGCTCTTAGTCATCCCTCCGCTTAAAAGGGGTCACGTTTGTTTTTTTGGATTTTTCTATTAAAAATTATCGTTTTCTAAAAAAAATATTTTTATAATACATCTCTTCTAGTTTATTAAAACACAATATTTTACTTTTTTAAATTTTATATTAGATTATTTGTGGCCGCATTTAACAGGACGGATGGAATAGTATGTTTTGGTTTAATTTTTTGTATTTCAATTTTTTTGATACCAAAATTAAAACTCAACCAAATCTCTCATTCAATCTCTTATACATAAATTTATAATAATAGGTATAATGGAACTCATTTTGTTCGATCAGAGATGTTGGTGGTTATGGTTCGAATCTTAACTAAACTGTTGGTTTGCAATTCTATTATTTTAAAATCATAATCAAACTGTGATTATAATACTTCTCGGTTTAGAATCAAAAACTTCAAAACAATTTCATTAAGAGTTGCGGTTCTGAAACGTTTTAAAAATGTGTATTTTTATATGAATTTACAAATTAAAATGCAATTTTATAAATCATAAACAATAAATATAAAATACAACATTGAATTAATAATATAACATTCTATTAAAATATATGTTTAGGAGGGTTCACTGTTTGGAACATTTGGAATTAGAATCTCCTGTTTGGGTCAGACTGTAACTGTCGATTACGTTTCAAGTATAATAGTTACGCTTCTACTGAACACCTATAAATAATTTTTCATTTATTTTAGTTCATTCATCAATATTGAGTTAACTCAACATTTATAAATTATACACCATCATTAGAGATGACAATGAGTCGGATTTCTCTATTACCCAAACACATTGTCCAGACACGGCTCATGGTCCGACTTATGATTCTATTTGATAGGACCAAGCACGACCCATGGCCCGACTTATGATTCTATTTGATAGGACCAAGCACGGCTCATGGCCTGACCAAGCTTGTAATTCAAGTTCAGGGACATACCCATGTGGGTCGGGTTTGAGTCGGGCCTCCAATTTTTTAATTTATATTTTTAATATAGTAAAATATATAATTAATTTATTTTAAACATCTTTATATAATTTAATATTCATTACATTTTTAAATGTAGTAAATATAAAACTTAAATTTACTTAATTATATATTTGTTTAGGTATGTCTATTAATTTATATTTAAAAATTAAATATTAAATCTTTAATTGTACGTGTCAGACTTGGATATGTCGAGTCTAATCACTCCGTCCATCGGACTCAAGACTTAGACCCAAGCCCAGCCTATGGCGTTACTAGGTCGGGCTTGGGCGACGATTGTCATTGGGATTGGGTTGGGCCTGAAATTCATCCCTAATGTCACAGGGGTAACTCGAAGACCTAAATTTTTTTTCCCGTATCAGCGCCAAGGCACGCAAACTTTGATCAGCCTTCTCAAACGAGCACTCACGCCCGTGTATGAATGAATTGCCCGAGTCAAACCTTGCATACGGGTACGGTATTACGCATCGGACACAGTCTGTATAACATATTAAAGGACTACATGTTTAAGTTTTCTCCTTAATTCAAGTCTGATGTGGCAAAACCATAATTTTTTGGATGTAAATTTAATTTATATGCAATATTTATCTCAAATCACAATTTTTTCCAGCAAAAATTAATATATTATATATGGTAATTTTATTAATATGATTTAATTATATTTTATATAGTAATAAATAATCAATGTAATCTTATTTAATTAGTTATTCAGTCAACATTGCAATAAATATAATTCAATAATTTAGAAAGAATCTATAATATTTATAATGAAATATATAATTTAATTTTTATTTAATAATTATTTCATTAAAATTTTTATTAAAAAATTCAATGAAATAAAATATATAATATTTCAATCCACTAATACATACAATCATCGAATAAAATATAAAATCTAGAATATTTACCAATTCATATAATTCAATAAATAAAATATATAATATTTTTATTAAAAAATTATTTCATTAATATTAAATTTCATACTGATTAAAATTTTAAATTTATAGTTTAATTTTATTAAAAAATTTAATTTATGCAATTGTTAAATTTGTCTTACAATTGTTCATATTTATCTTAAATCTCAACTTTGTTCACTATCGATTTTAATATTTACTAAAAATCTACTAATATTAAATTGATTAAGAGTTAAAAAAATTTAACATAGATTTTTTTATTGAAAATTTTAATTTACTCAATTATTAAGTTATAAAATAAATAGTTAATTAACTAAAATTTTCCGGTTTAATATTAAATTATAATTTAATTTAAACAATTAGATGACAAATTATATGTAGTAGAATTTTGCATGTTAAATTTATATTTAATTTTTAACACTCATGTTACGTGAGTGATATTGATTCATGAGTAAAATAAAATTTATAAAAATTATTTTCATATCATTTTTATTTCATAATTTATTAGTTTCATGTCTATTTTGTAGACATTAAATCAATATAATAATAATAATCTAAATATAACTTATAAATTGCGGTTAGTTTATCCCACATTAAAATCTTAATATATATTTTATCAATATATAATTTTAGGCAATAATATACGTATAATATATAGAAAAAAAATATGATTGATATTAGGTGGGTGAACAGGTACTTAACAGACATGTTCGCTAATATTTTACGGGTATATATTGCATAATTTTTGCGGGTAAGAATAATAATTATCCATATCAATATACACAAACTAAAATGATAGTGTGTTCATATATGAATAACTACTATTCGTGCATGTCTTACTTGATTGTCATGCCTAATTTTGACTCACCAACGAGATAAATTTCTATACATATAACATTAATTATTTGATGATTAAATAAATATGTTTCCGAATAAAAATTGTTTATTTGATTTGGTTAACTAATGGATTTTATCTAACAAATAAAGAGTCAATTTTTTAATTACGACATCGAGTGATTATATATCAATAAATTTTACACGGGATAAGTTTGCATGTAACAATTATATTTTGTAACTTATATAATTTTTCATGTAGCATGAATTTGCAATTATGTTAATAAAATATATGTAATGTGATTTTTTACCAATACATTCTATATACGATAAATTATGGTAAATAATATTTACTTCTTATAATGTATCAATTTATATTACTTTTTAAATGAATTATTTCATTTTTAATAATTTTTTTTTTATAATTCATCAATATATAATACTTTAAAATTTATATTTATAAATCATAATGTAAAATAATTTTTCGTCCATTTTCGACGAGTTATACACTAGTATATAAACGTAGAGACACACAATTTTACGGGATATCTCGCTCTCAACCTTCTTATTACTCACGTAAAAAGTAACCAATTCTTGCACACAATCACCCACTTGAACTAGCCCTCGAATTATCTCACACTCGGCCTAAGGCTTATTCATCTCTAACTCAACCGAGTGGGGCGTGCAACTCAAGGCATTATTTATAGATGTGAAGGACACGCCCCTTTCACTGGGCCTACAATGAGCTTGGGCCTATCAAAGCTAGACTAAGTCAACTAAGTGCCATGTGGCGTCATCTGGTGCATCCAAGACTCGGTCCTCTAACAACTTCACCAAAACGTGGGGTTTGTTACCGCAACCGTCTTCCACAATTTGCTCATGCTCCTTTAACTTGGTCTTGTCGCGCTCCGCGCACGTGCTTCGCGCGCCCGACTTTCTGTGGCCCGCGCTACACTCCGTGCCGCACCTGTGCCACTCCCGTGCCATTGGCGTGCTCTACTCGACAACTCTCTGTGCACCAACTCTCGGACAGTGGCACGCGCCACGCTTGCGCGCCACTCTAGACCATCTCTCGGATAGTGGCGTGCGTCATGCTCGCGCGCCACTTCTCGACCATCTCTCGGCCAGTGGTGTGCGCCACACACACGTGCCACTCTTCGGTCATCCTTGTGTCGCTCTGCTCGGCACTCGGCCTTGGCATCACGCCTCGGCCCCCGTCTCGCTCATGTCTCGGCCCACGTCTCCGTCTCATGTCTCGCACATGTCTCGAGGCCCACGTCTCCGTCTCATGCCATGCACTATTCTTGTGCCACTCTTCTTGGCACAAGGGACAACACTCATGTTGCTCCATCGCAACGTCATGCACCACGTCATATTGTGTCTCGACACCACGCCTCGACACGGCCTCGGCCACACACCTCAGCCATCTTCCGCACCACCACTAGACCAAGATCTTGGGGTCGCAACACTTAACCATTATCCTATGTGCAACTAAAATAATTATACTCGTTGAACCAAACTTTGTTATTTGTATATGTACTTATAGACTAAGGCTATGTTTAGTAGTCTAGCTATGTTTCGTCAAGGTAAATTAAAATTGAACTATAGTGATGAGATAAAATAAAACGACAATAATAATTTTTATGTGTTAGTTATGTTATATTATAAATTTACATTTTTTGTCCTTGAAAAATTTTCAATATCATAATTATTCGTCTTCTTCATTTAAATATTTTTTCTCAACATTTTATAAGCTCAAAAGTATAATTAATCTTCCCAACTAATTAACCTCAAAATATTTTCTTTCAACACAATGAAATCATCACTTGAGAATCAATTATCCCCACTTCAAATGAACTCTTTCTCTCTACTTCAAGAGCCCTTAATTTACCCTAACCTAGTGTTGCTATCTTTTGCTCTTGGGGATGAGTTGATATTTAATTTGTAGAATCTAGAGGACGATTTGCAGAAGGGAATGGTGAATAGACATGACTAATTGCATAGTACGGGTTTTGTAGAGGCCGAATGGAGAAGGGATAATGATGGTTTATGGAGAATGGGATGCTTGATTTTTACAGGAGTGTTCAATTTGTATATGATGAGTTTGTGGCTTGGTTGATGTTTGATTCACATAGTACGATATTTTGTCCATGACAAAGATTGAGCATAAGATAATTTGCGGCTAAAAGGGTAAAGAAGTAGGGTAATTTTGAGAAGATAGACTCAATTTGTCGCCGTTCATCGCATATATTATTTTTGTAACGGGCCATGGCGTAAAGTCGGGTCAAACAAATAAAAAAATATGACTACCAAACATATAATATCAAGTTAATTTATCTTAATTTGTGGAAACAATACTACTAGATACATCCTAAGACTATGTTTGGTATCTACTATAGTGTAATTATCGTAAGATGACTATCGTATCTTGGATACCAAACATACCCTAAGTGTATGTATTGTTCGTGAACCATTAATAGTTCGGTTGGATAAAACTGTTGGAATTTTTTATTTTGAATTTAATAAGCTCGATATATTGACATAGAATCATAGAATATAAAATTTCATAAGCAGCAGTAAGAAAATAAACAAGAGTGGTTGCAAGTCAACGTGCATTTCTCAATATAATAACTCTTCTTCACAGATCCATAACTATTTCACCTGCTCCAGGGTAAAGTGTATCATTGTGTCTTTTAAATATCAGTAATAACATAACATGGTAAAAATTAAAAAACCCATTCTAAATAGTAAAAAATAAAAATATCATTTAAAAATAAAATATAAAAATTACATATTTACATGAACAAATGAGAAAATTGATCATGTGCTCGTATATTTCACCTGCTCCAATTAGCTCTTCAAAAAGAAATTTCTCTCAAATTCAACTTAACTAATGTGAGCCAGTCAAGAAAAAAAGGTAGCTTTTGCTAATGAACAAGCTTATTATGATTACCACATTAAGTTTCAATTAAGGTTGTAAAATTACCTTTTTTATTCAGATAATTAGAAATAAATTTTGTTTAATGTAATTTAATCGAATTCAAACTTTGTATTAGTATATTAATAACAACGAGAAGGAGTTGTAAAATCATATTTTGATTGAGCATATGATGAATACATATCTATACTATAATACAAACATAGCCCAAACTGTCAACGTCAGCCCTTGAAATCTTCCCAGCCTCTCATTCTTTTTCTCCTATTTTTCTAGATTTTTGGAATTTTATATTATAAAAATTAATGAACTACAAACCAAAAAATCTAATATAATCTCAATAGCAGATTTACCGTCAATATTATGAAAATTGAGTAAATACAGATCAAAAAAATCGCATATACTCTAAATAGCATATTTACAGTCTCTTTTATTGTCCCAAATTACTCAAAATTGTCTCTGTATCTATAACTAAAATATGGAAATTGTTAATTAGTCAAAAACTTTCTAATCTATAATGCAAATATTTTCGGAATTGATTGTTTGTCAAATCTTAGATTGGTTTGGAGGAGGGGACTATAGAATAATCTTACGGTCCTCATCATTACAATAACCTCAAATCTCCCAAAAGAAACACTCTCACCATAAGAGATTATACATGAACAACAAGAATTGAGGTAAATACCATTCTTTCCAATTTTTCCCCTTCCTCTTTCTCCTTGAATTTACTCGAAACTCACCCTCATCTATTTTGCATCGCTGCTTTTCGTTTGTAATCGTAGGTACCTGTTTGTTCCAATAACCCAAAGGCTCCCAAAAAAAGCTCACACACCAGACGAAACAACAAGAAACAAAAATTGAGGTAAATACAAACATAGCCCAAGCTGTCCACGTCAGCCCTTGAAATCCTCCCAGCCTCCCATTCTTTTTCTCCTATTTTTCTAGATTTTTGGAATTTTATATTATAAAAATTAATGAACTACAAACCAAAAAATCTAATATAATCTCAATAGCAGATTTACCGTCAATATTATGAAAATTGAGTAAATACAGATCAAAAAGATCGCATATACTCTAAATAGCATATTTACAGGCGTCACTGTGGAGAAGAATGGAGTATCTCTTGATAATAGATTTGTGGTACCATACAATCCCTTTCTCATGATGAAGTATCGTGCACACATCAATGTTGAGTACTGCAATCAAGGATTGTCCGTTAAGTATCTATTCAAGTACATCAATAAGGGCAGCGATAGGATGGGCGCCAAAATAACAGACACAAACAATGATGAAATAAGTGAGTACATAGATTGTAGATACATTTCGGCGTGTGAAGCTATGTGGAGAATATTCGAGTTCTCAATTCACTATCGGACTCCCACCGTTCAACGATTATCTTTTCATTTGGAAGGAGAGCAAACCTGTGTGTTTAGGGATGGCGATTACATTGATAATGTGTTGCAAAAGAAGACCGTTGCAGAAACACAATTTCTAGAATGGATGGAATTGAATAAAACTGATGTGGATGCGCGCAAATTTTTGTACAGTGAAATCCCTGAGTATTATTCTTGGAATCTTGAAAGTAGAAAATGGATAAAAAGAGACAAAAGCTTTGCAATAGGACGCATCTTCCATGTTCGCCCGTCAGCTGGAAAAATATTTCATCTCAAGATGTTGTTGAATCATGTTAGGGGAGCGACGTGTCACGAGGATTTTCGTAGGGTGAATGGAGTACTTAAAGAGAGTTACAAGGAAGCATGCTACGCAATGGGTTTGCTAGATGATGATAAAGAGTACATTGAAGGGATTATCGAGGCAAGTTCTTGGGGATCCGGGGATTACCTAAGACGTCATTTCACGACTTTACTCCTATCGAATAGTATGTCAATGCCAGAGGAGGTTTGGCAACAAACATGGAGATATTTGTGTGACGATATTCTATACAAGAGGCGGAAAATTCTCAAGAGACCAGGTAATTTTAAGTTTCATATTAATTCACACTTTGGCACATTGTCCAAATTTTAATAATTAACAAGACTAATTGTTATTATTATTTATATATTTTTTTATCAGATTTGCTACTTACGGATGAACAATTGCAAAATCTTGCTTTGGTAGAAATTGAAAAGTTGCTTGTGGCGAATTCCACGAGTCTAATCAACTTTTCTGGCATGCCGATACCAGACGCATCAGTTGTATCTTGTGCATCTAATTTGCTCATATTGGAGGAGACGTCCTACAATATAGAAGAAATGAAGGCAGAGCATGCGAAGTTATACCCGGAATTAACAGATGAGCAAATGACAGTCTATGAAAGAATAATCGCTGCAGTTGATAGTGGTGAAGGTGGGTTTTTCTTTTTATATGGATATGGTGGCACAGGAAAAACATTTGTTTGGAAGACCTTATGCTCGGCCATACGTGGTAGAGGCCAAATCGTACTTCCCGTAGCCTCGAGTGGTATCGCTTCACTGCTCCTACATAAGGGTAGAACAACACACTCAAGATTCGGTATACCGTTGGATTGCGATGAGAGTTCCACATGCAGCAAGATCAAATCAGGAAGTGAACTCACCGAACTCCTTAAGGTGACAAAGTTGATTATATGGGATGAGGCACCGATGACCCACAGATATTGCTTTGAAGCACTTGATAGGAGCCTAAGGGATGTTATGAGATCGCCCGAAGGAAGTTGTTCTGAAAAACTATTTGGCGGTTTAGTTGTTGTTTTAGGTGGCGACTTCAGACAAATCTTGCCAGTCGTCCCTAATGGCACCCGACACGACATTGTGCATGCCTCAATAAGCTCATCTTATCTTTGGAATTCATGTGAAGTTCTTAGGTTAACTAAGAACATGAGATTGCAGGTAAATATGCTACAACATAATTTAAGAGATTTTAAATTATAACTATTTTATTGTTCATTAAATGATATTCTAATTATTATTTTTTATGACAGCGTGGGCCATCTCAATCTGGGGCTGAAGAAATTAAGGAATTTGCTGAATGGATACTAAAGGTTGGTGATGGAACTGTTGGGGACATCATTGCTGATGGAGAGTATAATGTCAGCTTTTCCGACGATATTCTCATACAAAATTCAGGTGACCCTATTGCATCGATAGTGAATGATACTTACAATGACATATTGCATGCATCGCGTAATCCAGAATTTTTTAAGAATAGAGCTATCCTGGCTCCAACAAATGACATGGTCGATGAGATCAATAATTACGTGATGTTACAAATATCTGCCGATGAACGGGTATATCTTAGTTCGGATAGCATTTGCAAAGAAGATGGAGAAGTTGATCTAGATGATGACGTCTACTCAGTTGAATATCTCAACACAATAAAATGTTCTGGATTGCCGAATCACGTGATTAAATTGAAGGAGGGGTGCATCGTCATGCTGTTGAGAAATATAGATCCCTCCAGTGAGTTGTGCAATGGAACGAGAATGATTGTCACTAAACTTGGGGACCGTGTGATTGAAGCCAAACACATATCGGGGAAGAAGACAGGGGAAAAGTTTCTTATTGCCAGAATGATCTTGAGTCCATCGGATTTCACCAAATTTCCGATTAGATTTCAGAGGAGACAGTTCCCTTTGAATGTGTGCTTTGCAATGACCATCAACAAGAGTCAGGGACAGTCTCTTTCTAATGTTGGACTATATCTGCCGAAACCTGTCTTCAGCCATGGTCAATTGTATGTGGCAATCTCAAGGGTCACTAGCAAACGAGGCCTGCAAGTTTTAATAGGTGATAAGGAGAATAGGTTGGATAATACTACAATTAACGTGGTATACGATGAAATTTTTCAAAAATTGCAAGGTACGACACTACACTTGACATGATTCTTGTGGGTTCATTTACCATATTTTGTTTCCATGATAATTTTAAGTTACATATTTTTTTTTTCATCAAGGTGAGGATGACAAAGGTTTGATGGAGTCTATACATAGCAGCCGTATCTGTTTTATTATGAGATAATTCTTGAACTTCCCTTACATTTTTTTATTGTTTGGACATCTTTATTACAACTTTGATCATGTCCATGTGTTTTAGACTAATACATAGCTAATTTTATTGGATTTAATATTTAGTACATTGAGAAGATAATTATTTCAATCATATCTTTGTTATTATTATATTTTGATTAGTTAATTCTATTATATTATATAACAATAAATGCACTATATAATTCCCGTCGATTTTCGATGGGCTATACACTAGTGTTATAAAATACAAACGTGCCTCGGTTGATTGAATCTTAATCTCAGTATTTTTGTTAATTATCGTGTAGCAACTAATGCCCTAAAGTTGTTGAAGTATAATAAAATATTTATCAATTCAAAAAATAAATTATTAGAATTCGTATTAAAAATTGTTTGAAATAAATATTTTCTAGATGGAAAATGTATTATCAAATTTTAAAATATACTTATATTTTATAGCACAAAGTGTATCATTGTGTCTCTTAAATATCAGTAATAACATAAAATGGTAAAAGTTAAAAAAATCCATTTTAATTAGTAAAAAATAAAAAATACTTTAAAAATAAAATATAAAATTTACATATTTACACGAATAAATGAGAAAATTGATCATGTGCTCATATATTTTATTTTATTTTGAAGTGAATATTTTTTTATCTCCACTTTATAAACTTGTACAATTATTTCAAAATTTACAAAGTGGAACTTGAGTAATTTTACCTCCTACCACTTATTTCAAAATTTACATACTAGTTTAATTTAAACATGTAAAAGAGATAGTTTTGGAATGTAATATTCAAATTAAGTAAGATCTCAAAAGCAAGCGAGAATAGAGTACCGTTCCAAGAGCACTCGGAGTGCACGTGACGTGAAATTTGAATTCTGGAGTTGGGATAGAAATATACAACCGCTTCTTTTTCTATTTCAATTTTTGGCGATTCCAACACAACCCCCTTTCATCTCTCTCTTGCCCTCTAACCCATTTTCAAATCCAATAGCCGCCCTTTCCTCCGTCTCTTTCTTTCTATGCACTACAATTGTAGCAGACAATAATCCAAGTGCTGTTGCTTATCTCGGTTGTTAGAGCCGCATCAATCTAGCTACGATTTGTAAAGTATTGCGTCTCCTTTCTTACTATTTAGATAAATTATTCTGTTCAAGATCCAAAGATTTGAGTGTTAGCAGATGGATAGCAGAATGGTTTCCTTTTTTCTCACTCTATTGCGGTTGTGTTCTTGCAGATTTTGTAAGGCGGAGCACCTCGTGAGTCAAGATGGAGAACTCCGAGCCGTCTCAGAGTGTGAGGGTTGCGGTCAATGTGAGACCGCTTGTCACCGCCGAGCTTCTGGTGGGATGTACCGACTGCATTACCGTTTATCCACCTCAGAAGCAGGTCTTCATATCGAGCAAATCCGTTCTCTTTTTAGATTGGTTTTTATTTTTATTGCGTTCTGGAGTATATGCATTTTGGAGCTTGTCGAGTTTATAATTCTGTGTGACTCACCATTAAATTTCAGATCCTACACCAGACTGATAGAGGGATTTTTTAGCTCTTATCAATTTATGAATTATGTGCTGAAAATAGAGCTGATGATTGATGGATTATGTTATTTGGTTTGCGTTAGGTTCAAATTGGATCCCATTCTTTCACATTTGACTACGTCTTTGGTAGTACGGGATCCCCATCTTCAAAAATATTTGATGAATGTGTTGCTCCACTTTGTGATGCTCTATTTAATGGATATAATGGCACAGTTCTTGCTTATGGCCAGGTAAGCGACTTTTTAAAGAATTTAATTTCTTGGTTTCTTAGTAGTAGGAAATGTAATCACTGGTATTGTTTGATCTTAGACCGGGTCCGGGAAGACTTATACCATGGGGACAAATTATAATGGCGAAGAGCATGGAGATGCCGTCATTCCTAGAGTAATGGATACCATCTTTTCAAAAGTGGAAACTCTGAAAGAGTCCACTGAGTTTTTGATCAGAGTGTCATTTATAGAGGTACAAAGTTATATCTGATTATAGGAACTACTACCACTTCTCGAGTTCCTTGTTAATTAAGATTGGTGTTTGCAGGTTTTCAAGGAAGATGTGTTTGATTTGCTAGATCCAAAAACTACTGGGCCTGCAAGAGTTCCCATCCAGATAAGAGAAAGGACGAACGGAGGAATTTCGCTTGCTGGAGTTACAGAGTCAGAGGTGAGGACAAAGGAAGAGATGTCCTCCTACCTTCTTCAGGGTTCATTATCTCGGGCCACAGGGAGTACAAAGATGAATAGCCAATCCAGGTATTATTTTAAACATTTGTGTCATTTTATCATTTTCAATCATTCTAAATAATAAAAGGCTTACTGCCAAGTCAATTCATGTTTTTAATCAAACATCTTGTACGCTAAGTATGGGGTCTAACTACAAGCAATATATTCTCACCCACAATTCCTTATTTATGTAGTCGTTCGCATGCTATTTTTACAATATCGATGGAACAAAGAAGAATAGCTAGAGATGATGCCAGTGATGATGTTTTGATAGCAAAGCTTCACTTGGTAGACTTAGCTGGATCTGAACGTGCTAAACGAACAGGTGCTGATGGTTCACGTTTGCAAGAAGGTAAATGTTGTTGCATCTGATGCTTTGAGTTATTAGGCTTGTTGCCTATGGATGCATTTAAAAGAAAATATAGTTCTTGATCTTCAAAAACTTGTCATTGTTCTTGTTAAGTGAAATACAAACTTTTGATTTGTGTTCATCACGTTTTACCAGTTTCATTTACTATGCAGATGAAAACTCTGCCTTCTGATCTAAATCTTAGTTTTCAAACACCCAATGAAGTTTAAAATTACATTTTCATGTCATCTAGGTATACACATCAACAAGGGATTATTGGCTCTTGGAAATGTCATCAGTGCTTTAGGAGATGATAAAAAACGCAAAGAAGGAGGTCATGTTCCTTACCGTGACAGCAAGTTAACTCGGATATTACAGGCAAGATTTTTTCTTACTTTATCCCTTGTATGCCACCTATATTGAAACAAGATCCTTACATGGATGAATTACCATAGACTTTAAAATATACATTTTGAGTGTTATGATATATAATTAGATGTTCTAGCATAACTAACAATAACTTGTGCACATCAGCTTCATCATATGTATAATTATGTGCCCATGTACTAAACTATCCTTTTCCTTTTTTGGAAAAAAATCATGACTTTTTGATCGACTTATATGTGCTAATCATGCCAACTAATACTTCTTTTGTAACAGGATTCACTTGGTGGAAATTGCAAAACGATTATGATTGGTATGTATTTCCTTTGCTCTCCTTTTTCTTTGGAAGACACTCCATCTCTTTATCTATATAGGTGTTAAAAGATCAATTCATTTGATGTTTACAGCATGTGTAAGCCCCGCCGACACAAATGCCGAGGAGACACTTAACACATTGAAGTATGCAAATCGTGCAAGGAACATTCAGAATAAAGCAATCGTAAGATTTAGGTTATCTCTGATCATCATCGTAGTTTGTACTTTTGACTTATAATCTGTCATGTTTATACTTGTAGATCAACCGTGATCCTGTTACAGCTGAGGTGCAAAGGATGCGAAGTCAAATTGAACAACTGCAATCTGAGTTAATTTATCTTCGTGGAGATTCAAGTGTACCTACTGAAGAAATTAAAGTAATACTTATGCACCACTTCAATGTTTTGTTTCAACCAATAATCATTCATAAAATATTTTTCTTTGGTTCGTACAAGCAATTTAACTCTTAAAATGTGAACTTGTTTAAGAACTCATTTACTTATCGCTTACAAAGAGAATGTTACACTAATTCATAGCACATACTTGCTTTTCCCTTTGATATTTATATCACAATTATTGATTTACAGATTCTCAAGCACAAAGTATCTTTACTTGAAGCTAGTAAGATAGAGCTACAGGAGGCACTTCACGAATGTCGGACCAGTTATGAGCATCTGAAACAACGGGCTATTGATGCTCAGGTTGGCATTTCATTTATGTAGCTTGACATATTCTGTGTGCAAAAACTTTCTGGAAAGCAATCAATACTAGGATCATATATATTAATCTAATCAATCTTGTTACAGGTTGAAAAAGATAGACTTGTTATGCTAGTTGAATCAATTCGAAATGGAAATCCGTTGGATGAGATTAATGAAAAGGTTATGTCTTTAGTTTTCTTCTTCAAATGTTTCAACCAACAATTTTAGGGATTATTAAGTGAGAATTGTTTTCTTTTCTCCATTTTTGACAAAATTATTTCTTTCAGGATTTTGATCTGGTGAAAAGTTATATCAATAGGATCCAGGAACTAGAAAGTGAATTAATGAGTATACGAAGTTCAAGTCATTTAAGGCACGGGAACTCTGATGAATTTATTTATTCCGAAGACGATGGAACTCACTCAAGAAATTTGTTTGCGGATCCTGATATGAGAACTGAAGAAACTGATGGTATGCTACCACTGACTGTTTTGTAATTCAATGTTTGCAGCAGCTTCATTTTGTCAGCTCATTCATCTTTTGTGTTGTGCGATTGTAGCATTGTCAAAAGCAAACATGCGATCTGATAATCATATTGTATACAAGTAGAATCACATTGGTTGCTGCTTGATATTACTGATATCTTGCAGATATGGTGCAAGATGTGGAAAAGGAACTTGAACATTCTTCTATTCAGGAGCAACTGGACAGAGAACTGAAAGAATTGGACAAAAGACTTGAGCAGAAGGAGGTATATGTTTTGAGCACCATTTTCAGTTAACTTTATTGGGATTTTGATTTGGGCCTTTTCTTGTTTGAGCCCATTCTTGTGCTCCACTTTTGGGCTTCTAGTCTCAAGATGGAATAAATCCCCTAATTTGGATCACAGATGTTTGGAATTTCACAGACCAACGACCTTCTACTTTTAAATATAGAAAATTTAAAATTTATATTGGACAAGCACACACTAAATTTATTTCCTTCCATTTTAGGCTGAAATGAAGCGGTTTGCAAGTGGTGATACATCAGTCCTTAAGCAGCATTACGAGAAGAAAGTACATGAACTCGAACATGAAAAAAGGACTCTGCAGGTGTTACTTCGTGGTAGTTTGTTCCTGAATTGTCATTCAAAATCTTATCTAAATATGTTGTGTTTCATGATTGTAGAGAGAGATTGAAGAGCTTAGGCACAAGCTTTCGAATATATCTTCCAATTCTGATGATAGTGCTCAAAAGTTGAAGGAGGAGTATCTTCAGAAGTTGAATGCTCTTGAGACACAGGTAAAGACTAACAATAATTTATCCTCAAATTATTATTCTTGTTTATTACTCCATTGCCTTTAGAGGTTTCCTAATGGTCTTGTTAATGACTTTTTTTTTTATATCTATAGGTGGCTCAGTTGAAGAAAAAACAGGATGCTCAAGCTCAATTGTTGAGACAAAAACAAAAGAGTGATGAAGCTGCTAAAAAACTACAGGATGAGATACATCGAATAAAGACACATAAGGTATGGCATTTTGGTATCTCTTGCTCGGACATAAAAGTCTGGGACTCTGGGTCTTGTCTTTGCCATTGATTTTATTTTTTGTGTTAAGGTCCAATTGCAACATAAGATCAAGCAAGAATCTGAACAATTCAGACTTTGGAAAGCATCACGGGAAAAGGAAGTGCTTCAGGTATTGTGTTTTACTAGTCTATTTTGAGCAGTGAGCATTCTGAGTTAACTATTCTTCTCTCTTCCAAATTGTATCTTTATTGTTCTTTTAAGTCCAGCTACACGTTGAATATGGACTAATAGATGGTAGTGAAAACATATGTAACTATTGAGTGCAATTTGTAAGAGAAAGTAACTTTATTATATCTTTAATTTCAAGAAACTCACATATTATATGGGGGTGTCTTTCTATAGCTGAAAAAGGAAGGAAGAAGAAACGAATATGAAATGCATAAGCTATTGGCACTCAACCAGAGACAAAAGATGGTAACTATTTTTCCATTGTGGTTCTAATCCCTTGGAATAATGGGGATCTTGGTGGTATTATGTTTTTCTTTTGGTCAGGTCTTGCAGCGAAAGACCGAAGAAGCTGCCATGGCCACAAAACGTCTTAAAGAGTTGCTAGATTCTCGGAAAGCTTCACGTGAAACATCTGGTCTGAATCTATTATTTTCCTTTTGTTATGCATATGGCTACATGATTCTTAGCATATTTATGATTTTAGCTTTCAATTTGACATTTGTGCAGGTGCTGGAAGTAACAGGGGTTCCGGAGTCCCGGTATGTATCTTGGTGTCTCTGCTAGAGGGGCTTCCAGGGCCTTCTTTTTCTTCTTATTGTGCATGTTATTAGCATCTAAATCACTTGTACCCTTGTTATTGGTTAATTTATTTCCATTAATTCAATATCATTACCATATTTCCTTTTTCTTTTTGAAGGCATTAATGCAGACTATTGAGCATGAACTTGAGGTAAATATAGGACTGCACGAGGTGCGATCAGAGTACGAGCGTCAAATGAAAGAGTAAGTGCAACTTCTCTTTTTAATTATGTCCATTTTATTTTTTGTTTTGTGATCTTGTGTCATAACACATAAGTTATCTTATTTCTCTAAAGTAATTTTTTTTCTTAGGTACTTTATTTATCTATGAATTATCTTTTATATTCTGTTGCCTTCTCTATCTTGAATACATTTCATGCTTGTGTAGTTGCAGTCAACCATTTGGTGGAAGTTCCATTAAAGAGTTAATAAATTTGCATATATATATTTTTGTACACACGGAGGTAGAATCATTATAACTTTTGGTTTTTACCATTTTGAACAATGGTTGTTTATATGTGATGATGATGCTTTCTTTTTCTTTGGGGGAGGGGGACATCTTAGCCCATTTTAGGATCTGCAAAATATCAATCAACAACTAACTAGAGTTTGCAATACAGTCAAATAGGCAACAGTGAAGTTTTAAAACCATTAACTTACTCTGTAATTTTGTAGATCTAGACCAAATTTTGATTGTGAATATATATACATGTAGGAGGGCTAAAATGGCTGAAGAGCTTGCAAGGTTGAAGGAAGAAGCATTGATAGAGAAGCAGCAGAACTTAAGGTCTGAAGTTACAAAAGAAGTTTTAATTATATTACATCTTTTCATCATTTCTATTGGTGGCTTCATTGACTAAATTGTTTAATCTGCTCCATTTACTATAGTGAGTTCCCACAGACAATGTCTCCTGGTGCTAGAAACTCTAGGATTTTTGCTCTGGAGAACATGCTCGCTACTTCTTCAAGCACCCTTGTATCCATGGCATCTCAACTGTCAGAAGCCGAGGAGCGTGAACGTGCATTTAGTGGCAGAGGAAGGTGGAACCAAGTTCATTCTGTTGCTGAAGCGAAAAATGTTATGAACTTCCTTTTTAACTTGGCATCATCTTCTAGGTAAGTAATTTCTGCTAAGTGTCTTAACTTTCCTGTGGTTTCTGAAACTCATCGCCTGTTGGCATAATTGGGACCTCATATTTCACCACCAACAGATGTCAGCTAAGGGATAGAGAAGTTGACTGCAGAGAAAAAGACTCAGAAATTAGAGACCTCAAGGAAAAAGTAGTCTCTTTGGTGAGACAATTAGAACTACAAAAGGCAGAATTCAATCGCCGGGAAAATATAATGGTTAGTAGCTGGCATAATATATAGTATAATGTGTTTAACACTCCTAAGTAGTTAACCGCAACTTTGTCTTTATTCTCTATTATAACATCCAGGTATAATGTCTAATACTTTTCTATTTCTAACGTAAGATTTATATCCATGGAAATAGTATTTTGTGTTTAACGATTTTATATCCATCAAAATAGTGTTTTGTGTTTTACGCGTCTAAGTAGTAAAGTGCAGCCTTTTCTTTATGCTCCATTTTAATATCCATAATAATGTCTTATACTTTTCAGTTTCAACTTATAGATAGGTTTTTTATACTAAAACTATGCGCTCTCTATACTTTGGCATGTTGGTATTTCATAGTAGAGAAATGTGACATTAGTAATGATAATGTTTGAAATTTGTTTGAGGTTTGTCATGACTCATTTGGCAGAAGTTGGCATTGGAGAAACGCTCAGCGAACAATAGCGATGGGCATGCTTATCACTTAAGGCCATTGGTATATATTGCTTTGTCAGTTTTGCACCATTATATTAAACCACAACTCAAAACATTATGGACAATTGACTGATTGATGTTACATGGGTAGGAATCTCGAACCTCTACAGTTTTCACAAGTGGAATGTATGATGTGGAGCTTCTAGAAGATATGGATACATCAGATGATGAACATCCATATGAAGAAACTGACAAGGATAACGAGTGGGGCCAAACAATAGAAAGGAAAAGACGTCCATCAAAAAAAAGGACTTCAAAAATGGATCACAGTGCTGAAAAAAGTATTGATTTTGGTGAACCCATTTCTGCAGAGGGTGTATGTTGTTCTTGCAGTAAAACGTCTTCGTGCAAGACCTCAAGATGTGAATGCCGAGCTGCAAGCGGCAATTGTAGTTCATCTTGCAGCTGCAGCCTTACGCGATGCAGCAATAGGGAAACAGCTAAGGATATGTTGCAACAATCTGGAAATTCCTCGCTGAGCGATGAAGCAGAGACAAGTCATGATCTTGCTGCTCATGGTGCAATGCTACTTCAAAATGCTCTATCTGAAAAGCATGCCAACCAAAATACTGATGGCACTATCAGAAAGCCATTATCTGACATTGGAAACAACCTTGTAAGTGTCATTCATTCAGTTAAAATTTCTGCGATGTGCTCAAAATTAAAATTCAATATTCCATGTTTCTCTTCCTTAAATTTCAGGGACTACCTAGTGTACCAAAGCCAAACAATATGAGGAAAAAATGGCGCAAGTCATCAATTCAGCTTGTGCCTGCTACACCACCTGTCTCTCAGCCTCTGAACTCCGAAACTCCTCAACAGACGAAAGCTAATGAAGAGAAGACTGATATTCCATTGAAATTACCACGAGCAATGCGCTCTACATTGACAAGCAACAATCAGCTGAAACAGAGGAACACAGATCAGTCGAACCAGCCAGTTGATAGCGATGTCTGCACATCATCTCTCGGAAGTGGTAAAGAAAACAAGGGGTTGTAAGCTATATAGGTGTTGCTTCCCTCAGTTTGTTGAATTCTGAAAAATGGGTTCTATGAGTTTTATTGCCCCTTTATACTTTGTGACCGTTAAAAGATAATTGTTGTTGGATGATTGGGGAGTGTTGCAATGCAGAAATTTGCCTTGCATCTTTATTATAAAGTTATGTACTTGTAAAAGGTGTGCTTAGCTCAGTGTGTTTGGTCCAAACAGGTATCTCCAAAACCATGTTTTAAAGTTCCCTTGTGCATTGACTGTTTGGTTGTTTGGACTCAAGATAAGATGTCACATTGGTTCAGTTACTATATATAAACCCACCTTATTACAATACTTGGAATCCATCAAAAAAAGAAAAGAAATTTCAGTACATGGTAACAAATGACTCAAGGAAAAAACAATGTATTTTATTTTAGTACACTTGTATATCCAATGTTTTCTTTTAGTTTTAGATGCTCGTGATGGATCTAGTGTGTAAAAAGGTGTGGTCTGGACTCAAACTTTACTGTTTTTCTTCCACCTATAATCCAACTTCCATTAAGCATATTTAGTTATTATTCTATCTCTTCCCTTAAAATTGATCATATTTTTTTTTCTTTGGGCATTCCATTAAAAGTATTTTTTTTTAAATACTAAATTTTTATCTTTTTAAAACACATCACTTTTACTTTATTAATTTTCATGTTGAATTTCTTGTGACAGCATGATGTAGCGTGATAGATGGATTATTATTTTTTCTTTTATTATCTTTTATTTGAACTACTCATAAATTGTTAATCGAACTATGAAATATACAAACTACTTAAAAACCAAAGCTGGATTTTAGTAGTTTTTGGTGGGGGATGCTTTCAATTTTTCATATTTTTATAAAAATTATTGGGTTAATGGGTTAAACTACCCAATTTCATAAGAAAAAAAATAAAAAATGCCCACCCATAATAAAAAGATAAAAAATACCCATACTTACAATTTTAACCCTCAATTATAACATGAGCACATGATCACTTTGATCATGTTATTCGAAAAAAATACCATGAAATAAATTATAACATGAGCACATGATCACTCTGCTCATGTTATTCGAAAAAAATACCATGAAATAAATTATAACATGAGCACATGATCACTCTGCTCATGTTATTCGAAAAAAATAATTAACCTAATAATAAAAATTTTTAATATATTAAGGGTAATAGGGTCTTTTTGAGATAAATGTGGGTATAATTTATCTTTTCTTTTTAGTTGGTTATTTTTTATCTTTTTCTTTTGAATTAGGCCATTTTAGCACTTGCCCCAAAATTATTTCAGGCTTTTTTGGTGGAAATTTCAGGCTTTTTTGGTGGAATATTGATTATGTTATAAATATATGATTAATTGTGATAAAACCACAAAGTTATTAAATTCTTGTACTTTTAAAACATAATATTTTTTCTGGTAATGATAGTAATAAAAATTAACACGGAAAAGTGAAACTATTTATTTTAGTATATCTGAGATTCTTAATTAATTACTGAGATATTCTGGCTAGATTTAAACACAATTATTTATATATATATTTTTTAGATCCTATGTTTTGGTCCCGAAAATATTGTCCCAACGTCCAACATTATATCTTTAACTAAATAAAACAAAACATAATCACATTTATGAATTTTTATTATCGTATATGGTCTTCTTCTCTTCATTATATATAGATTATAGATAGCAAACAGTGTAGTTTAAATATGCAACTTTAAGGGTAATTTTATTATAATAATGATAATAATTTTCAAAGGATATTACAATTTTTTTTTGAAATTGAATTTTATTATGCTTATTTAGGAAATTTGATCATATAACAAGTTAGAAGCACTAAGTAATTGACTTCATTTTGTTTCTTCATTACGTGAATTATCCACCATTGATTTTTTTCTTGATCTTACACTCCCTCCGTTTGTGAAATTATTTCTTAATTGAATTCATCACGCACATTAAAATTGTATTTAATTTAAAATATATTATTATTAATAATTGAAAACGACATGGGAAAATAAATATAAAAATTTGAAAATAAAATTAGTGAATGTTTAAAAAGCTGCAGAGAAGCTTGCGGTACATCCACGCGTAGTGGATCGGAGCCCATTGCTGTCCTGCGCTCCAGTTTTTACCATTCCACCATTATTCAGAGCACACTTCACGGATCGAATCCCTCACCCCTTCCCCATTACTGCATATATAAATGTCTTCCTTTCATTTTCTCACTCCTACGCTCGGAGCTCCCCGCATCTCTATCTCACCTTCTCTCTCTACTCTTTCATTCTTCCCCAAAATTAAATGCTTGATCCTTCAGCTACTTCTCTCCTAATTGCTCTCAAATCGGACGCACAGATGAAGGCATGCACGGCCACTGCGTAGACCGGAATTTCGGAAGGATCGCCGTGAGCATTTGATCGGCAAAAATGGGGGCTTCTCCGGCCAAGTTCCTCTCCGGATTCCTCTTTGTGTCCGTCGTACTATGGATTGTATTCGTGTACGCTGGAACTACTCATTTAAATTGTCTTCTAAATTAGATGCGTTTGATCACGTAATTGAGCTCTCGTTTTTCGTGATTGAAAGCAATGGAATCGTGTGCCTCTTGAACTAGGTGATATCCTGTGATCGTTTCCCTCTGTCGTCCAACTTCATAGCGAACTGGGAAAAACATGAACGTCTTGTTCATATTTTAGATGCACCTTTAGTTCTAGTGTTCCTCTTGTGTCTCAGCTTCTAAGGGATAGTGTGATGTTCATTTTGATTGACTCTACATATTCTGTAGCAAAGGGACATATCATATGTTTTACTCGAAGGTGTACTTCTGGTATACAATAGGATTTGCTTTTGTTGACGTCTCTTGTGTTCTGCATTGGCACATGAAGGTGGCTCATGAATCCTTGGAACGCTAAGATGATTGGCATTGAACTTTTCCTTGGTTAATTTTTATCAATCCATGTAGTCAACTAATTTTGGTGAATAATCTGATACCTGAAACTTTTGTTTCTTAGAGAAAAGCAATAATTTGCACAAGTCATTGACATGAAAATAAACTTTTCGGTTGGAGGTCCTGATGGGGTTTAAGAACTAGATAACATATCAGATGGATGTTTCATTCAGATGATTGTTCTTTTGAAAACAGATAAAAAAATGAAATTACTTGCTGCCTTTTCCCCTCCTGCAAATGGTGTGTTATTTAAAGATATCAGTGAGAGTAGAATAGGTAAAGAGAGTATCATACTGAATGGATATGGTAATTGGGCATCCCATTCATCAATCTAAATGTAGTATTATACAAGGCTGGTAGTCTTTAAATTGCCTTACATTCACTAGTTACCAATGGATCATTGTTTACTGGGAGGGCCCTCAAAAGGTGAAGATACTTGTGATTAAACTTTTGGTCTCAAATGCTATCTTCCAAATTTGGCCTTGTGAACAAGGTATTTCTTGTCAGCGACATTAGTAGGTACCAAGGCACCAAATGCTTGGGTACTATGTTAAAAAGAATTACGAGGAAAGTAGATTAGTTTTGGAAGGCAAACAATTAAGATATCTGCTTGGCAGGATCTTGATATTTATGTAGTAGAATAATTGGAACTTGGAAGTTCCAAATAAGTGTGAATCATGGATCACCTATTATAGATTTACTTAGTTACCTTAAAATTGCCTCATGGAGTGTATGAGCAGGGACAGACAATGATCTCTTGTCAGCTTAGGCTGAGGAACAAGATCTTCATCTTGTTCAGAAATTTCCTTTCTCAATCTTTTTCATCTCTTCCAAATTATGTTGATGGTCAGGTTTTGCTCTTCTGGCGTATCAGTTCCATGATGCTGTTGTATATATATATATATATTCATCCATGTCCACAAAGAAAGTTAGACATTGTCGAATTATTTACCTTGCTGTCCATTTTGATGATTCATGAACAATCTCTCTCTCTCTCTCTCTATCCTTTTCCTTCTTTCTTTTCTACAGTCATGTGGTCCAAAATCCTCTTTGGGAAATTCTTCTATTCATTCTATTTTTATTAGCCCCTATCTAATCTGAAGGTAATCCTTATTTCAGGTTTGCTTCCAGGTTGCTGGCATGGATATTAAGTCGGGTGATGGGAGCTTCAGTTGGATTCCGCATTGGTGGATGGAAATGCTTGAGAGATATTGTTGTCAAATTCAATAAGGTTATCTTTTGTTTAGGTGGTTATATATTTTGAAGTTGAGGATATTGCAACTGAATTATGAATCAGACAATCATGTTATTATGTCTCTTTCAAAAGCATGTATTTGTTAATTTATTGACTACATGGTACATAGTTGACTTAGATTTATGATTAATTTAAGTGTAGTCTGAATGCGGTAAGGTTTAAAGTAAAGAAACGAAGAGGACATTAGAACCTGGGAAGTCACAGGTCGAATTCACTAGGGCCAAGCCTCATTAAGCCATGTATGTAATTTGAACAATGCATTTTGGTCTGATAGATGATACCAAAATGCAAAATTACAATGCATTAAGCTCTCTGTATTAACCCAGCTAATCCAGACAAACCTGTCGTATTTGATTGGCTTGATAAAATGGTAATCGTTTTATGCTACTTACTGGTAGCTGCAGTATTCTAGGACAAGTTTCTTAAATGGAATCAATGGAACTCCTGTTTTAAGAAAATACTATTGAATCACATTGCATGACAGTTTATGCTGATATTGTTTTGCATTTTTGGTGGATCTGATGACTACAGGGTGCTGTTGAATCTATATCTGTCGGAGAAATCAAACTAAGTTTGCGGCAATCCTTGGTTAAGCTTGGGGTTGGCTTCATGTCGAGAGATCCAAAATTGCAGGTGTTAATATGTGATTTAGAAATCGTCATTAGGTCTTCAAAGAAAGTCCCTCAGAAACCCAGATCAAGAAAATCTCGCAGCTCAGGTCGCGGGAAGTGGATGGTTTTGGTTAACATGGCAAGGTTTTTGTCGGTTTCTATATCTGATTTGGTGCTGAAGGTAAAATGTGTCTCGTCTAATCTAATGCTTCCACACAGTTTTGCAATTGTACTCCTTTATCGTATACTTGTTCAGTGCTTATTCAGAAATATAGGAATACTTCCCTTTTATCTGATCATGAAGATAACATGTAACTTATATGCCATGCCTCAAACTTATTTCCTACATCCTTGTATTACACTTGGTAAATAGGCTATTCATGTGAAACTTTCTGATTGAACTCAAGACATTCTTGTATCCACTATTCATAAAGAGTTTAAGGCACTCCAGTGTTGATTTAATTAGAGAATTGAATTTTATTTTTGGTTTCAATTGTCTTCACCCCATCCCCCCACTCCATCTATGGGAAAACAAAAGGCAGAAGAAAAGCTTCTTGTTTCCTCTCATACAATGCTGGCTTGAAACTTTACAAATTTTGTGATAAATGTTAACTAAGTGCATAAAAAAGCACAATATTTGCGTGGTGCAGCTAAGGTGCATAGGTGATTTAGTGTTTTGGAAGAAAACAATGTTATATGCTCGACATCATTTGCTGTTTTTGAGTATTTGAAGAAGTTTGTATTGCATGTTTATGTGGTACAGAGTTTCTAGTAAAACTTGAACTAACCATATTCAACTACCTTAATCTCTATGCTTGATATTGCAGACACCAAAGGCTACTTTGGATATTAAAGAACTGCGAGTAGACATATCTAAAGATGGTGGATCTGAGGCAGGCTTGTTTGTAAAGCTGCAGCTTTTTCCCATTACTGTACACCTAGGTGAATCACGCTCTGATCAGCCAGCAGTTTCTGGTGGATCTTTGTCTACTAACCAGTTGATTGATGGAGTTTGTGCTCCTTTCATCTGTGAAGAATTCTCTCTCCTGTGTGAGTTGGGCCATAACAGGTACCTTTTGTTTTCTGACTTGAGTCGTATGATTCGTTGAAATTTTCTGTTAGATTGTAACGTGTCTTCTACATGCTAGTTTTTTCTTGTATTGCAGAAATTTTGGCTTCAGCAAGAAATTAGTTGTCTAATTTTGCAAAAAGAATATTTATTTTATGTACTACTAGTGAAGAACATGCATGCATTATTTTTTTGTGTTCGGGATTGCTTGTCATGTATGAGAATCTTGTTATGTCCCTCATCTTTCCTCCATTGTATTGTACACCTAGCTTGAGGTAGTTGTACAAGAATGATAAATTAATCTTACTAATCCCTCTAAGATGAAACAGATCCTTCTATTTTAAATTGGAGTACATGTTAGTGCCAACTTTGTTATATATAAGTAATAGATCATATACAATGGAATATCTCCATATTAGAAATAAGAATTTGGGAAGTTGATATTTGTGTAATCTACTGTGAGTACTCCATATTAAGAAGGCATCACATTATTAATAGAAATTCATCACAAACTATGGTGCATTATATGATTTTTGTATAATATACGGTCCAAATTCATGATGCATTATATTAAGAATACAAATTCATAAAAATAATGGCGCATTGTATAATGCATGAACATGCTGTATTATAATAATACACAAAACTCATCAGACTAATATAGTACTACCTCTGTCCCAGTAAGCTTCACACAAATTATTATTTTAATACACTCAGATAAATAGGGTTAAGTAGTAAAAACACCCATATCGTTGACATCCCTATCATGATTACAACCGCCATCATATCATAGGTATTGCAAATTCACCCTCGCGTCTACCAGTTGTTTGAAGACATTGGAAATTGTTTTATTTTTTTCAATATTCTCCTCATGGGACCTAGAAAGACATCATCGTCACACCATGAAAATCGAAGATTTTGGTGTGTGTTTATCACGATTGTGGAAGAGCAGTTTTTGGACTCGTTGGTGGAGCTGCTCGTGAGAAGGTGTTAAGGATGCAATCCATCACGAAAGTACGATAGGAGCTCATGGAAATAGCAAGAACGTGTTGGAATCCTTGAAGAGTTGCCTTTGAAGAATACGTGCAACATTACCTAGTTGAAGCTCAAAAGCTCAGGAGCGATGGGTGGTTGATTTTCCCTCCACAAAGCTAATGACAATTTCTTGTTAGGGCCCTGGCCTTCTCTGGCCATCCCATTTTGAAGATGATGTTGACGATGTTGTTGCTGTCGATGAGGTCGAAGATGGCATGTTTGGTGGACTTGTTCTGGTGCAGGCCTTGCAGGGTTCGGAAGATCTCATTGCTCACAATGCAAGGGTGTCATTGTGTTTGTGTTGTAGAGTGGGGGGATTAAGTTTAGGCGGAGGGAGCATATGGAGGAGGAGGGGATGGAATTATGGGCAACCGTGCAATAATATGGTGGTTGGTGGAGGAGGAGAACTGGCGTTTGTTGTAGATGAACATGGTGGTGAAGGTGGTTTGGGGACGGGTGTGTTTCCTTTTCAAGAGAGAAGAAGTGTGGTGGCGGCGGGTATTTATGTGGATGGAGAATCCAAAATGGGAGAGGAGATAGAGGACATGGACGAGAGAGAAGAAGTTGTAGGAGAAGGAGCAGATATTATTGGTAAACGTCGTAGAATAATGTTAGGTAGGATGAATATGAAATAAGATGAAGTGAAGAAACGACTACAATGCACACTATAAGGGTAAGGAAAAATGAAGAGGTGGAATTAATGTAGAATGAAATGGAGTAGGGTGCGGGAGTAGAAATCCACCATGAAGAACAAGAATTGCCTTGCCGGAACTTAAGATGCATGTAGACAGCAAAGTCTGCGACAATTATCCATCTGGTGTCAATAGAGGTTGGCCGGAAACATGAGGATGTGAGCGAGAAACTGTGCAAGAACTTTTTCAAGGAGGAATGATGGATGTAATGGGCCCGCATAAAAAATAGTAAAAAAGTTGAACAAAAAAAAACTAACTGGAATTATATGTTAGAAGTGAGGGTCAATTTTCACAATTATGGTACATTGGGGGTCCAGAACTGCTTAGTGTTTCCTTGAGGGTACGGCAAGGGTGTTATTGCTACATTGAAGTTAAATGCCATCCAATTTCTTAATTCAAGTAATTTTCTATCTAATAGATTTGGTCGCGGATCACCACTCTATTTTTGTCTTAATAGTCAAATACAATTCTTTACCAATTTAGTGCATGCTTTCATTTATGTAATGTTTTAGTGGTTTTCCCAATGTAGAACAGCCTCATTTTTTTTTGGTGGGGGTGGGGGGTGGGATTGACCTTGATTACTGAGTACTTACAATGATGACATTATTCTTTTACCATTAAAGTACTGATTTTGCAAACACAGAAGGTAGACTGAATGGGAATTACTCTCAATTGGATTATGTGAGTAATTGTTAGAAGAATTCAAACTTATCTAATATCTATTGTTACAGGGAAGCAGGTGTACTTATTACGAATTTGGATATTACTTGTGGGGAAATCCGAGTAAATTTAAATGAGGATTTACTGCTCAAGGAAAAAAGTTCGGCTGACACACCGCCTGAGATTCCACAAGAAGTTGCGCAGGTGAACAATGAATCTGGGTCTGATGAAAAAGAGCCGGGCAAAAAACCATTATCTGCTGTATGCAAGTACAGTTCCATGATACCAGAAAAGGTTGGCTTGATACAATTGCTTTGACATTGCTTTCCTTTTCTATGTGTTCTCATGTAAGATTAATGCATAACCATCAGGGTTGGAAATAAATGTGTTCCAAGGATATTGATGATTGAAAGTGATGGGTTGTTGTATGTTTGATTTGTATTTTAATAGGTCACCTTTACTCTCCCTAAACTTGATGTAAAGATTGGACATCGAGGTTATGGGCTTGTGGTTGAGAATAACATTAGGGGAATCCAGTTGAAGTGCATGAAATCTCAATCTGTTGAAGATGTGGGGGAAAGTGCGAGACTTGATATTCAGTTGGAATTTAGTGAGATATATGTAAGTGCGCACAAATTCCAACCTGATTTTCTACATGGAAGTATAAATATCTCCTTCTTATACTTTTGTAATCTACTATGTTATAGCTGCTTAGAGAAACTGGCATCTCTGTTGTGGAAATACTGAAACTTGATGTTGTTTCATCCGTCTACATACCACTACAGGTATGGTCATTCTCAAACTGCAGCGTATAAGATTCTATCTTGTCAAACCGACTGCATCCTACATATGGCCTTTACTACTTGATTTCATTTACACTTACTGGGAAGGGAGATTGTTATTATTATTTTTTCATCTCTGCTTGACACAATATGTGGTGAAGTATTAAATTGTCTCACTAGACATATGACAGAACTTTTTGAGGGATAAACATGCTATAATTGATATACCATAGCCCGCAACATTCGTACTTTTGACAGAGAATTCAATCTAGAGATCTCACTGAAAAAGTCTAGAAAGTCTGCATACTGCATAAACTTTCTCTATTGTGTTGGAAACGTCTACTCCATTCCCTGACATTTCTGTACAGATCTTTACTTATGAATGGTTTATCATTTATGTTCGAAATTGGACAGCAAACAAAGATTTGAATTGCAGACTTTTCAGTTTGGTAGATTGTTCATGTTCATAGCATTCTCAATTATGATTTTCAAATATGGCTTGAATTTTTGAACAGAGTAGCAGCTCCTAAACAATAGCTGTGAATAACTCCTGGTAGAGAAAATAAATTGGATCTATCTAGTATATACTTAGTTTTACAAGATTTTTGTCAAACCTTAGAGAGGAGGCTTGTAGAGCGTACATGAATTTAAAGGAAATATGCCTTAGGAGTTGCAAGACGGGAAGGATTTATACTTTGAATCTTTCAGTAATACTGAATCCTGAATTCTCTTCAACATTTTGGATAATTGGGTCATATACATTGTAATTGAGCTTGAAGTCTACTTAATATAATGACATCTAGGTCAAATTTTACGCAAGAGGCATGATAGAATGTATAAGAATTGAAACGAGAAGTACCTTAGAAGAAGATATGTATAATGAAGTCTTGGGGTACTCTTTGGATGTTTCTAAAGAATAACTTGACTTATTATACTCCTGGAAATATCAATGAAGGGGCTTAAGACAGGTTACCATTCTGTGTAACTTCTATTTTTTTTATGATCAAGCAGAAATATAACGCCTCAATTCTAACATTACCTTTTGTTATAAATTGCTCAAATACTTAAAGATGGAATGCATAAAAAAATTGTAAATATTCTGTTTAAGAACTTGTTCAACTTATGTCTAGATCTCACTTACTGTATAAATTTATAGATATCATGTCTTGGTATTTGATAAAACGTGCCTATTTTCATCTATCTCTAGATAGCACTTACTTTATAAATATCAGAATAATCTTACCAAGATCAACTTATAATTCCTAAAATGTCTGGAACGCAAGTCAACTCTGACTAGAACTCTCTACTGAAATACCCAAGTCAAAGAACTTAGAAGAGCTTGAATGAACAGAAGCGACATGAAGCGTATAAATAAATGGACCTATGAAGTGTTATATTTATATTACTTTCAAAGAGTGGTTCTCCTTTTCCAAATTAAAGCTTGATCAGATTGTTACTACTTTGATATTGCTAAATTATCTTGAATGAAAAGTGAATGCTTGCATTATATTACTATTGACACTTCTCCAATGGATTATGTATTGGTGCTTTGCTGACATCTTGGTAGTAGTATCTGCGATATCATATTCATCCATCATTCAGTTATTTGATATCTTTTGAACAGATATTTTTCTTTTGCTTCTTTTCATGTTGTTGATTTGTACTGTCTGCTGCAGCCTGACGTCCCTATCAGATCTGAAATTGATGTTAAGCTTGGAGGTACACAGTGCAACTTAACTTTGAACAGGTTAGAGCCATGGATGTCTATCCCTCTACCACAGAAGAAAAAAAAGGAACTTCCAGAAAAAAGTCCCTCAAAAGAAAAATCTCATTCATCTGTACAGAATATGATCATGTGGACATGCACTCTTTCAGCTCCAGAGATGACTATTGTGCTTTATAGTTTGAGTGGGTGTCCTCTGTACCATGTAAGCACCTAGCTGACAATCAAATACTCATATCTATATTTCTTTATCAGTTGGCAACTTTTTCCTAACCATCTCTTGCTGAAACTGCAGTTTTGTTCACAATCATCACACATATTTGCTAACAACATATCTGGCACTGGTGCGGCGCTTCATATGGAACTGGGTGAACTAAACTTACACATGTCTGATGAATATCAAGAATGCTTGAAAGAAAGCTTGTTTGGCGTGGAAACAAATACAGGTTCACTGATGCACATTGCTAAGATCAGTCTGGATTTGGGGAAGAAAGATATGGATTCATCGGATGGCTTGAATAGTAAGATGGTTCTTGGTGCTGATGTCAGTGGCATGGGTGTTTACTTGACCTTCAGGCGTCTTGAGTCACTGATTTCTACTGCTCTTTCCATCAAGGGATTGATGAAGAAATTATCTAAATCAAGTAAGAAACCAACGCAAAGCAAAGGAACTAGATCATCCAGGCCATCAGGAAAAGGGATTCAACTCTTGAGACTAAGTCTTGAAAGGTGCTCTTTGAATATCAGTGCAGATGTGGGATTGGACGACATAACTATTCCAGATCCGAAACGTGTTAATTATGGATCCCAGGGTGGTAGAGTTTTAATCAGTACCTCAGCAGATGGGAGCCCACGGACTGCACATATAATGTCTACAATTTCAAATGAATGTAAAAAGATGAAATATTCTGTATCACTTGATATTTACCACTTCAATGTTTCCATGAACAAAGAGAAAAAATCTATACAAATGGAGCTTGAAAGAGCTAAATCTATCTATCAAGAATTTCCTGAAGGTAGTAATCCTGGAGCAAAAGTTGCTTTGCTTGATATGCAAAATGCAAAGTTTGTTAGGCGATCTGGCGGACTTAAAGAAATTCAAGTCTGCTCTCTGTTCAGTGCTACAGATATCTCTCTAAGGTGGGAACCTGATGTGCATATTGCATTGGTTGAACTAGGGCTACAGATGAAGTTATTGGTACACAACCACAAACCGCAGGAGCACAATGATGGGGAAAGTAATTACATGAGAAAAGATAAGGTGCCGAACATGTCTCCAGGGCCGTTGAAGCTTGAAAAACCAGTGAAGAAAAGTGAATCTATTTTCGCTATTGATGTGGAAATGCTTAGTATATCTGCTGAGGTTGGAGATGGCGTTGAAGCCTTTGTCCAGGTTCAGTCCATCTTTTCTGAGAATGCTAGAATTGGAGTTCTTCTTGAGGGACTTATGCTTGAGCTAAATGAAGCTAGGATATTTAGAAGCAGTAGGATGCAGATATCACGAGTCCCCAATGCCTCTGGAAGTTTATCAGATACTGTAACTACCTGGGATTGGGTAATTCAAGCCCTTGATGTGCATATTTGTATGCCATTTAGATTGGAGTTGCGTGCAATTGATGACTCTCTGGAAGAAATGCTGCGAGTTTTGAAGCTTGTGACTTCTGCTAAATCTAGATATATACTTCCTGAGAAGAAAGAACCTTCAAAACCGAAAAAGCCCAGCTCAACAAGAACTGGGTGCATAAAGTTTTACATTCGTAAACTAATGGCTGATATTGAGGAAGAACCACTGCAGGGTTGGCTCGATGAGCACCACCAGCTTTTGAAGAATGAGGCCCGTGAATTAGCTGTTAGGCTAGATTTTCTTGATGAACTTATTTCTAGGGGGCAAGCTCAGGGCACTGATGAACCAAATGATTCTGTTGAAAGAAAGATTCAGTATAATGAGGAGGAGATTGATATTCGTGATGCTAAAGCTATTCAGAGATTACGTGAGGAAATATATAGACAGTCATTCCAGTCATATTACCAGGCCTGTCAGGGACTTGTTCCCTCTGAAGGATCAGGGGCATGTAAAAATGGATTCCAAGCTGGTTTCAGGCCCAGTACATCCCGGGCTTCTCTTTTCTCCATTGCTGCTACTGAGTTAGATCTGAGTTTGTCAAAAATTGAAGGTGGTGATGCTGGAATGATTGAAATTCTACAGAAGCTTGATCCAGTATGTCGTGCCCTCAACATTCCGTTTTCAAGGCTGTATGGAGCCAACATTAATTTGCATGCAGGTTCCCTCACTGCTCAGATAAGAAACTACACATATCCACTACTTGCTGCTACTGGTGGTCAATGCGAAGGTCGTCTTATTCTAGCTCAACAGGTATGCCATTTTATTTGGTGCTGTTAGCCTGTTACTCTGTTATATCGCAAGGAGTTTATATGCTATTATCTAGTTGAACTTCAAACATTCTTCTTTTTAGTATTTGCATAGTTTCTATAAAATTGACCACCATCTGGCATCCATAATCTTTGTCATGTGAATTGCACAATGGAATCACTATAATCACAGGGGGTATCGTGTGTTGATGGTACAAACTCTTAAAAAATCAACAGTGGAGATATTCTAGAAGTACTCATGATAAATCATGGAGGGAAAAATGTTAAGGGTTGCCACTCAGGGTGGGGTGGGGTGGGGGATGCTATAAGGGTTCAAGTTTATAGCTCAAGGCGCCAGAGTTTTTATACTGTGTAATGGTATGAGTAGTGAAAAGATGACTTCCATGTTTTCAACTCTCTCTTTAGCTATTAAGGGTTCTTATGCTATACATCGTCATCATTATTGGGAATCTCCACAACACCATCCTTAAAAGAAAGGTAAAATTATCTAGTCTTCTAAAAAGCGTATTTTACTTGAAGAGTGAACCTTCTTACGTTTGGATTTAATGCTAAAAGGTTAGTGGGTGTAGATGTTAATATCATTGTAAACTATTGGTATGTAAACTATGTAGATGGTTTCTTTAGTAAGTTAATAATTGAAACATTGATTTGCTTCACTTTTGACATCTTTATTTTTTCTAGGCAACATGTTTTCAGCCACAAATTCACCAAGAAGTCTACATTGGAAGATGGAGGAAGGTGGACATCCTTCGCTCAGCCACTGGCACAACCCCACCAATGAAAACCTTTTGTGATCTGCCAATTCACTTCCAGAAGGGAGAAATTTCCTTCGGTATTGGTTATGAACCATCTTTTACTGACATCAGCTATGCTTTTACTGTGGCTTTGCGTAGAGCCAATTTAAGCATTAGGAATCCAAATCCAGTGGTCCAGCCCCCTAAAAAGGAAAAGAGCTTACCTTGGTGGGATGAAATGAGAAACTATATACACGGGAAGACCACTTTATACTTTTCTGAGACAATTTGGAACATTCTTGCAACCACTGATCCCTATGAAAACTTAGATAAACTTCGTATTGATTCAGGCTACCTGGAAATTGAGCAATCAGATGGTTGTATCTGTGCTTCCTTTAAGGATTTCAAGGTTTTCGTTAGTAGTTTAGAAAGCCTGCAGAAAAATTGCACGTGGAAAACTTCTTCTGGATTTTCTGCACCTTTCCTTGAAGTTCCAGTTTTAACAGTTGAAGTAATAATGGAATGGGATTGTGAATCTGGAAGTCCTCTAAATCATTATCTATTTGCTCTTCCCATTGAAGGCGCTCCTCGTGAGAAGGTTTTTGATCCCTTTAGGTCTATTGCTCTTTCCATGAGATGGAGTCTCTCTCTCAGGCCTCCTCTTCCAACAGACAGAGACCAGTTACAGTCCTCTTCGGCAGGTGACGAGGTTGTTGGGGAGGGAGTTTCTTGTAATCCATCGGAACGAGACAATGAATTGTATAATTCACCAACGGTGAATCTTGGTCATCATGATTTAGCATGGCTTATCAAATTCTGGAACTTAAATTACCTGCCTCCTCATAAATTACGGACCTTTTCAAGGTGGCCTCGCTTTGGGGTCCCCAGGATTCCCAGATCAGGAAATCTGTCTCTGGATAAGGTAATAACAGAATTTATGTTTCGAGTTGAGGCGACCCCTACGTGTATAGAACACATCCCTTTACACAATGATGACCCCGCAAGGGGACTAACTTTTAAGATGACAAAGGTGAAATATGAACTCTACTTTGGTAGGGGAAAACAAAAATTTACCTTTGAATGCTTCAGGGATCCTCTTGACCTTGTCTACCAGGGTCTTGATCTTCACATGCCGAAAGCTTACATAAATAAGGATGATTCTGCTACTGTGGCAAAAGTAATTCAGATGAGTAGGAAAAAGTCGCAATCTGCATCAACTGAAAGAGTCACGAATGAGAAAACCAGCTCCCCTAAGAACACTACAGAAAGGCATCAAGATGATGGATTTTTGTTGTCATCTGATTACTTCACTATCCGCAGGCAGCATCCTAAAGCTGATCCTTCAAGGTTATTAGAGTGGCAAGAAGCTGGTAGAAGAAATCTTGAGATGACATATGTAAGATCCGAGTTTGAAAATGAGAGTGAGAGTGATGACCATGCCCGATCTGACCCCAGCGATGATGATGGAAATGTAGTTATTGCTGACAATTGCCAGCGAATATTTGTTTATGGTCTGAAGCTTCTGTGGACTATTGAAAATAGAGATGCTGTATGGTCTTGGGTAGGGGGATTATCCAAGGCATTCGAGCCTCCAAAGCCTTCTCCTTCTCGCCTATATGCCCAAAGAAAATTGCTTGAGGAGAATACTGCTACTGATGGACCTGACATCCAAAAAAATGATAACCAAAAATCTCCTTCTGTTATTGATGGTACAAATTCTTCTTCCCAAAACATGGAGACTTCGACATCTCTATCCTCTCCTTCAAACTCAGAGACGGTGGAAAATCCTTTCTCCAGTGCAATTGGTAAGTTTAAAAGTGCTCCCCCATTCCCCTCCCAATTGATCCATACTCATATGCATGTACTGCCTTTATCTTAAAATCTTTTATTTTATGGGACACATTCATATTTATGTACATATGCTACTAATTCATTCGTGCACTTTTTGTGTATATTTACTAAATATCCTCTATTTTAATATGTAATTACCTGGATGAAACAAAATCCAGTGAGGTGATTTAAAAAGAATATTATGCACATATATGATTTTAAATAGGAGGGTGTCAAGGGCAACCTGATGAAAGGACCTTGCTGGACACATTTCACTAATTTAGTTGGCTATTTTACATAAAACTGTAATGCATAGCAAGTTCTATTACCATGTGGGTTCTGGAGATGCTTGACTGGTAACATCATGGGGCCAAGATCTATACTGGCAGGGTCAGGAGCTACAAGGTGCAAAATTATCTGACAAATGACTTTATGTGTGTCTGAATGGTTTGAAGTAATTAGATGATCTTGTAGATCTCATATCTTTTAAGTTTATTCATGTCTTATATATTGTCTAAGTGGAAACTTTGTATCAAATACTGCAATTGAATCAATTATAAATTTTCTCATTAAATCTAAGTGGACCGGTAACCTTAGTGGACTAAACATAGTTGGATGCGACCCAGTTTACTGATTTTGTACCATGATGTACTCATCCTATTAGCTGAAGCATATTCTAACAGATACTGTTCTGTTATAATCTTGAAAACGTTTGATTCCTCTAAGATTATCGGGGAATCTAATTTTTGCTCATAAAAGTAATTTCATATGAACCTTATTGAGTTAAAACACAGTGGCAGTACAAATAAAGAAAAACTTAAAATAAAAACTGATGGTGAAAAATAGACTGGAGACGGAATTGCATCTTGTTTCAGTTGATTTGTCCTTTTCAACAATGCAGTTCTTCAGAACCTCATAATGGCAGTAAAAACAGAGAAAAAGTTGTGAAAAGCACCTTTTGATAGTAATTTTTTTTTTCTGTTTTTCCACTATGCAGTTACAGTTTATCGAATCACATATAATGTCTGTCCCCATGTGCATTAATTCTTTTTCTAGCTATGTGTGCTGTCCGAATCACAAACCTATATTTTCCTCTCCTTCCTTTTTCGATGCATGAAAATGGCCAATACACCTTTTTTCCTCTTTGTTGGTGTATACAGCAAAGATGAGCTTTGATGACTCTGAGGAGGAGGGAACACGCCATTTCATGGTGAACGTCATTGAGCCACAATTCAATCTTCACTCTGAAGAAGCTAATGTAAGTTCTAATACCACAACAATTTATATGTTAGCTATCACTCAGAAAGAGATAAGAATAATATAACATAATATCTGTTATTAAACTTGTAATATAATCTGTTCGACAGGGTAGATTCTTGCTCGCTGCTGTGAGCGGTCGTGTTTTAGCTCGATCCTTCCACTCTGTTCTTCATGTTGGAAATGAGATCATTGAACAAGCTCTTAGTGAAGGAAAACAAGTTCCTGAATCTCAGCCTGAAATGACATGGAATCGCATGGAATTCTCTGTGATGTTGGAGCATGTGCAAGCTCATGTAGCCCCAACTGATGTGGACCCAGGGGCTGGACTGCAGTGGCTCCCTAAAATTCGTCGGAGCTCACCAAAAGTGAAGCGTACCGGAGCTTTGCTGGAACGGGTTTTTATGCCCTGTGATATGTACTTCCGTTACACTAGGCACAAAGGTGGAACTCCCGACTTGAAGGTATGTCCCCAAGTTTTAGTTGATAAAACTATCAAAAGATTTTGGCATGCATTCTCTGGCTGTCAGAAACAGTATATCTCACTTTGTGATGAAAATTTTCTTTTACAGGTCAAACCCTTGAAAGATCTTGCTTTCAATTCTCACAATATAACAGCTGCAATGACATCCAGACAATTCCAGGTCATGCTTGATGTGTTGACAAATCTTCTCTTTGCTCGACTTCCTAAGTAAGAAAAATCTTGACCTTTTCTTGGAAAAGTTGAAATGTACTGCATATTTTTTCCTTTCCAATCTTTGAATTATTGGGCTACAAATTACTTTTCCATTAATGTATTGTGGTGTCAGTCTCCATTCATATTACTTTCATATTTTGTTGATAGTAACTCTTGTGTATGTATCTACTAAGTGATACCATTGTTCTTCTTAATCACTTTAAGATTAGCATAATGTTTTTGTGAATGTGACACTTGCATTGCCTATTTTATATGGACCTTTTGTGCATGTGATTACGAGGGAGAGGGACCTGGGATTTGGTAAATCATTTTCCCTGTAGAATTTAATATACTAGTGATGAACTGATCATAGAGCTTTTTTTTTTCATTTATGAAACTGATTAGTTTTGGCAACCAATGTCGTGCTCAAATCCGTTTGTCAATGAATAGTGTGCATGCTTGTTGGTAGAGTGATTATTGTCATATGCATACCTTAGATTAGCTGCACTTGGGGATTTATTTCTCATTTGTGGACTTCAAGTGTTAAGTTGATGATCCAGGCCAAGGAAAAGCAGTCTATCTTATCCAACTGATGATGATGAAGATGTTGAAGAGGAGGCAGATGAAATGGTTCCTGATGGTGTAGAAGAGGTGGAATTGGCAAAAGTTGAACTTGAACATAAAGAGCGGATGAAGAAGTTAATCCTTGATGATATAAGGAATTTGTCTCTGCGGGCTGATATACCTGGAGAACCAAATCCAGAAATGGAAATCGAACTCTGGATGATAACTTGTGGAAGGTCCACATTGGTAAGTTCCAAACTTTCTTAAATTCCTTAACATATACGAATGCTATTGTCTGTTTATCATGCGTTGGAGGGGGCTTTAACAGGCATCACTGTATTTTCTACCACATTCTCTCTATAAAATATTTATAGCGTTAATAATTACATAGAAACTCCAATCTCAGTAAATCAACTTATAAAGAATTCTTAAGCCAACAACATTCTTTTTCCAGCCATTCATTCTGTTCTAGGTTCGTATGGCTATAATCTGAATTTGAATCTTCTCTATATTTTTTAGAATAGAATATATTCTGGTAGACATTTCGAAGACGCATCATCTTTGTTTAAAACATTCAAAAGTTTAATAATATGGAGATACATCCTTTGTTTACCTACTGCACATTGGTCTAATCTTTGCGTTGACGTGTTCTCATTTCTATCAAGTTTTCTAGTCTCAACTCCTTTGATGTTAAGAAAATATCTATTGCAGTAAGGTTTTCATTTTAAGACATCTTCTTCTAACTAGAGGAGATAATTGTGAATCAGTGTTGGTCCTTTCACAGCAGTCATATCCACTTTCCTGAGTTAAGAAATAATCCATTTTGCTATCGCTTTATTCTATCTGGTGCTATTTGTGTTTTGAAGTTAAAAGGACACATAGTTGGGTGAATGAATTTCTATTTATTTGAATAGAAATTAGAACATTTTTACCCAAAAAAGAATTTATGTCTTCTAGAGATAAACACACTTGCACATCTTCTTAACCCGAAATGTCTTTGGAGAGGAACAGAGCTTTATGGATACCAGCCTGTTCTGTGTTTGACTTTATAATTTTAATATTCTCAGGTGCAAAGATTGAAAAAGGAGCTAATTAATGCCCAAAAGTCCAGAAAGGTTGCATCAGCTTCTCTACGGACTGCTTTGCAGAAAGCTGCACAGTTACGGCTAATGGAAAAAGAGAAAAACAAAAGCCCGTCTTATGCTATGCGTATCTCTTTGAAAATTAATAAGGTGGTTTGGGGCATGCTTATTGATGGGAAGTCCTTTGCTGAAGCTGAGATAAATGACATGGTACGTCTCTATAGTTAACATGCATTACCATTCTCTTGCAGACAACCATCTTTAACGTGGTAGAAAAATCAAAGATTAGAATTGGGATTTAAGCAGGATTAGCTTATGATATCGCTGTAGTAGCTTCACATGTTTTTTTGCTTGTCAATCTGCCAAATTCACTATTTTCCTGATGGCCTTGACTTAAGTGATCTCGATTCTTTTAAATTCTTGCAATCTCTATTTGTGAAATTACTTCGATTGACAACAACAATTGCTTACAATTCTTTTGGTTAATACTTGTATCATGTAGGCACTATAAGATCTTGTTGATATATATGTATGTGACAGTAAATTTGATGCAAAAATTTTCAGGAATGCTCCTTTCCTCCTAAAAATAGTTGCGCCACCAACTATTGTTAATTTATTATATTTCATCCACTTACTAAGAGTTTATTATGTCGTCTCCACTATGCATTAATTTATCATCATGTTTCTCAAGTATCATCACATTATATCTATTTTATATCGAAATAATGTGATTTGTCACGATAACAGAACTCTCAATATCCATCCTTTGTAATAGCTTAAGCTTTTAGATAAGATGGTTGTTCATAATTGTACGGAAGCAAGGCAAATAAAAGGCCGTGTTTTAATTTCACCACCTCACATTTGCCTATAAATTCCAGGGTTCACTATAACTTTCCTGCATGGAGTCCTGTTGAAGTCATTAAAATATTAAATGACACTTCTCTTTGTTAGTTTAGCTTTTAAATATGGTGCCTATTTTTTATCTGCAGCTTTTAGATTTCAATTTACTCTACTATTTAATTTTGGTTTCTTATCTTCAAGTAAACTACTTTTGGATACTTGTTTAGACATACTTCATCTCTAAACAATCTGATGGAAAGCAGAAAATTGGAAGGAAAGATTTCGTAGCTACCATATTTATTGTTGCTTTTCTTTAATCTTCCCCCTTTTACTTTATGTGAATGTATCTTATGTGGTAGGCTGAATAATTAAAATTCCAATCTTTTGTGTTTCGATATATTGTACATTACATCTCCATTGAGACACATCCTATCTTTTAATAGAAGTCCCAGAAGGGGATCCTTTGATTTGTTTATTAGAATTTTAGTACTTGGATTTAATTTTTTTTTTTGCAGATTTATGATTTTGACAGAGACTATAAGGACGTTGGTGTTGCTAAGTTCACTACAAAGTACTTTGTAATCAGAAATTGTCTTCCCAATGCCAAGTCAGACATGCTTCTGTGTGCATGGAATCCACCTTCCGAATGGGGAAAGTATGCTTAGTTTCCTTCACAAGTATTTTGTTCATTTATCTCAACTCTGCCGCCATTAAATGATATTTAGTTGATTATTTACATTTTTTTTACTCTCAATCTCTCCCACTTGGACATGTTGCCATGCTCACATCTGCTCTGTTCTTTAATGTCAACCTTGTTAATTGATTCATCTTTATAGATTAGGATTTGAAGGAGTTAAGAGTTCTAAAAGGTCACAACACCAGCGCTGGTTCTGGTTCCAGAGAATGCTTGACCAATATCATTGTTATGTTTTTTTTTCTCTCTTTTTTTAGCCATTTATGTTATATTGGGTTCTGAAAATTGAAAATCTGAAGTGGAAGTTTTTAAAAAAAAAACTTTCGTTTGGTTCTTGTATTTCTGAAATTTGGGCATTTGGTTCTAAAATGTTGTTTCCTAAGTTCTTTTCTATGAAGCCAATTTTATAGTGAATAAAGGGTACAGTTTGTAATTAAACATACTCATGGTCCAACCTTTTGCCATTTTTCATTGTACTATATCATGGATTTTCAGTTGTCTTGATTTCTAATTAGTTCTCTAGCAGACTCGTTTTTCCTTCATAAATTTAGTACAATTGTTGCTATTGATCTCATCCCTTGTCCAGTGCTAGGACACAAGTTGGGAAAAAGACAGATCCACTACTTTTAAGTTATCCCTTATTTCATTTTATGTAATGACATTGTTCGCATATGTTCTCAATGAAACTAAGATGTTAATATGTCCCGAATTTTATTTACTCTGTGACTAATCGAATCAAGACATTTAGCTAATCTGCCCCTCTGCATTCTCCTCTGCGTTTCATTTTCTGAATGCAGAAAAGTGATGCTCCGTGTAGATGCAAAACAAGGCTTTTCAAAGGATGGAAACTCTCCTCTTGAATTATTTCAGGTTGGTACTCCTTCATTAATTAGTGAAATGCTCATTTTCACTTGCATCCAATATCGTTCCTCAGTGTGTGTATGGCATTTGAATCATGGAATCTTAATTGTGGCAGAGGTGCATCCTCATAAATGAATAAATATGCATAACATTGCTACAATAATACACTGTTTTAACTGTGTCTTTGAAGTCTTAAAGTGAGAGTTAAATATTTATAAATCAACTGGGATTATTTTCGTGATGCTAATTGAGACTGTCGGAGAGGATTATACATGTTGAAACAAAATATGCACAATGTTCTGTGGGACTGTTAGCAGTTTGTGTACGAGTATGCTATTGGCTTTCAATGGAGAGGATTATACATGTTGGACTTGAAATCCTCAGGGTTTATATCACTCATCGTTAGTGAAAAACTTATGAAAACTAATGTGAAAAGCATCTAATTTGAAAATAAGTCGTCGTAATTTTGTCTGCATGTATAGAGCATGTGCATACATATATCCTTATGCTTTTATTTTCTGGAAGGTGATATACATCTTCAGAAATACATGATGGATAAAATCAATCAGGCTATATTAGTACGAAGAACTTAAAAATATTCCAAGTTATGACTTTCAGGAGGTACCAAATAGGCTTGATGGGTTTTAATACATTAAAATTCATTGTATCTGACATTTTTAGAGGTTGGACTATCCTGCTATAGTATTTATTTAATTCGCCTCTGAGACTCCTCTTTCTATTGTATTCTTTAGGTGGAGATTTACCCTTTAAAGATACATTTGACAGAGAGCATGTACCGTTTAATGTGGCAATACCTCTTTCCTGAAGAAGAACAAGACTCCCAAAGGAGACAGGTGTGTGTAAACATGAATTTGTTGAACCTTTCAACCAGATAACCATCCAGTCAGTTTTCATCTCTGTGATGTATAGGAAGTATGGAAGGTTTCAACAACAGCAGGGGCAAGGCGTGTAAAGAAAGGATCAACAATCCATGATGCATCTCCATCTGTTGGTTCATTGAAAGAGGCTGACACATCCAAATCAAGTTCGGCTGCAGCTAACCAAAGTGGCACTCAAGCTGATGCTTCTCACGTGAGTATCTTTTAATAGTTTCAATAATTCGTCTGTTGTGCTGCAAATACTTTCAAACTTAGGGATGTGAAGAAAATTTTGCATCGTTCTTTATAATAAACCTATGGATTATATTTGAAAGAAACTCTAGGTTGGCCTTCAGAGTAAGTACTATATAGAGATCTACAGGGAAGGAAGCATATCTCATCTAGCAAAAATCAAGTTAGCATAATGGGAGGAAAGGAAATAGTATTCTTGTGAAATTTCCATCGGTGTTAATTAGCATTTGGGGGTGTCAGCAGAAGATGGACGAAAGACTAAGATAGGATCTGAAACACAATAATGAAACAGTTGAGCTGTCTTTGCTTGAATTTGGGAAATTGTCTGCATTGCAACTCCTCAAGTTAGCTCAAATAAAAGACATTGAATTGGAGAGGTGAGCAAGTGCAATGCCTCTAGTATATTATAGAACTGTGTGTTGTCAGTAGAGTTGTAGGCATCGATAATCATCAAGTCATAAAGGTGTAAATTTCTTAACACTCTTTAATATAACAGCATGTTGCCATGTATTGCTTTAAGGCGAAAATATTGGCTATGACGACCACCAAGTCTTCTGAGGATCCTGGGATATCATTATGAAAGGACATTGGATACTGTACTTTTTATCTACATATTTTTCTGTACGAAAGCTGTGCTTAGGGGAAGAAAACAGTACTCTGGGTGATCACAGTTTGTTGCCAGGGAGAATATGCACTGTGTGTGATATTTCATTAAGCAAGTACTCTGAGATGACCTCACCACCCAAGCCATTGTTCTGCTATGAGAATGTTTGTCACAAATGTTGAAAACAGGCAGACAATAGATATTTAATTCATTTGAATTTTCTAAATGCAGGCATCAAAGTCGCAAAATCTAAAATCAAACCCCGAGCTAAGGAGAACATCTTCCTTTGATAGAACATGGGAGGAAAATGTGGCAGAATCTGTTGCTAATGAACTTGTACTGCAAATGCACTCTTCTACAAAAGGCGGTTCACTTTCTATTGAACAGCCAGATGAAACCAGTAAAAGTAAATCGAAAGAGAACAAACTGGTAAAACCCGGTCGGGCCTCTCATGAAGAGAAAAAAGCTGGAAAAGCTCAGGATGACAAAAAATCCCAACCTCGAAAGCTTAGGGAGTTCCACAATATCAAGATTAGTCAGGTTGATTACTTATGTTAAAGTTGGTTACTCATTCCTTTCACTCGTATATATAATTGTATTGAAATTAATTTGACCGTCATAATGGAGTAGGTTGAGCTGCTTGTTACATATGAAGGATCAAGATTTGCTGTGAGCGACTTAAGGTTACTGATGGACACGTTCCACCGTGCTGAGTTCACTGGAACATGGAGAAGGTTGTTCTCCCGTGTAAAGAAGCATATAATCTGGGGTGTTTTAAAATCTGTCACGGGGATGCAGGTATACTTTTTCTGGTCTTTGTCTGTCTCTGAAAAATCTGCACAATTTAGATCTCTTGACTGATGAAAATGTTGGGTGTTTTATGCCCCTTAGAATCATGCCATGCATGTTTTACCTTCAGTACTAATACTGGCTTTTTATTAATAAAGAAAAGGTTGGCTACCTTAAACAGGCAGGCAAGCTGCATGAATGCTATTGTTTTTTCCTATGACCAAAGCTTGTGACAAGCTTACCCATTATGTAAATATACAGGGCAAGAAGTTCAAAGACAAAACAAACACTAGTAGCACTGTTAGTATTCCAGAAGCTGAAATCAATCTGAGTGATAGTGATGGAGGAGCAGCTGAAAAAAGTGATCAGAACCCGATGTCGTGGCCCAAGCGACCCGGTGATGGAGCAGGAGATGGTTTTGTGACCTCCGTAAGGGGTCTTTTCACTAATCAGCGCCGTAAGGCCAAGGCTTTTGTTCTGCGCACAATGAGGGGTGACGCAGAGAATGAGATCCACGGTGAGTGGAGTGAAAGTGAAGCAGAGTTCTCACCATTTGCCAGACAGTTGACGATAACAAAAGCAAAAAGGCTGATCAGACGACATACTAAAAAGTTCCGCTCTAAGAAAGGTCAGTTTGTTGTTTGTTACTCGACTTATCTCTACGTAAAAGTAAACTGAGATATCATAATAACTGTTCCATCCATTCCCTCAGGCTTGACGTTGAAAGATTCACTTCCTGAATCTCCCAGGGAGAGTGAACCCTTTGAAATGTTCGAAAGTGATTCCTCGAGTGGATCCTCCCCGTACGAGGATTTCTCACGAAGTGAGGAGTTACAGCAAGAACTGGAGAAGGCATCATGATTTTCAAAGTTAGAGCTTATTTATATCTAGAAATATTTCATTGGTTTCGTAGGCATGTGGGTACAAATGAAGTGAAGTGAGTTGGAAGGAAATGGGGAGAGATACATTACCAAGTGGTCGTGTACATCTTCTTGTTTACTATTTTTAGGTGGGAAAACTTTGTATATCTTGTGTTCTTGGGTGATGCTCTCATTTCCTTTATATATAAAGAAGAGAGAAAAGAGGAAAGAAAAGACAAAACCCATGCTCTGATTTCTCCTTGTGAACTAGTCTGAGGCTCCTCCATAGGCCCCAATAATTTTGTAGGACAGCAAGAAGTCGAGATGAGGCATACATAAGTGGTATACAAATTGAATTCACCTTTTTACTTTGTATCACCTTATATACATATATATATACACACACATTATAATCTACACACATACATGCATTCTAATTCCTATGTTATGCAACGTGCTCTACTTATTCATCATTAGCACAACTGTTCATCTACTTACAAGTGTGAAGTGGCTATCGATATGTGATATCCTCGACCTTTTCTTTTTTGAGAATGAACCACGTCAATGGATATCATATGGTTGATTATTTATTTATTTATTCTTTTCAGATATCTTTCTTTTCTTATTTACAACGTGATAATTTGCACGTGATTGCGTAATGCACTACGCTACGCGTAATTTTATTTTCTTTTGGACTGGACAACACTGGTTATAGAATTAGAACATGTGGTTTCAGGAAATGTGACCGTGCTTTGTTTAATTTCGAATTGTTACTGCGTATAGAAAACGGTTAAATTACAGTTTATATTCAACTTAATTGAATATAAAATTTAATTTTGAGTTATTTATTCAACTTAATTGAATATAAAATTTAATTTTGAGTTGATAAATAATAATTGAGTTCGAATTTGTTCATTTGTTATCAAATTTAATAAAGTATTTGAATTTATTAAATATTAGAATTTGAATTTGTTTATAACATTATTTAAGTTATTATATAATTTTATATTAATTTAAGATGTTCATTAATTAGCTCGTATATAAAATTTAAGAAAGTTGGATTTGTTATTCATTTAAATTTCATAATTTTCTGATCAACTTTATCCTGCATGCGAGTCGATTGGACATGTCACTTTTACTCAAATTTCGATTAAATTTGTTCTTTTTATTTTCTTGAAATTTTGACACCGTTTCAAATTTATTTGTCATTGCCATTGGTGATATACCACTTAAACAGTTAAAAACTTCAAAAAAGAAAAGAAAAAGAAATTGTGCGCCACTAAACAACAAAAAGAAGAGAAAACAAATTGAATTTTAATATTGATAAAATTCTAATGATTTTTTTATTGCTACCATGCGATGCCGATGCGCGTAAAATGAATTTACTTATTGTCAAATTTGACTTAAAAAAAATATTATAGATATAAAAGAACTCATATTTTATATTATACTATAAAATACTTTAAGAAATATAAAGGGGTAATAGGTAAAATTACCCATTTTTATAAAATAAAAATAAAAAATATCCACTTAAAAATAAAAGATAAAAAATACCCACTTTTTACAATAACATGATGAATTTCATCATGTGATCATTTATTTTAAATTTAAATAACATGAACACATGCTCAATTTCAAAAAGTGGGTATTTTTTATCTTTTATTTTTAAGTGGATATTTTTTATTTTTTACTTATCAAAATGAGTATTTTAGCATTTACCCTTAAAAATGGAAAACTTTGATTATTTTTTACTCCTTAAATATCCAATGTAAAATTTATTTCTAAATAAACACATGTATACAATATTATTATTACATATGTATCCTTCAATTAAATACTAGTATATCAGAACGATATAGTTGACAATAATATAACTCATTTATAATTTTAATTGATTAATATATAGTAATAGATTGAGTTGTATATCTAATAGATTTATCTGGAAAAACATAAATACGGTTGAGTGTATAAAAGTATTTAGGCTTGTGCGTTTGAGATGAATCAATCAGCAATTTTGAGCTCCAAATAATCTTCACATTTGCAGATCTTAATTCTCCAAACCCTGATTATACAAAATATGAATTAATGTTGAAGAAATATGTACGTCCCTTGATCCCTTCTTGTTTGCGTTCAATTGTATCTTTTTCCAATTCATCTTCCTCTTTTCGGTTACTGGTGATGCTTGACACGCTGCGGCATCCTCGTTTTTTGACATTCGAGGACTATATGAATCATTTTGGATTTGAATTCTGTACATGTGGAGCTGCGTATTAACGCTGCTTTCCGTGTTTCACGAACGTTTTCGTGCTACGTTCAATTAATTTTTTATTCATTTTCGTGTGATGATGGATTAATGACAAGGACAAAAATAGCGGCTGCTCTAATTTGTATAGTTCAAACGATCGTTTCCAATTTGTATGAGCATCTTCCCGTGCTGATCATGCCTCAGTTCCTTATTATTTGTGTAGTTTTAATCTTTCTCTTGCTACAATTTTGATTTCCATCATTTATTTTTGAAACATGGTGCTAAGTGTGTAGTGGAGCTTGGGTTGTGAGGAAGCTATGTCCTATGGCGGCTATTTTTTCTCCAATTTGTGGTTGGTTCGTAGCAGTTAGCTGGGCCCACGACTTATTGTGGCTATGAACATTGTGAAAGGTGTAGCTGACCTCTTTTGGAGGACTACGAGTGGCCAAAGTGGAGAATATAGTGCACTCTCGCGGTCTGGGAGGTTTTCACCTCCAACCCCTAAGATCATCTTTAGGTCTGTCATGTATGCTTTTAATTATCTCTAAGTGGATTATCTGTTTTAGAATCACAATGTAGTAGGCAATTTTCCCTGCTGATAGGTCTAGGATTAAAGCAATCAGCATGTAAATCTCAAATTTGATTTTGTATGTGTTGAGCTTAGAAGTTAAGAGAACTGAATCGTTTGTCCAAATTTTTTAGTCATATCCTTTGATGTCAAGCAGATTACCTGATCGTCTTTTTTTGTATCTCCATCATTGTTGGTATTGCGATCTGCATATCTTTTGTAAAACCACTCTGGCTATTTGTCTTTTGTACTTATCTGTAATATATTTGCATTGGGGAGCCCTATTGTCATTGTTCAGTTAATCCACCGCTGTACTTACTACTTATTTCTTATATTATGAAATTCAAGACATAATTAATTATATCAAGCATTTGACAGAAGATCACGTACAAAGAGTTTGTGAAGAGAGTCAATGTACTATTGTTATTTATTTATTACCAGGATATCTTTATTTTCTGTTTCACTATGAATTAAGTTGATAAATGTTTCCTTGAAGAAGTTATAAATGAATTCTTCATATAAGCAGTTATTTTATCTTTGCTACTCTTCTTTGCTAGAACTTATTACCAGGATATCTTTATTTTCTGTTTCACTATGAAGAAGTTATTTATTTTATTGTTATTTATTTATTACCAGGATATCTTTATTTTATCTTTGCTACTCTTCTTCATATAAGCAGTTGATAAATCTTTCTCCCTGATTTGGACAAAATGAATTAAAAAATAAAGGATCTAGAAATCTGTGAGTTTATGGAGGTAGGTTGCAGGATACTTATTATGAATCTATTTATAACCTTTCCAATCTTGTCTTCTCTAGTGATGTAGGTGATGAGGCAATTTTGAAGGAACTGATGGAAAGATATACGAGTGCTGTTGATGAGGTATGTGTAATTGCACTGGTGGACTTCAGTATCTAGATAATTCTATCTGCCTAGTTATTGAATTTCATTAGGGAATTAATTTGGCACATCTTATATTGACCGATAACAAACTTGACTATTTAATTCTTTGGAAATCTGAAATTGGATTATTCAAAATCCATGGTGCTTATAAATATTTTGCCTTTTTGTGTCGAAAAGAATAGAACAGGTCATAGATAATCCGTAGTGTCTCGATGAGCTTATAAGATCTTTAATTATCTTCATCTTTTGTTTTCTGAATTCTGATAAAAAGGAATTACTTTAGAGATTTTTCTATCTTCAGTTAAATTAATAGGCTATCATTTGTTTCTAGCAAAGGCCGTAAGAGGGTAAGAGTATCCCAATTGGGTTCAAGAATAAGATCTTAATAAAAAGAACTCCTTTGACATTGATAATCATATCATCATTCTATCTATCCTAAAATTTCACTGATTGACTTCAGATAATAACATTTGGCATCTGATAAGTTTTTGCTTATGTATAGTGAAACAACATTCTTTACCTATGCAAAAGGCATCTATAATTTTATATTTTTATTATATTAGGTACATAGATTTTGCTACTGTTGCTCTAAACCTTCACATATACATACACGGTACACCTGGTCTCCTACCTGTTACCAGATGAATTGATACCAATCCTCTTTAAAGAAGTTTCTAATACATTTGAAATATGGAATATCACCTTTTCCATGAATATGATTTAAAAAGTAAATCATGCTAGCTTATGCAAGTAGTTCTTCTGAAGAGAGACCTTAATTTGGCTCGTGCTATTTTGGTGGAGTGAAATAGAAGATTTTTTCACAATGAGGAGGAATTCTGACAGATTGTTTATAAGGAGTTGAGTTTAGGGCGGTTTCATGATTCAGAAGGATCATAAGTCCCTTGCTTGTTTCATACTAATCGATAAATTGACGATAACTTTCTTGCTATTGTAATATTGTCTTTGTTTTTTTCCCCTCCCCTGGATGGATGTTTTCTCTGCTATATGCATGTCCCTTCATATAGTTTGATAAAATTGTTTTGTTTCTTATCGAAAAAAGGAAGTGGTAGTAGCTCACAAGTTACGACTTGCAACAGTTAGATAAATATTTATGCAATTAACAGAAACACCTCCTTTCTTACTTTTTGGGTCTGTTACCATACTGTCTTCCAATAATTTATGTGAGACAAGCTCGAGTTATTCTCTCCTTATTTTATGTTCAGGTGGAAAAGACAAAATTGTTTCATATTTTTCTGAAGCAGTTCTTGACAGTATTCCGGGATTGGGAACCATTTAATCTGGGAAAAAATCCTGAGGAGGCACTTAGTGCTTTACCTGATGAACAGACACAAAATGTTGGTGATGTGGTGGTTGGCTGCAATTTTGGTCATCCTGCTGAAATAATACTAATCTTGATAGGGGAAGTCACACGCATAACAAGATTGCTTTCTGACAGTAAGTGGATTTCATACTATCTGATGCCAGTGAGCTATACAAATTTCTTTCACACCAACTTGGTCTTTTGCATCCCTGATTTGGCATTTGATTGATATTCAGTTGAAAACATCAGATTAAAAAATAAAGCAGAGAATAATCTCTGAATCTTCTCGATCTTTAGTACTATTAATTACATCTGGGTGTTAGACAGGACAATGAGAACTCTGTTAATGACTAATTGCATTCACTTTTCTGAATATTTTCGCCCTTCTTGACCAAGTACTACTGTACTTGCAATCTTCAATGTACATATGAAGAACCAACATGTAAATATGTCAAACCAAAACAGTGAAGAATATATATGTAGGAATGTCTTTAGGTAGTTTAAGGATAAAATGATTTCAACATGTTTTCCTAGTGTATAAAGGTACTGTTTCTGTGAGATGAGTTTAGGGCTTACAATATTTTGTTGTAGTATGCCTTATTCGCTTATAAGGCATCTCCTCTTATCTCATGTACATTCTTACTCTTATAATAGAATTATTTTGTTTTGACATGAAGAAAATGATGATAACAATTCTATTTCTAGTTGCTAACATAATAGAGATCATCGTTTACTTAAATGATCCCTGAAAGCTTTATGTCAGTGTTCATTCTCAACAGTTTTTGAAGCCTTAAATTAGATCTTCTGCGGTGAGTTGTCGGTGTAAATTGATCTCTAAAAATGTTTCGAGAAGAGAGCTAAAAAGTATAAATATTGGAGAAGTATTCTTTTGTCTAAAAGTGAGAGAAGACTTCATATAATAGGTTCTGCGTGCTGCGCTTTTTCGATATGAAAATAGAAGGAATAAGAGGAGATATAAATGAGTCGATAAAAAAGAACAAATAAGTTGCTTAGTAGTGTTGACTCCAAATCCTTGATCTTCTTTCTTTGAGATTGTTGACAAAGAGCAGGAATACCATGCTACTAATTTTTCTTATATTGCTTAATGATCTTGACTGTTCAAGATGCTCGTTTAACATTTTGCTCCAAACACGATGATTTCCATTGGTTGAAATGATATTTTATTATGCCATGTCATTGGTAGTCTCTTCCCCATTCATTTTAATTTTTTGAATGGCAATAGAATCATCTGCCGATCAAGTGAGCATTACCACAATCCTGAATATACCAAGCGAATCCTGGATGGCCTTAGATGCTTTGACTATTGTGACTCTGTCCATTCATAACTGTAAGGTTTTTGGTTACCACGCTGGAATTCAGAAGCTTACTGCACTGATGAAAGGTATGATTGCTATTTCCACTGAGCTTGCAGCATTGTTTCTTTTTACTGAGATTATGGGTATTAGAGTCTTTGCTTGTGTCAATGTGTGTCTTTTAAGGTGAAAAATATTGCTGTGCAGTTGTGCTAATTCACGATGAATAGTTGTCTCCTTATGTCTATTTCATGAGTATAATTTGTAATACCTTATTACCTTGTTAAGTATTGATAAACATTGTAACATATTTGCATTGTATATTTTTTTATGACACTGATTATTGGTAAAAGGATGGAATTCGGGTAACCAGAGAATTGAAGAACTTGGAGGTGGTTGTGGGTATCGTCTTTACTTTTGTATTAGTGGTATTGCATCATTTTCTTCATGTCACCTTTTGGTATGTAAAAAATATTATGCATCTATGATAATAGAAAGAAGAATAACATAGCTGTCTGGACATAAAGTGGTCTTATTCGTTTTGGTGGAAGAATCAAGTTTCTTTTTCGAGAAAAAAATGCAGTTCTGTTGGATGAATAAAAATCATCTTTGGGGAATGGAAACAGAGTTTTTCCTGTTTCAGAAAGAATCTATTCAATCCATATAATCTGCAGTTAACGTTTCATCTCTTCAATTAATACAGACAGGCTGTAGATTTGCAGTCCATGAGTGCAAGTTTTTTCATGAAACACATAGGACTTATCAGTTTCGCATAATGTTACTCCTTTTCAGTTTATTCCTATACACATGCTTAATACTACTAGATATTCAATATACCACATGCTTAATACTTGCTCATGTATTCTTTTTCCAGCTGCTGTTGTCCAACTCAAGACTATTACTAGTGCTCTTCCCGCAGATGAAAGTTTGTCAAATACTATGGTAAAGAATTCTGGAGTTTTGCAGCAGATACTTGTTCATGTGGTCTCCATCATCTGCAACTTTATTGATTTTCATTCAAATAAAGTTGAAAATGTACCGATCAAAAGTACGGGCTTGGAAGTTCCTGTTGGAAAGAGTGAAGAAACATGTAATGACCCTTCTGCTGCTGTAAAATCTCCTGTTTCTGAAACAATCTTATCTTGGCATCAAACAATAGTTGTATCAGTTATGGAAGCCGGTGGTCTTAACTGGTTATTAGGTAAGGTATGCAGATTCATCATTTTTATGATATATCCTGTCCATGGTTTTAACAATCATTCAGTTCCGTATGAACATGCAAGGTATATGCATATCTATCGTATTCCATATCTAAGACTTTTAACTTTTAAAGCAAGGTGATGTACCATTTGGAGCAACAGATTGATTATGAAGAAAGATGTAAACTAAAAACATGTTTAAGTTTTTAACTTGTTCTGCTTGGTGGCCAAAAAATCCTGAAAGCTGCTAAAACAGGAAATACAAAGTATATTTGGAACTCCAGCTCATCTTTTATATCTCAGATCTGCATTTTTATATTTAATGTTGTTAATGTTGAAAAATTTACTAGAATCTGGTTCTGATAAAAGATCATGGAAGAAAAAATACCTGTGCAGGCTTGCCGATCATAGTTGTATAACACAGTACTTGATTATAATAGCTAAACTAAAGTTTACTGTAAGTTTTACACATTTTATATAAAGTATTCCATAGAAGTATGTTGTGTATAATTTGATTTATGATTAGTAGATAATTTTTAAGTGAATGTATTAACTAGGAGAAATAGCCATGGCCCATGGTACATACTATACATACAGAAACTTTGTTTGATATACAACAATTCTTTTACGTTTAGCAGAAAGTAAGGCGCAAATAAATAAATTTGCAGGAAAGTTATGTCCCCAAAATATCTTTGATATTCTTTTGTCTTTCTTCTGCTGCGTATGGAAATGTACTTTGGTCTTGCATGCTGGTTTTACTCCTAACATATATTATGTTCACACTTACTCTTCTAGATAACATATCTTAAGTGCATGTGTTATTTGAAGAATGCTCATTACAATGAAATTTGGTTTCAGAAATATTACGTTTGATCAGGAGATTGATAATGAAAGAACTCTCGCCAGATGTCTCCCTTCAGCACTTGACTCTCAGAGCTCTTCGGTCAGCTTTGGTAGATAATCCACGCGGTCAGAATCATTTCAGAAGTATTGGAGGTTTGGATGTTCTTTTGGATGGACTTGGAGTTCCTTCCATTGATGGCTTGGTTGCAAGTGATTTGTCAAGTAATGAAGAAAGGTGATCTCGTTGGACTTGCTTAAAAATTCATTTACTGATGCATCATATCGTTGCAACCTCTACCTATGATGTATTCCTTTTGATACTGTAGATATACTAAACAATAAACATCTCTTAGAACTACGGGTGAGAATCGGGACAGGACCGGGTCCCCGTCCTGAAGTCCCAAATCCGAAATATTTCAATTTTGCGGTCGATGTCCCGTTCGGGACTTCGGGAGTCCCAAATCCCGAAATAGGGAAAAGTTAATCCCGGTCCCGAATTCAAATGTCCCAAAAATCCGTAATGTCCTGAACGGGACCAAAAAATACCCAGTCCAGATGTCTATTCTCTTGAATTCATAAGGGTGTCGATGATGTAGATGATTTGACACATAAAATAGAAAACTATTATTTTCTTAAAAAATAGTCTTGAAAGGAGCGCCTTCTGAGATGTTTCAAAAATCAGAAATGCTACAAACCTTGAAGTTATATGGTGGCTTCTATGTTGAGGCAGCAAAAGGTGAGAGATTGATGCCTGAAAATGGTGGTGATAGGGTAGCGGCAGAGGGGCAGCGGTGGCAACGCCAGAGAGGAGCGGTGGCGGCTCGCGTCGATTGGTGCTAGGGCGGAGGCAGCTCCGGCAGCTGGGTGGAGGTCGTCGATCGTGAAATGGATCTAGCCGTCTAGGTGGGAGGATAAATCTCATAGTCACATTTTTGGCCGTACGAGTGAGGGAGAAATTTCACAGCCAATTAGGGTATTTGGGAAATCGGGTAGTCCCGATCGGGATTCAAGACTCCCGAGTCCCGAATTTTTTTAAAATTGAAGTCCCAGTCCCGATCCCGGAAAATTTGGGACTCGGGGTCCAGAATCCAATCGGGACGGGAATTTTCCAAATCCTAGTCCCAAATTTTCACCCCTAGTTAGAACATATTTAAATCTGAAATTTTATTTACTGAGCCTGAGCTTGGATGATGACTATTAATATATACATTATCATGACTTCTTCAATCAAACTACTTTTTGGTTGGAATCTTAATTCACTTCTAATTCTTGTATCTGCTTGCAGAATGAAAAACACATTGCAGGATATTTTTCATATTCATGTTCTCTCATTGGAGGTACTCAGGGAGGCTATGTATCCTTTCAGCACACTTACTTTTTAGCTACTGTTACACATATTTCTGAAGACTAGGAGGACATCCAAGGTCATGCATGCTCTACCACTTGCTAATTGGTTACATTTTTGTTAATAAGAGAAAACACAAATAGTGCATGCCAGTTGACCCGATTAAAGTTCAGCTATGTTATGGGTAAATGGTTTCAACTGTGTTCAGGATAAATCTTTCCTCAAGGGACATATCAGGTCCGGACTTAGTCATTTCTGTCTAATATTATTTATTACTAATCTGGGTAGTGTTGTCAAAAGTCAAAATAAGTAGTGTTGCATTCATTATTTCGCTCTCTTGCTCATTAGTCTGAAATATTAGACTTGTATATCTAGTAATGCTTTCAACAAAAACATAAATTATTCCTTTAACTAGTTTTTAGATTTGGAAATCTCAACAACTTACAATTTATTTGTGAGAATGGAAGGATACAAAAGTTTGCTAATAGCTTTTGTTCGGTGGCGTTCATGCTTCAAGAATACAAACAGAGCAAGGGTTCATCCAAGGAAGATCATGTGAATGACTTTGAAGGAAGAAAAGCTTTAGAAATTTGTGAAGCACAGCTGTTTCCTCCGTTTCCTTCTGATCCATTTTATTCACAAACTTGGAAAAATTATGTTGCTAAGTTGAGCGCAGCTTTTGGTCATTTCCTTCTTGATGCAAAAGGATCCGAGCTCTGCTACGCTGTACCAACTAGCAGTAGAAGTAGTATGTTGGTTTCTGCGGTTTATGCAGGACTATCTGTGAAGTGGTTCACGAGGGTGCTTCTGACAATTTTCCCTTGTATCAGGGCTTGTTCGGATCAGAAAGAAATTCCTAGTCACTTAAGGTGGATGATTAACTCTCTGCAGTTTTATTCCATCCTCAACTTAACTATATAATTGCTTTGATTGGGCACTTTTGACATTTAGTTACTAACTCTGCCATTTCATAGGCATAATGGTTTTAGAAGAGATAATCATTTATTGGCCCACAAACTGACGCGGGCATGCCTATTCTGCTTTATTATTATTTTTTTACGTTTTTTGTTGTTTCATTTCAGGATATTTGCATGCACAATGCAACATTATGTTCTTTTTACATTTAGGAAGGTTCTTCTTTCAGCACCATCATTAGTTGATGTCTTCCGCACTGAAGGTGTGTGGGACTTTATCTTCTCTGAGAATTTTTTCTACTTTGGCCCAGCTCCTGCAGAATACATTGGGTCGAATTCTAGTAGGATTGAGATCCCCCTATTGGACGCTGAAAGATTTTGTGGTTCAAGTAATTTTGTGGATAGACTAAATGCTGAAGAAGTTGAAACTCTCCAAGTTGAAGTAATTGCATTCATGGAATTTGCAGCAACTTTAAGTGGAAGTTCCAATAACTTGGTTGGTTCTTCTCATTTTGTCTGATAATCCTATTGTTAGACGTTTTCTCCTTTGCTAATATTCATTTATCATGTCAATTAATTTATAGTTTTCGTCAGTTGCTTATCATTTCGAGTCCCCTTCCTTTAATAAATAATGCAATAGTTAATAAAAAACAATGAGTTGGGTCTCGTACCTTGGTTTTCTTTTAAAGTGTGTTTGTCATACATTGAATACACACAGTGTAGCTTGACTTGATAAATAGATGGCGATTACATCTCTAGTTTTTGGAAGGTAGCAACTTCCTAAGTCCGTGATTATAAATTCACTGTGTGCAAAAAGGTTTTCGGTTTTAGTTAAAAAGTCTGAGAACCGGTCGCCAATAGTTGATGCTAACTTATTTTTGTGGAGAGAGAATGGGGCAATGTGTGTGCTCTGACTCTCCATTGCTTGCTTCCTTTTCTGACAATTTAATATATATGGCAGTCTGAATGTACAGTTTTGGTGAATGCCCTTGAACATTCTGTTTGTAATCTGGAGCTTGTCACTGCCCTGGCAAGGAGCCTGCTTCGTATATTGCAACTTTCAGCTGAGAAAACTGTTTCTTCATTCAAGACACTTGCTGCCATTCCTCGGATGCTGAAAGTTGTCTGTATCCTGGTTCAGGAGTCTAAAAAGCCTGGAACTACAGTTGCTTTTGCAGAAACCACTACCAGTGCTGTGGTATCTCCTCAAAGCCAGGAACTATCTTATTCACCAATGGTAAGTGAAGGTTGGTGGAGATGCATCAAGCAATTAATGGAACTGTTTGCAGAGTACTTCTCAGCCTCAGAAGATGCAAAACAATCCATTTTGTGCAGTTCTTTATGTATCAGTTGTATGTTTGACTTGTTCTGGGAAGAGGATCTCAGAGACATTATGCTTAGTTATGTTCTTGATCTTATGAAGGTAGCTCATTCCTGTGTTTTTATCTCATATTGATTTGACAAGATTGCAAAATGAGCAAACATCATTCATCTCTTCTATGGATAACGTTTTTGTTCCAATTAAACAGGTAGTTCCATCTTCTGAAGAGGACCGCAAGGCAAAAAGTTTCCTGTGCTCCAAGTACTTCGAGACGTTTACACATTTGAAAGAACGAGTTAAGAATTTCGCTATTTTGTCAATTGAGTTGCTGGTCGGAATGAGAGATATGCTACTAACAGATCAAAAGGTACTTAATCAGTGCATTTGAAATTTTCTCAAATATATACGGCAAGATGTATGTCTGAAGTTGGTGCCATTTTAAATTTCAAATGCCTCTTTTCAGTATTATCAAATATTGTTCCGGGAGGGTGAATGCTTCTTGCATATTGTCTCTTTGTTGAATGGAAACCTGGATGCTGAAAATGGAGAGAAATTAGTGTTGAATGTTATTGAAACTTTGACTTTGTTGCTGTCGCACAATGATGATTCAAAGGTATCATGTTTCATTTATCGTAGCAGATGCATTTATTTTGATGTGCAATATAGTTAACTAGTAGATGGCCAGATGCCAAGAGCAGATGTGTTAATGGATGAGCGAAATATCAAATTCTGTTCCTTTGACTAAATCTGCCTTAAACCTTAAAGGCTGCTTTTAGGGCACTTGTTGGCAAGGGTTATCAGACTTTGAAGAGTTTGCTGTTGGATATCTGCCAGTGGCAGCCAAGTGAAGTTCTTTTAAGTGCGCTGCTCAGTATGCTTGTAGATGGAGACTTCGATCTCAAAGTGAATACTGTCATCAAGGTAACTTTTCTATTTTTTTATTTTCCTCTCCTTGGGAAGGGGAGCAGTGGTGTTGAACCCTAAACCTCAACCTTTACACGGGGAGGTCGCATTACTTGAATGGACTCATTGAGGTAACTTGATGAGAGCTACTATGAAAAACTGGTGATGCAGACCATAAATACGTACACTAAATTTGATATAATTTTTCTTGATTTTTTCTCTTTTTCTTTTTGGACCAGAATGATGATGCTATCTTGCTTTATCTCAGTGTTCTTCAAAAGGTTTGTGATTCATGAGCTCACACGAGCTTTAACTTCTGTACTTTGGTCACTTGATTGTTTGGTTTTTTATGTTTACTCATAGTAATATTCAAAATTTGATCGAGTAAAATACTTATTTTAATAATTGGGCAGAGCAGTGACTCATTGCAGCAACATGGCCTTGATACATTTCTACTGCTGCTAAGAGATTCTCTGTCTAATCAAGCATCATGTGTTAGAGCAGGAATGCTTGACTTTCTACTCAATTGGTTTTCACAAGAAAACTGTGAAACTATCATTTGGAAAATATCCAAGTTAATTCAGGTGATTGGCGGGCATAGCATATCTGGAAAGGATATTCGGAGAATATTTGCTCTGGTTCGTAGTGAGAGAGCTGGACAACAGCACTCAAGTTCATTACTCTTAACTAGCATGTTAAAAATGCTAAATGAGAAAGGTCCAACAGCATTCTTTGACCTTAATGGTGTTGATTCTGTAAGTCCAATCATCCTCCCTCACAATCCACTAGATTTTCATGTATTTATTTGGGTGAGGTAGATCTAATAGAGGTTCATTTATGAGGGTCCATAGTTATATCATCTTTTGTACAAGATAGGTTTTTGATTAACAGGTTAATTTCTGACCTGGATGCAGGGCATAGTAATCAAAACCCCAGTTCAGTGGCCTGTGAACAAGGGATTTTCTTTTACATGTTGGCTCAGGGTAGAAAGCTTTCCCCAGCAGGAAGCAATGGGCCTCTTTAGTTTCCTTACGGAAAATGGACGGGGATGCTATGCTGTCCTTACTATGGATAAGCTAATATATGAGGTGATACTCATATTTTATATATTCACATTTCCAACTATAGCAGCTTTATCCATACCATTTTGGAGTCTGCTTCTTGAACATGAGTTTTTGATGGTCTGTGTCATTGCAATCCAAATTGATACTACTATGTTTTCTATATTTCAGTCAGTAAATCAGAAAAGACAGTGCACTTCTACGAGTTTCAACCTTGTCAGAAAGAAGTGGTACTTTTTCTGTTTAGTACATTCTGTTGGTCGAGCATTTTCTGGGGGGAGCCAACTGAAGTTTTATTTGGATGGTGTTCTTTTATCCTCAGAAAAGTGCAGGTAATCTAATGTCCTGTAGTTCAACGATTTTTTTAAATTATCAACAATCTAATTAATAATTTTTCAATTTTGTTCTTGTAAATTCTAGATATCCAAAAATTAGTGAGCCATTGACTACGTGCACAATTGGCACTGAACTCAAGCAAGCAATATACGAGGATGAAAATGTCATGCATTCTCTCAAAGATGCTTTGCCATTTTGTGGCCAGATAGGTCCTACATACCTGTTCAGCGATGCTATCTCTGCTGAACTCGTGCGAGGAATATGCTCTTTGGGACCAAGTTATATGTACTACTTCCTTGATAATGAAATTTCAGTGTATGTAGATAACTTTCTATCTAGTGGAGTTCTTGATGCTAAAGATGGCCTTGCATCAAAAATCATTTTTGGACTTAATGCGCAGGTTCTTCTTATGTCCCTGTTAATATGTCAGATTGAACAAGGATCTTTACTTTGTTGTGTAATCGCAGAAACTGAAACCAAAACTTCATTTGTTTTTTCTTCCCTCTCCAGGCAAGTATTGGTAGGACATTATCTAATGTTTCACCAATTGTGGATCATGCAATTGACAAGAGGCCTTTTGAAGCAACTGTATTAGGTGGAACCCAGCTTTGCTCTCGACGGCTTTTGCAGCAGATTATTTATTGTGTCGGTGGAGTTTCCGTCTTCTTCCCTCTTTTAACACAGCCTGAGATGTACGAAAAAGATGGAGCAGAGCAGGTTGACGAGATGTTGCTTGCTCCTATTACCCCGGGACATTTAACTGCTGAAACTATTAAGCTAATAGCATCGGTCTTGGATGATAATCTAGCGAATCAACAGCAGATGCTATTACTTTCTGGATTTTCTGTTTTGGGACTTTTGCTGCAACAAGCTCCAGCCAATCAGCTAAATCTGGCAACTCTTTCAGCATTAAAGCATTTATTTGGTGTCGTTGCTAATGGTGGTAAAATATGAAAAGCCTTAACTGCTTATCTATTTTTCAGCTATTGTTTGTATAAGATTATCTGTTTTTCTACTATCGTGACTACTACATATTTACTCACAGGCTTGTCTGAGTTGCTGGTAAAAGATGCTATTTCTTATGTTTTTCTAAACCCTCATATCTGGGTCCACACAATATACAAAGTGCAACGCGAGCTCTACATGTTCCTCATTCAGCAATTTGATAATGATCCTAGATTGCTCAAGAGTTTTTGTAGGCTTCCTCGTGTTCTTGATATTATCCGGCAATTTTACTGGGATAATGCTGACAGCAAACTCGCTGTTAAAAGTAAGCAAGTCCTGATAGAAGAAATTTCTGGAGAGAAACCTGACAGAGAAGAAGTACATAAAATTCGTCTACTTTTATTGAGTCTTGGAGAGATGAGTCTCAGGTATGCTATTGCATCTGATTCTCCAATTAAAACATGCTGGTATATTCTAAAAAAAGGCTATTTCAGTTATTCTAATAGTTTATTTGAATTTTTAGGCAGCATATAACAGCACCTGACATAAAAGCACTCGTCGCGTTTTCTGAAACATGTCATGATATGTCTTGCATTGAGGACATTTTAAACATGATCATACAGGCTGTTTCGGATAAACAACTTCTTGCTTCCTTTCTGGAACAAGTGAACATAATTGGAGGTTGTCACATTTTTATCAATCTTCTGTTGAGGTAGTCATCTAATTTTTCCATGCAATGCCTCTTCTATAGAAAAGGTGAAAGATGACCTTCATTTCTATACTATGTCTGTTTGTCGCTGAATAAACACTGTTAACATAATGTCATATTTAGTCAGTTTGCTCAATTTCTCTCTATTCTTTTCCTCTGCAGTGTATGAAAGTTCTCCTTGCAATTATTAGTTCTTTCATGATTATAATTTTTAAGCTATTACAAAGTACATATCAAAACATGAACATAGGGTTTTTAACATTTCAGTTGGGCGATCTATATATTTGTCTGAAGGTCATAAGAAAATCAGCTTGGATACACAACCAATTTTGTCTGTTGTAATTTATCACCCCCGCTCTTTGCCCTTTCTTAATACTTTGAGATACTTGGTGGTTTTGCTTCACATATGTTTGTCTCTCTTATTACTGTAGGGAATTTGAGCCAGTTAGACTGCTTGGCTTACAGTTTATTGGAAGACTTCTTGTTGGTCTTCCTTTCGAGAAGAAAGGATCCAAAGTTTTTAACATTTCAGTTGCGCGATCTAAATATTTGTCTGAAGGTCATAAGAAAATCAGCTTGGATACACAACCAATTTTGTCTGTTGTATCAGACAGGCTCTTTAAATTCCCACAGACAGGGCTTCTGTGTGATACACTGTTTGATGTACTCCTAGGTGGTGCTAGCCCAAAACAGGTACCTTACAACTGTACACTCTATTTTGTCAAGTGTTCTTGCTATATCGCATTTTGGGTTAAAGGGAGTAAGGATGTTGCAGAGCTTACAATCACTCTGCATCTACTGCAGGTTTTACGGAAGCATAACCAAACTGATACACAAAGAAACAGCAGAAACAATTCTGAGTTCGTTCTTCCTCAAGTTTTACCTCTCATTTTCAGATACTTGTCAGGTTGTGAGAGTCGCTCTTCAAGAGTGAAAATCATGGGCGACCTATTGGATCTATTAGATTCAAGCCCTTCTAATATTGAAGCTCTTATGGTACTAAGCTTTATTCTGTTTTTCTTTGTTTTAATTAAATTCATTCCTCTGAAGTATTTTACTGTTTTATGTAGGAAAATGGGTGGAATTCTTGGTTGTTGGCCTCTGTGAAGCTTGATGTTTTGATGAATTACAAAGTGAATATTGGAACTCATGATGAGCCTGAGATAGATGAGCAATATATGGTGAAAAGTGTTTACAGTCTTGTGCTTTGTCACTTTATCCTTTCCGTCAAAGGTGGTTGGCAGAATTTAGAAGAGACCGTGAACTTTCTGCTAATTCAAAGTGAACAAGTATTCCCCTCTATTGCTTCATAGTATTTAATCATTTTAATTCTCTAATTTACCAAATCACATATTATTTTCATCTGTTGCTTCATAGAATATTCTCTTGCAGGTTGGCATATCTTATCAGTCATTTCTTCGTGATATTTATGAAGATTTAACCCAGAAGCTAATAAACTCATCTTCTGAAGAAAATACTTTCGTCTCTCAGCCATGTCGTGACAACATATTATACCTCGTGAAGCTAGTTGATGAACTGCTCATTTCTGAATTGGATAATCACCTTCCGGTATGTATCTTGCATCACTTACTGGTGCTGACTTTAACCTCCATTGCTTGATATTCTTGTTCCCTCTTTAGAGTAGTTTGAATTATCCTTTTCTTCTAAAATAGTTCGAGTACTCTTCATCTTTCTGGAATGTAAGAACTTTCAGAGTTTGTTTCAATCACCATAATTTTAAGCATTGTTATTTTACATTTTACACCTCTTTGTGTATCCAATTAGCAATTTTAAGCCAAGTGGATTTCGTGTCATAAATAGCATCTTGTATCCATGATTAGCAAAATATGAAGTGATCTTGGTCAAATATAAGTTAATTATTATTTTACTGATTTCCCATCTTAAACCCTGAAACAAAGGGGGTAACTGTTTCTATCTCTCTTTGTAGATTTGCTTAATTAGGTTAGTTAGAGAATTGGTGAAAAAGAAAATCAAATTGTTATATATATAAAAATGGTTCTGGTTTTCCTTGAGTTCCATTTACTGAAGAGAGTGCAAAAGAATCTGAAAAAAAAGGTAGATCTTTTGTTCCTTCCATTCAAAAGGAACACTGAATACTCTTTTTGGGATGCCATGCCAACTGTTCAGATAGATTTCCCTGTTAACTGATTCATAATATTTGCTTGCTTATTTTTACTTGGCATAGGATGAAGTATGATTTTTTGTTGTATGCTATTCTGCTGATGAAACATTACTTTATTTTTTATAACAGTTTCCAGCAAGCAGCTCCAAGTTTCCTCCTCAGTTTCCAGAACTAGACAACTGCCCAGACTTTAATGATGCTTTATTTGAGGCCTTGCAGGGAGATCCTGTTGATAACTTATCTGGGTATCAACATCTTGATATTAAATATTTGGATTTGAAGAAGTTGGCTGCAACCATGACCTTAATCATGTCGAACCTCTATATGTTTTTTTCTGAAATATTTCACCTGTTTGTAATAGGACTCATGGAGTACAGAACCAGCATTACTTCAATGAAGATAAAAAAATCTCTGATGAGTGGTGGAATTTGTATGATAACCTTTGGATTATTATCAGTGAAATGAATGGAAGGGGACCCAGCAAGAGTTTACCAAGGTCTTCATCCTTTTTTATGCCGTCAATAAGCCAAAGAGCTCGTGGGTTGGTAGAATCATTAAATATACCAGCTGCTGAGATGGCGGCAGCTGTGTCAGGAGGGATCAGCAGTGCACTAGTTGGGAAACCAAATAAAGCAGTTGATAAGGCTATGCTGTTGAGAGGGGAAAGATGCTTAAGATTTGTTAACCGACTGATGATCGTCTATCTTTGTATATCATCGCTTGAGAGAGCATCTCGTTGCGTCCAACAAGTTGTACCTATTCTGCCTTTCCTTCTGACTGCTGATGATGAGCAGAGCAAGAGCAGACTGCAGCTTCTTATCTGGTAATTACATTTCTGAACTGTAGCTGAAATGGTTGTGCAGGATTAGTTTTTCATGTCTGGCCAGTTAGTTATTATGTGTTGTTTTGTTTAGTTTAATCAAGAGAAGTAGTCTAGGAATTGATGACTGCATGACTTGTGTACAGGTCCTTGCTTGCCGTTAGGTCCCAATATGGAGTGCTTGATGGCGGAGTTCGTATTCATGTTATTTCCAGATTAATCCGAGAAACTATCAATTGCAGCAAGTCAATGCTAGCTTCAAGTATCATTAGTAGTGATGATTTGTCTGATTTAGGTAGTAACTCAAAGGAAGGGAACACTATATTAAATTTCATACAGAAGGATCGGCTTCTTGGTGCGGTATGTTTCTTTTCTGCATAGGTTTTAGTGTACTTAGCTACTCTTTGAAGATGATATTGGATTCTTTTCAGGCTGCACCTGATGAGTGCATTAACATTAGATGAAATAGGATATATATTCACAAGATTAAAATTTGTAATTTTTCTTGGTAACAAATGTGGCTTACATCCTTTGAACTAGGGTGATGGTTTGAGAATCCCTGAATCTTCCAGCCAACCTCTGCTTACTCTGAGAAGTTTGTGGTAAAATTGACCTGTAAGGTTTGCCTAACTGGAGAGTGAGGGTAGAAGTGGAGACTGCTTGCTTACCCATCCATTGGCTCAGAAAATCCTCTGTATTTGTCAAATAAGTTTTCATTTCTAGCTTGGGTGTAGGCAAAAAGTGTTTTCATCGTCTCTTCTTTTTCTTACTAAGGATCTTGTAAATGTAACAAGATTATCTGTTGAAATTATAGGGATAAGATAATATATCAGAGTTGCAATCTTTTAAATAAGAATAGCTATTACTGGCTGAAATTTTGACCAATAATATGCAGGTTTCCGATGAGATCAAATACCTTAAGAGAGTGGCAGCTGACCGAAGTTTGCAATTAGATGAGATGCGAAGTAGGATGGAAGAAAATATGTCTATGCAATCTACTCAAAAGAAAGCTTTTGAGGACCAGATGCAGAGTAGTTTAAGTGCCATTCTCGCTTCAGATGACAGTAGAAGATCTTTTTACCAGCTCACTTTGGATGAAGATCAGCAGATTGTATATGTAATTTATCAATATCTTTTATCAATTTCAGCTTATTCTTTTTGTTAATTCCTTGCAGCTTGTAAGCTTAAATTCTGAGTTTCTGCCTGGACAGGAGAAGTGGATTCATATTTTCCGATTGCTGATTGATGAAAGAGGCCCATGGTCTGCTAATCCGTTCCCCAATAGCATAGTTGCACATTGGAAACTTGATAAGACAGAGGATGGATGGCGCCGTAGGCAAAAGTTAAGACAAAATTATCATTTTGACGATAAGCTTTGTCAGCCTTCTAGCACTGGGGCAAACTCTACCGATTATAGCAAACTTGATTCAGGGGGTATCACCATGGAGAAAATGAAAAAAATTTCAGTTAAAGGAATTCAAAGAATTACCGAGGAAGGTTCTTCAGAACCAAGTGAAAATGAGGCTGAATCTAGCCAGGAACAGTTTGTAGAGACTGAGGATTCTACACAGGAGGTGACAATAGAAAGTAGCCAGCAGGAAATTGTGCAAGAAGTAGAAGATCATACCCCAGTGACAGAATCAGAGAGCAATGAGGTATGAATATGGGCATGTGTACTTTAGCATAAGAACATTGAATCATTGATCTACTCTAATCTCCATTTTCATTCTTTTTCTCATGTATTTTCAGATTCTCATGGAAATACCCTGCGTTCTTGTAACACCAAGGAGGAAATTAGCTGGCCGATTGGCAATTCTTAGAAAATCCTTACATTTCTTTGTTGAGTCTTGTGTCGAAGGTACAGGAGGATCATCTGTCCTCAAAACCTATTGTTCTTCAGGTAGTCAGTGCAAGCCTGAACATTCTGGAGGACCTCAGAAGCAGAAATTCCTCAAATGGCCCACAAGTTTGAATGTGGATTCGGAAAGACTAAGTTTCACTGAGAGTATCTATATGGTTAACGGAGACAAATATCAGAAGCTGCGTAGGAGTATCAAGCGCCATCGGTGGTGGAACATATTTGATGTACTAATGCCTTTTATTGCTTCTTGATTTTTACTCTCTTAACACATTATGTGTGGTTATTACATAATTTTCAATTACTCTTTGTAATTTCAGATTAAGGCTGTCCATTGGACTCGATATTTGCTGAGATACACTGCAGTAGAGGTCTTCTACATCAACTCTGTTGCACCAGTATTTTTTAATTTTGCTTCTCAGAAAGATGCAAAGGATGTCGGAAGTTTGATAGTGAAAACCAAAAATGAGTCTTTATTACGCAAGGGTCACAAGAACAAGGCTGGAATTATTTCGTTTGTTGACCGACGTGTAGCTCAGGAAATGGCAGAAACTGCTAAGGAAAGATGGAGGAGAAGAGAAATAACAAACTTTGAATATCTGATGATTCTCAATACCCTTTCAGGGAGGTCATACAATGATTTAACCCAGTATCCTGTCTTTCCTTGGGTATTGGCAGACTATACATCTGAAACTCTTGATTTACAGAAATCGGCCACTTTCAGAGATTTATCAAAGCCTGTTGGAGCCCTTGATCCTAAACGGTTTGAGGTTGTTCAATTTCCTTTACTTATTCCTGGGCATTTTCCGTGTTTGACTACTGAGGTGTTTTACTTGTTTTTCAATGACTCAGGTTTTTGAGGATAGGTACCATAACTTTGTAGATCCTGATATTCCAAGGTAATTTGGAGCCTCGGTATTTTATAATTCCATTACCAAGATTAATATATGTATTATCTTGCTCCTCATGTTGTGTTCCTGTGCTTCCCTTTACAGTTTTTATTATGGTTCTCATTATTCAAGCATGGGAATAGTGCTCTATTACCTACTTAGGTTAGAGCCATTTACATCCCTGCACCGTAGTCTGCAGGTACGATTTTACTATCTGCAGTTACTTGGTTTTTCTCATGTTATTAGATTACTGTTCTATTTCAGAAATTTGACATTGGTTAAATGTTTGAAGTCTATTTAGTTTATGTTTATCTATTGTAGTATGCTCCAAATTGTTGGTTTTCTGATTTTGATTATCTCGACTTACATGTTTCCATTTTAATTTATTACTATCATCTTGAGCATCATTATTGTTGTTTTTGTTGCAGTTATTACCATTATTATTATTACTAGAAATTTAATTTGTGCATTGTACGGTAAGATTTGTTTAGTTAGAAATCTTATGATTGTCACAATTTAGAATTCTATTGAAAGTTTTATAACTAATAAAATTAACTGAAAAAAAGTAAAAGTAGGAAAAAGTATATTATCATCTTATCTTGAAAACACATTCATGACAATTTATCTTGTTTGTATTTTTTCATGCAATCAATTGGAGTTGTAAGTAGGCTTGTAAACGAATCGAATCGAATATAAGCATATTCGATTCGTATTCGTTAAACTATTCGAAGTATTTGATTCAATTACGAATATTATAATTAGATTCGTATTCGATTCGATGTAGATATTCGAATTATTCGATTAAAAAATTTATAAATAAAATATATATTATAATAAAAAAGATAGAATTAAGTTTATATATTTTATAAATAATATTTTATTAGATTTAAAAGTTTGAGCTATATTTTTATGAATTTGGATTGGACTTTATACCTCTAAAAGACCACTTTATTATTCTGATATATACTATATATATAAATATATAATATTTAATCGAATATTTACGAATATCAAATCGAATACCACAATATTCAGATTTGTATTTGAATACTAATCGAACCGAAAAAACTATTTGAATTCGAATACGAATCAAAAAATTTCGAATACGAATCATTAAATTTCGAATCGAATCACGAACCGTACCAAAAATATTTGATTCGTTTACAAGCCTAGCTGTAAGACAACGGTGGACTTTCCCAGTAGTAGATAGTCAACTATTCCAAAGAGAGGCGACATTTTTTATGTATAATATTCATGATATAGATTGTGGGTTAATGATATGAGGATTTTGAAATACAAGAACAATGTGCAAATATATGTGTATATATATATATATAGAGGATGTAGATCATATATATATATGAACTGTTGTTTTGAAGAGGCGCAACTTATCCACATATAATTAGAAGAGTTTAATAAGAAAGAGCCGTGTCTATTCGAAAAGGTTCAAGTTTAAAGAAGTGTTGTTTTGAAGATGTACAATATGTAATTAGAAGAGTCTAATAAGAAAGAGACGTGTCTGTTCGAAAAAGTTCAAGTTTTAACAAATTAAAAATCGTCAATGTAAAATAACTTCTTAAAAACCTTGTTTTTATATATTGGTATTGATTAAATGATAATTATTATTAAATGATCCGTCCTTCCTCTCTTGTCAATCAGGGTGGTAAATTTGACCATGCAGACCGCCTCTTTCATAGCATTGAAAGTACCTTCCGGAACTGCCTTACGAATACCAGTGATGTGAAGGAATTGATTCCTGAATTCTTTTATATGCCAGAATTTTTAGTGAATTCGAACTCGTATCATTTTGGAGTAAAACAAGATGGACAACCAATACGTGATGTATGCCTTCCTCCTTGGGCAAAGGTATGCATTATTCACTTGAACTTTCTTTTTTTATTGTATCTCAGAGCTTGAGAGTAACTCTTTCAGCCCTTGGACAAAGTCTTTAGCTTTGCAGTGATGTAGTCTATGTTTAAAATGAATCCTTTTTTGGCAAAGAATCCTTCTTATATTATTAATCTAACCCCAACACTAAGCCCACGCAGGAGCAACCCAGTAATTAATAATAATTAAATCTTAAGCACAATTAATCATAACATTATACACAATATCTAAACCCTAAGCATAATCATATACTTCTGTAATAGTTAAGTTGTGGCTCCCCTTATTATATGCCTACCAATTTGGTCTGGCATGGATTCAGGTGAGGCGGTGTGTGGAAATGGTATGCTTGATGGTGGGCCCTGGGGTATCCACATGGAGTTTTTCTTCTGGTTTGAAAGGAGAATGGATTGTAATGATATCTCATACGATTCTACATGAAAGTGTGGAAGTGTATATGTGTAGGAGTCAAACTCTTACCTTTGACTATGATTTTGGATTAATTTATAGAGCCCTATCTTATATGCCTAACTATTTGGTCCAACATGCTGGATTTGCGGTGTGTGGAAAGTGGCTACCCAATGGTGCAGATTACCAACTTGGATGTGGGACCAATGGGGTCACTACCCGGGAAGTGGGCCTTCGGTTTGAGTTTTGCTACCTGGAGTGTGTCATCTGTGGGCATCCGTGATTCGGTTTGAAAGGGGGATAGATTGTTACTATATCCTAGATTGGTTTCTTATAAAAGTGTGGGAAGGTATATAAGTGGGAATCAAACATTTATCTCTGACCATAATTTTTGATGAAGAATGGTGGGAGTAGCTTAGAAAGAAAGATTATGCAAGGCTATGCTTATTCTTTTTTTTTCAAAATTTAATGGTCTGCATTCATTTCTTTGTCCTCTTATTATTACATTTGTTTTTAAAAAAAAAAAAAAACTCTTTTTCGGTATTTAATTGGATTACATATTACTAATAAGTATCTTCCATTGATTTCCAGGGCTCAGTGGAAGAATTTATTAGCAAAAACAGGGAGGCCCTTGAAAGTGAGTATGTTAGTTCAAACCTTCACCATTGGATTGATTTGGTGTTTGGTTATAAACAGCGTGGGAAACCAGCTGTTGAGGTATGACACTTATTCCCTTGCTCTATCTCAATATCTGCTATTATGAGTTTTGTCTAATCTGTGATTACTGGTGTACAGGCTGCAAATATTTTTTACTATTTAACTTATGAAGGCGCCGTAGATTTGGATAACATGGAAGATGATCTCCAAAGATCAGCCATAGAAGACCAGATTGCAAATTTTGGTCAGACACCCATTCAGATTTTCAAGAAGAAACACCCTAGGCGGGGGCCTCCAATTCCAATTGCTCATCCTTTGCGATATGCTCCTGGGTCTATTAATTTAACTTCTATTGTTCCTTTCTCAAGTTATTCTCCTTCAGCTGTGCTTTATGTCAATGTATTGGACTCGTACATTATTTCTGTGGGCCAGAATCTGAACATATCTGTTAAATCGTGGGTGACAACGCAATTGCAATTTGGTGGAAACTTTACATTCTCTGGTTCGCAGGTATGATTTTAAATGCATGTACAAGCACTTTTCCCTTGTTTATAATATTTTTGCATAGGCTTTAACTTTTTCTTGTAGGATCCCTTTTTCGGGATTGGTTCAGATATACTCGCCCCTTGTAAAATTGGGAGTCCTTTGGCTGACAACTTTGAGCCTGGAGAACATTGCTTTGCGACCTTACAAACACCATCTGAGAACTTCCTTATTTCCTGTGGCAACTGGGAGAACAGTTTCCAGGTCATATCCCTTAATGATGGAAGGATGGTGCAGAGTGTCAGACATCATAAAGATGTCGTCAGCTGTGTTGCAGGTGAGAATCTTACCATCTTGAAATTATAGTACTCCTTACATCCCGCTAAGAGTGGCTACATTATTTTTTGGGTTGTCCCACTAAAATAATAGTGGACCAATTTTCAAAAGCACAAAATTTCACTTTCTTAGTCTCCGTGCTCATTTTTGTGGGACACTGTATATATCATAACTTACATCCGAGGAGGTATACTTTTGTGTGCGTATCAACTTTTTAATGAGATTATAAATAAAAAGAAAGAAAATGAGCCCAAGATTTGAGATGCCAAGGAAACTATATACGCAGTCAGACCTCAGCCAAAAAATGTCAGTATCATAAGCTATCAAACTGGCTGGTATAGCCACTGTCAGTGCCAGCTCAGCTTCAAAGAGGAATTCCATTCCAATCTCATAATGAAAGGAAAAATCATGACTATTTCTTAAGATGCTGTTAGGGTGCAGAATGGAGAAGATGAAGTGGGCCTTGTCGAGCAAAGTGGGCCTTGGCCTCTACAAGTTTATCGCAGGCGGGGAAGGGCTTAAGCCTTTGGGCTGGACTTTTGGTTCTGTTATTTATTTTATTAATTCTAGTCTATGGGTTACAGTATTCTATTTTGGTAGGAGACGAATTAGCAGTAGTATATAATATTGTTAATTAGGGTTTGGAGATCATTATTGAAGTAAATAGAATTGTGAGCCTAAGGCTGATCGCGCGTTTCTTTCCGTTCAAGTATTCTGTTTCTAACAATTTGGTCCGACCTGCCGGATCCTTTTCCCGCCGACATGGACACGCGTTCCACCGCGGAACGATTGAACAAGCTTGAAGCCGATCAATCTGGAATGAAGAAATCGCTGGAGGAGATTGCAGCGACTTTGGTGGTGATTTCGAAAGCCATCGAGACGCAGCCTGCGACGGGTTCCACGCTGTCCGAGAACTCTTCACACGCAGCTATTGGCGCGGTGCAGCTGCCGCCCTTCTGTGGTGCTGACCCGATTGGTTGGTTGGCTCGTGCCAACCAGCAATTTGAGATTCACGGCACGAACGCCGAAAAGAAGGTGGCGTTGGCGGTGGTGGCTATGGAGGAGGCCGCACTTTATTGGGTAACCTGGCTGCGTTCTCGCAAGCCGGCACTCACGTGGGAGGAGTTCTCGAAGGCGATCGTATCGCGATTTGATACTCGTTTCAAAGGGGGCCCCTTTGAGCGCTTGGCCGATGTGAAGCAATCTGGTTCGGTGGAGGACTATATCAATCTGTTTGTACAGCTAGACGGCCAGGTTCCGGGTCTCAGTGACGAGCACTATCTGGGATACTTTATGAAGGGTTTGGCTGACTCGGTACGAGGTGCACTCAGGTTGTTACGTCCCGGAGATGTGGAGACGGCAATGGAGCTTGCAAGGGATGTGGAAGATAATTTGGCACTGCAACCCGGACGAGCGAGTAGCGGAATAGTTAGTGCGCCTATTCGCGCTAACTCCTACGCGAGGCCAGTTTTTGGTACAAATTCAGGGTCAGGAACTACTCCTGGCAATCGTGGAGGCTCGGCGGCGGGTTATGGGGCGAAGCACACACCCTCGGGTGGACTGGGACAGAATGTAAATCGGCCACGTTTCACTCGTCTTTCGCCAAATGACTATGCAGATTTACGGGCGAAAGGGTTGTGTTACCGCTGCAAGAAACCATACACGCCGGGGCATGAGTGCCCGTTGAAGCAACTACGGGTTCTGTTAGCGGAGGAGGACGAGCTACTTGACTTTGGTCAAGCAGAGTTTCTGGAGACTGTGGAATCAGTCTATCCGGGGGATCCGAACGAAGAACCGGAGGGAGGAGAGGGATCACTTCCGGTGTATTCCATGGCTGGAATCTCCAGCCCGCGTACTATGCGACTTCAGGGAGTAATTCGCGGACGCACGGTGACGGTGTTGGTTGACAGTGGTGCCAGTCATAACTTCATTTCGGCGTCCCTAGTCCCAAAGTTGAAGCTGCAAACGGACCGAACTGGCAAGTTTGGGGTTCAGTTAGGGGATGGGAGGCGCCAGGAATCTGAGGGTGTGTGTAGAGAGGTACTCGTTTCCTTACCCGGATGCGAGGTGTTGGCGGATTTTTACGTGTTCGCCTTGGGAGGTGTGGATATAATTTTGGGAGTAGCCTGGCTGGCCACGTTGGGGGTTGTGCGAACTAATTGGGAGTCTATGACGATGGAATTTGCTTGGCAAGGAAAATGCATCAAGTTAAGAGGAGACCCAACACTGTGCCGGGGACCTGTGGGATTGAAGGCATTGTTTCGAACACAGGAGGGGGAGTTTTGGGCGGTGATCCTCGAGAGGGAACCTGCGAAATCGGTCAAAGCTGAGCCGGCCCGCGTTGAACGCGTACTGCGAGAATTTGCAGTGGTATTTGGGGAACCGTCGGGACTTCCTCCTTGTCGGGCAACGGATCATAGAATCGAGCTAGCACCAGGTGCGGGTCCGGTGTCAGTGCGTCCGTATCGATACGGGCAGGTTCAGAAGGATGAGATCGAAGAATTAGTGGCCGACATGCTGTTAGCAGGGATAATCCGTCCCTGCTCGAGCCCTTTCTCGAGCCCGGTGCTGCTAGTTAAAAAGAAAGATGGTAGTTGGCGATTCTGTGTGGACTATCGGGAATTAAATAAGGTTACAGTACCAGACAAGTACCCGATTCCGGTGATTCAAGAAATGCTGGATGAGCTGGCTGGAGCTGTTATTTTTTCTAAAATTGATCTTCGCTCGGGGTACCATCAGATTCGAGTTGCGATGCCGGACATACCCAAAACTGCTTTTCGCACTCACAGCGGACATTACGAGTTCCTGGTGATGCCTTTTGGCCTAACAAATGCACCGGCTACTTTTCAGTCGACTATGAATGATTTGTTTCGGCCTTTTCTGCGTAAATTTGTACTCGTCTTCTTCGATGACATTCTGGTTTACAGCCGCTCGTGGGAGGAACACCAGGAACATCTTGTGCAAGTCTTGCAAATTTTGAATGCTAACCAATTTAAAGCTAACCGAAAGAAATGTTCATTCGGGTGCTTATCGGTTGAGTACTTGGGGCACATAATTTCTCAAAAAGGAGTAGCGATGGATCCTTCCAAAGTTCAGGCAGTAGTGGATTGGCCCAGGCCGAGATCAGTTAAGGATGTGCGAGGGTTTCTAGGCCTAACTGGGTACTACAGGAGATTCGTTCAGAATTATGGCTTGATGGCGCGGCCATTAACAACCCTTTTAAAGAAGACAGCCCCTGTTAAGTTCGAGTGGAATACCGAAGCGGAGGAAGCATATCAACGACTGAAGAAAGCATTAACAGAAGCTCCGGTCCTTGCTATGCCGGACTTTTCTCGGCAGTTTGTGGTGGAGTGTGATGCGTCCGGAATTGGAGTTGGTGAGGTTCTAATGCAAGATAGGCGGCCAGTTGCTTATTTTAGTAAATCGCTTTCGGAGCGGATTATTTCAAAGTCAGCCTATGAAAGGGAACTGATGGGGTTGGTGTTAGCCGTGCAGCATTGGCGACCTTATCTTATGGGGAGGCGTTTTATTGTGCGTACCGATCATAGTAGTTTGAAGCATTTATTATCTCAGAAAATTGTCACGCCGGCACAACAGATGTGGGTTGCGAAATTGTTGGGCTATGATTGTGTCATTGAGTATAAAAGTGGGGTTGCTAATGCAGCAGCCGATGCCTTATCGCGGCGAGGGGAAACATGCTCGCTCGCAGCGTTGAGTGGACCGGAGTGGTTGGATATGCGTGAGGTTTTGCAGGAGCAGGAGCAGGATGCACATATTCAGAGCCTTATGCAGGCGTTAAAGGAGCAGCCCGGAAGCCGCGTCGGATTCGAAATCCGTGGGGGGCAACTCTTTTATAAAGGCCGAGTGGTCCTTGCAGCGGATTCGGTTTGGATTTCGCGGTTATTGCATGAGTTTCATGATACTCCAGTTGGGGGCCACGCTGGGGCTTTTCGCACGTATCGACGTCTAGCATTGTGTGTCTATTGGAAAGGGATGTTTCGTAGGGTGCAAGAATACGTGGCGCGGTGCTTAATCTGTCAGAAATCAAAGTATGAAGCGATGTCTCCAGCAGGGCTCCTACAGCCTTTACCAATTCCAGAATTGCTTTGGGAAGATCTATCCATGGATTTCATTACATGTTTGCCTAAGTCGCGGGGATACTCGGTAATTATGGTGGTTGTGGACCGGCTGTCCAAATATGGTCATTTTGTAGCTCTTAAACCGCCCATATCCGCCCGATCGGTCGCTGAGAGTTTTGCAAGGGAGGTGGTTCGTTTGCATGGGATCCCACGTTCGATAGTCAGCGATAGGGATCCCTTGTTTGTTAGTACTTTTTGGAAGGAGTTGTTTACTCGTTCGGGGACCCAATTGAAGTTTAGCACGGCTTATCATCCGGAAACTGATGGTCAGACAGAAGTGTTGAATCGAATAGTCGAGACGTATTTGCGTTGTTTTACTTGTGAACAGCCGAAGCAGTGGACACGTTGGTTACCTTGGACGGAGTATTGGTATAATACTTCTTATCAGACAGCCGCTCAAATTTCTCCTTTTGAAGTGGTGTACGGGCGGAAACCTCCTACAATTCAGCGTTTCTTACCGGGAGAGTGTAGGGTAGCTGCGGTGGCGAATGAGTTGGAGAGTCGTGATGTTATCCTCTCAAGATTGAAAGAAAACTTGGTAAAAGCTCAACAACAAATGGTTAAGTTTGCAAACCGACGTCGCCGGCAGGTCGAATTTGAAGTGGGTGATCGTGTATTCTTAAAGGTGTGGCCGTTCCGTCAAACGTCCGTGGCTGGGCAGCGGCATCATAAGTTAGCTGCAAAGTTTTACGGGCCGTTTGAAGTGGATAAGCGTGTTGGTCCTACTGCTTACAGATTGAAGCTACCGGCCTGGAGCAGAATACACCCAGTTTTTCATGTTTCGCAGCTACGTCGCGTAGTGGGGGATCATCCTGTGGACGAGGTGCTGCCGGAGAGTCTCGAGATGCCAGTGGGACCGGTTTTTGAGCCTGAAGGGGTGCTGGAAAGCAGGAGGGTGAGCGTGGATGGAAGGGTAAGCGAGCAAGTGCTGATCAAATGGGTGGGGCAGCCGGAAGATGATGCAACTTGGGTCGAGGTGGGACCGTTTCAGCAGCAGTTTCCTGCATTCAACCTTGGGGACAAGGTTGTTTCGATGGGGGATGGAGTTGTTAGGGTGAAGAATGGAGAAGATGAAGTGGGCCTTGTCGAGCAAAGTGGGCCTTGGCCTCTACAAGTTTATCACAGGCGGGGAAGGGCTTAAGCCTTTGGGCTGGACTTTTGGTTCTGTTATTTATTTTATTAATTCTAGTCTATGGGTTACAGTATTCTATTTTGGTAGGAGACGAATTAGCAGTAGTATATAATATTGTTAATTAGGGTTTGGAGATCATTATTGAAGTAAATAGAATTGTGAGCCTAAGGCTGATCGCGCGTTTCTTTCCGTTCAAGTATTCTGTTTCTAACAGATGCACACACTAGACATAGAAACCGGGGATCTTGAGGCAGTCTAATATATATAATATATTAGCCAACTTATATGTATATTTAAGACTTCTTGTATATCTAGGTCTTTTAGTAGGGAAATTAGCATAACAGGAAATCCATGGGAAAAAGTCATATTAGCATTTCTGTTTTCTTGTAATCGAAAATTTTTAAATAATGGAAACCAGTGAAACAAATACATTTTGGGTTACTTAAAACAGATTTTAAGTCACTGAGTATGAGATTAGGATTGGGCTTGGAGCTTATAAATTCTTATATCTTAATTACTTTGTTTTTTTTTTCTTGATTAATTATAGCCAAACATTACTACATGCAAGCTCAGTTTTTAATTATATCTTATTCTATACCAATAGAAATCATATTTCCTGTTTAAGAATGGATATCTTTGGTCTCATCTGTTCTCCATCCTTGCAGTTCCCGATTCCTTCAAGAATTGTTTATATATAGATATTACTTGAAATTTTGTAGTTACGGATGATGGAAGCATACTTGCTACTGGAAGCTATGATACCACTGTTATGGTGTGGGAAATCCTTTGCGCTAGATCTACTGAAAAGAGATCTCGAAATACACGGACAGAGTATTCTTTGAAGGACTGTGTTATTGCTGATACTCCATTTCATATTCTCTGCGGACATGATGATGTCATTACGTGCATATGTGCTAGTAATGACCTTGATCTAGTAATTAGTGGTTCAAAAGATGGAACTTGTGTCTTCCATACTTTACGTGAAGGTAGATATGTAAGATCCATTCAACATCCTTCTTGCAGACCGTTGTCCAAGCTTGTTGCTTCTCACCATGGCCGAATTGTCTTATATGCTGATGATCTTAGTTTGCACCTTTATTCTTTAAATGGGAGGCATATTTCAACTGCTGAGTCCCATGGCCGCCTTAGCTGCCTTGAACTGAGTACTTGTGGTGACTTTCTAGTTTGTGCTGGAGACCAGGGACAGATTATAGTACGCTCTATGAACTCCCTTGACATGCTTGTGAAATATACTGGATTCGGGAAATCAATAAGTTCGCTGATTGTGACCCCTGAAGAATGCTTCATAGCTGGGACTAAAGATGGAAGCCTTCTAGTATATTCTATTGAAAATCCTCAACTCCGTAAAGCAAGCCTTCAGAGGAACTTCAAACCAAAAGCATCTGGAACATGACATTACAAATTCAATAGTGGATGCTCAAGGGAAAGGCAGTCATCCTGATACGAGGTATGCAGAATAATCACCAAATATCTGTTTCTATTTCTAAAAGTTTGTGGATGAACTCGTGTGTTTATTGCATATTTTATCTGTCGACTGATGTTACAATAAATGCGGGTGAGTTTGTCTAATTGCCATATGTTCCCTTAAAACACTTGCAGATATTTTGGTCTTTCCCACTATACTTGCATATTACTTAAAATGGGGCTGGAACAATGATAGGTGCTAGTTATAGAGGGGATAGAAGGTAAGATGTATAAGTGAAAGAGAGGGTGAGGAAATATTGTACTCCTTCTGTCCTGCTAATGTTGGCTTGTTTTCCTTTTTGGGTTGTCCCACTATTATCGGCTTGTTTTCAAAAATAGCAAAAAATAACTCTTTAAAAGTTATGGACCCTACCACCTTTTTATATTTTACACCATTCCTTAATTTACTTGCCGAAAAGAAACCAGCTAGCAATAGCTGGACGGAAGGAGTATATTAGAAGGGAGGAGAGGGACATTAAGAGGAAGGATAAAGACTGAAGGGATAAATATCTTTTACATAATTGGAAGTTTTATCCCCTTGACGAATGACGACTACTCTTTTTTCGCCTCAGATGCAAGATGTTCTTCGTAGCGATTATTCTGCTCATCGGCTTTGATATGAATAGTTCCAAGTGTAGGAGTACTGACAGTAAATTGTGATGAAGCAGTTATGGATGAAGAAGGCAGCCAAGTGGAAAGGTGAAAGATGTTAAAAATGCCTCCCATAGCGAGTTTTGTGACTAGAAAGATGTGTTTGTACTTGAAAATATTAATAATTCACTTAATGTATGATAAGGAAGAGTAAATATTAAACGAGAAGCACATTGCACTACTGTTAAATGTGTAATGTAGATATTTTAATGGAAGGACTAAGGAGCTGTGATCTTTTCGAAGAATTGCAGATATTTTAAATTATCAACTGTTCTGTTATGTATCATGCGTTTCACTTATTGCCTGCAAATCTAAGCAAACAAGAAAAATAGCTATTATGTTTAATTTAAATTACAAAACTGCAACATAGAGTACTCGACACGAAATGAGTACTCGGACACGAACTGTCGAAACATATTATATTGAACATTTATTTATTCAGATTCCTAAAAATAAGTGGCTCTCAGTCCAAATACTATCTAAACACTTATTCAGTTTCTGAAAATATGTGGCTCTTGGTCTTTGGACAAAGCACCTCTTTTATTTCTTGACAAAGACACCAAATTCCGATTTGGGTAAAATAAGCCAGTTTTCACCTTGCTGTGCGCAGCTTAAAAAACACTCGTGACCAAAAAAAACTTCATACAAAGCTTCATACAAAGTGTTCTTTTTTTCACGTTGTTTTAGGCATACATTTCATCAACGTTGCACTCCCCTAAGAAAACTTTGATGCTTCGTGGTGAGCCACAGCTCCCTTCAGCTATTAGAGCTCTATCGTTTGCAGCCATATGTGCAATAATCTTGTAGATCATTTCAATCTGCAACCATAAACAAGTACAAACCAGTTGTCAGCTCGTTCTGTATATAAAAAATACAATTGGAGAGTGGCAAAACAACAATAATGATCCTTACATCATTGGGAGAATGGCAACGCTCGGCTACTTCTTCGAGGGTTAATGGTTCAACGGGCTCTTTACAGCTAAAAGATTTACAAAATTGTAAGAGAAGTTAACATTGGTACTCAAACTTCTCAGCAAGATATGTATTGTCTAGACTTGTCCTTCACAATTTACTAGGTTAGTTTCGTAGCATCTCAGATTTTTAAGCAACAGGATTAATGGTTTTACAGTTGGACTATTCTAGTTTAACTTCTCCATGTACTTAGGAGATGTGAACTTGTCCTAAAGTTCATTGTTATGCTAAAACCAAACGTAACAGTGAAGATTTGCTGTGAATCTTTTATGTTACAATAATGAATTCGTGAAAACATTTAATGCAGTTCTATCCAACAGGGTCAAGTAAGTCATATAGCCAGTATTATACCTTGCTTCATTCAATACGCTAAGAACACGTTTTTGAAGAGCTAAGACTTCTCCTGCTGCTTTTTTGCCAGCTTCAACTCCTGCATATATGTCGCAAGCACTTTGTGATTCCATGCAGATTCCACAAAAAGAAAGCTTATAAATTATAGGTGCCGTTGAAATCTATGACGGACTTTAGAAAAGTGTCAACAACAAAACTTAGCAGCTGTATTGATATATAGAAATGCCCATAAGAAATTCACACAAGGCAAGTGGGATGCTATACCAGGTTGGTGGTAGGCGTTGATGTTGACCATTGAGGCATAAAGCCCAACTGCTCGCTCGTAAAGGGCTACCAGAGCACCAACAGACTTGGGTGTCACCTCTTGCACAGTGACCGTAATAGACTCTCTGTTATTAGCATATAAAGCAGATCTTGTCCCCTGTACATCAATTTTTAGAACATTGTATAGATACTCAATAGGGAAGAGCAACATGAATAGAGCTAATACTAATTAGTCAAACAAACAATTCTAGGATCTCTTCTTATGGAACTGACCCTTGGTTAAAAAAGATTCTAAACCAATTTATTGACTTTGAACAAAAGAAAAATTAATCCCGAAATTGATAGTGGACTTTAATTTGTGCTTAAGGAATAGCAAACAAGGATCAAAAAAACTAACATGTAAGAATCCAAACAGGTAGTCGCCACAGGTGACACCTGGTTCAAGCTCCCAATCATGACCAGGAGGCCTATCACGTAGAACTTCAATGAATGTCACAAAAAAGTTGTGCACCCCATCTCTCAGCTGTTGAATGTATCTGATGGAAGAGAGGTTGGTGGAGAGGTTTAAGATGCTTGCGGCACAATCTCACCATTGAATTTAAAAATAAAAAATGAGGTCATAAGAACGTGAACAAAATGCTTACGCATGCTGATCAGTGCTCCCTTTGTTACCATAAACAGTCATGCCTTGATTGACCTACAGCAAAGAAGAATCGCCAGAATGAGAGATTAAATGGTTAGATAAATACAGATGAATTAAATAACCCCAAAAGTATATATCATTAGTCAAGTATTTCAGATGGAACCAAATAGCAAGCAGAAACGATTTGCACATAAACACATTAGTTGCTATCAAGTAAATATCAGCATCAAGGGAAGGGAGCAGTGGAAACTGCACACTTTGAGGAGATTGCAACAGAAAGCGCTAGGGAGTACAAGACCATACAACAGTTGCTCCAACGTATTCGATGTCATTGATATTAATTATTTTAATGTCAGATATAAACTGTTGAAAAAAAAAGTAGTTGAGCAAACTGAGTCCTCTGAAAATACCCGGTTACCGTCCAGATCAAACTCCTTTCCAAGTGATTCCATGACTAGTTGCTGCAAATATCGACTAAATAACAGTAGGCTGTCCTTGTAAGGAAGAACAACCATATCCTGTAGCAGCCATAAACAAGTTTTGGTTATGTCCATGATGGCTATACTTTGAAACAAACAAAGAAATACATCTAATTTTTATCACACTTTCTGCAATCAGAATAACTCAGACCTTTGATCCTACTCCATCTGTCGCCCAATACCAACATAAAGCTAGCAGCGCTGCTGGATTGTTCTTGACCTGGATAATATAAGATTAAAAGTTTAAATTTATACAGTTCCTCTGTTTCTGCCATTCTGCCATAAGATCCATCTGAACAGTTATATTGATAGATACCTACCAGAAAAACGAATAGACCTAATGCATGATACATAACTGTCAATGACAAAATTTTGTGCAAGAAAACGTACGATACTGAAGCAAAAATCTATTATCATTGAACTTGGGAATCTGGATTAGCAAAAGAGAGAAGATTGTGTCGTTCAGAAAGTAAAAACTATAGTCTTACTAGTTTGGTCCTGTTGGCTTCATCCATCAATGCTGCACCAGCGAGCATATCTTTAATATCAATTCCCTGAGAAAATTATGCAAACTTAGGAGGCATAAGTCCTTCATATCAACAATAAGCAGCTTAAAAGAAATCAAATGTCAGTAGCATAACAAAATAAAACCTGAAGTGCAGCTGCAAGTAAACCAACAGCAGACATTTCTGATGTTCTACCACCCACCCAGTCAAACATTGGAAATCTAGCTACCCAGCCCTCAATCCTGGCTGTGTTGTCAAGCAAGGAATTCTCTTGTGTAATTGCAACACCCTGTGCGCGAAAATATAATAATAATAATAAATTAAACAAAACTTAGAAGAATCCTTTGCAATGCTCTCTCACATGAATACATGACTTACTACCAACAAATATGTTCATGTGACAGTTTTTAATATGTAAGCAAAAGGAGCCGTAGATTCTGCTGCATCCCAATGAGCCTTGCAGTAATTCACAACCAGAACCCAACCTCAACTGAATAAATAATTAATGCAGAACGAAAATCCTAAGACCAAAACCTGTTTTGAGAAATCCAGGCCAGCTTCTCTGAAAGCTTTCTGAACTTCAAGTAGACCATTTCTTGTTTCAGGCGTGCCTCCACTCTAAACGACGAAAAGCATGTATTAGGTCGCAGCATTTTCCGAGAGCTAAACATAATTAAGTAGAAGATGGCTCCACTGATACCTTTGAAACTACTATCACAAGTGTTGATTCTAGCTCAATGCCAAGCTGTGCTATCTGATGATCGATCCCAGCTGGATCTGTATTGTCGATGAATCTTATCTGGCAATGTTATGACATAACAGAATTAGGACATGGCCACATACAGAATTAACGATTTGATTTCCAAAAGCTAAAATTGAGAATATGATAACCACGCGAGCCTGCAGTTTCTGGTGACATATTATATCTCTATTGATTTTATCGTTATACAGGTAGAATCACAATCAAATTTGGATACGTACACAAAAAGTACCACACACCCACAATCTTATTTGGATATGTCAGCATTCATATATAAGATACAAATAGCTGAATGAAAGAAATGGCAGTTTCCAGATAATAAAGACTACCTAATATGGCAGGAATGATACACATAAGAAATTGTTGACTCTATACGAGATAGTAGATACACATACAACTACAAGAAATACCTTAAGTGGGGGATTATCAGGAGCCAATGCTTCTGCAACAAATTGTGGCCCGAGAGCTGAACCGCCAATTCCAATAGAAAGGATTTGCGTAAATCTATCTTTCAGTGGGGGCCTAATCTGCAGCATAATGTTTCCAAACTCAGAAACAACCAGTATATCAAGAAGAAGAAAAAAAAGGATCTTTTCATCTCAGCCTTTACCTTCCAAAAATGGGTTTTCTAGCATAAAAGAAAATATTGGCAAGCTTAAGTGATATGAAGAAATAGAAAACTGACCTTACCACTGATGACTTGCGTAGCAAAAGCAGAGATACTTTCCAATGTAGTCTCAATCTGCTGGGTCAAGATAGCTTTGGGGGCGAGCTTGGGATTCCTGAGCCAATAATGCCCAACCATCCTACCCTCATCCGGGTTGGCAATCGCCCCCTTCTCAAGCTCCTCCATGTCCTTGAAAGCCTTCTGGATTAGGGGCTCCATTTCGGTCAGGAATTCGTTGGTGAACCCGACCCGGCTGACATCCAAGTACAGGCCCAGCTCCTTGTGCTGGTACAACCAATCCACGTACCTCTTCCACAGCTCGCGAGGGTCCTTCTCGAGGGCCGGCGAAGAGCGCACGGCGGCGTCGTTGGTGGAGGTGGGATTAGAAAGGGTGGCCGGTGGGACCTCACGCGCGACCCTCAAATGAGAGGCGGGGTGAGGGAAAATAGAGGGCGTGGTGGTCTTGTGAGTGAGGGAGTGTGGGGTGAGCTTGAAGGAGAGGCCGGCGGAGATTGAGGAAGCCATGGTAGATCGGAAAATAAATAAAAAATAAAAATAAATAAAAAGATTCTGAGGTCTATTAATGGTATGTATGAGTGATAATTGAAATAGTTGAGGTTGTTGAAGGTGGATCAGATGAGAGAAGACGAGAGAATGAGAATAGCCATCGGGTTCGTCGTCTCCTCAGAGCGGAGGGAGTGAAGAAGATTGGCGACCTTCTTCTTCCTTTCGATATATTCGAGTGTCGTTAGGTTTGTTTGCCAGCTCAGCAGTGAGCGATATAGCAGCCGTATACTGTACCACTCATTTCTTTTTTTCTTTTCACTTTTGCTTACGTGTACGTTCCCTATTTCCCCTTACATATATTATTATCACGACCATCGACCAAACCATTAAACTTTTAACCAATTACTTCATTTATCGTCTCCTAATTACGATTACAAGGGATCTGAGGAAACTAAGAAGTATAATGCTGTATTTTAAAAAAAATATGATTGATGTATTTTAAAAATAAACTCATTTCTTTTTGAAAGAGTAACAACTTTTAATGAAATAATCCAATAAAAAAATGTGACCACTTTTACCGAGACACGAGTCTAGGTATGGGTTTAGGTTTGTGTTTGTAGGGTCTTTCGACTGATGAACACCAAGGCCAAGGTGAAGGTGAGAAGATCCGGTAGGAGTGGATTCACTTTCATAATTATTTCCTTTAGGATCACATATTTATTTCTCGTCAATGGCAAGGTCCGCCTCGCAAATATCCACATTTTTAGTTTTTGGGTAAGTTCCATCATCAGTTCCGCTAGGAGCATATCTTTATTTTTAATCATTGAATAATTGTAATCATTGAAGCGACTTGATTACAAATACAATATTTATGCTAAAACAAGTACTACATATTATCATGAATTGCGGTTTAGACAAGACATCATCAGTGCACTAATAAATAACTAAATAAGTAATCCATTAAATACTAAACAATATAAAATAAAAAAATCTCAAAGTCTCAAATACACATAAAATGTAAGAATGAAAAAATAAAATAAATAACTATAATTTTCACATAATATGAGAAAAAGTTAATAATAATTATCTTATACATATCAATTAAGTTATAATAATAATTTTTTTGGGGTAAATGCTAAAATATCCATTTTGATAAGTAAAAAATAAAAAATACTCACTTAAAAATAAAAGATAAAAAATACTCACTTTTTACAATAGCATGATGAAATTGATCATGTGTTCATGTTATTCAAATTTAAAATAACTTGAATAACATGATCACATGATGAAATTCATCATATTATTGTAAAAATAACATGATCACATGATAAAATTCATCATGTTATTGTAAAAAGTGGGTATTTTTTATCTTTTATTTTTAAGTGGGTATTTTTTATTTTTATTTTATAAAAGTGGGTAATTTTACCTATTACCCCAATTTTTTTCTCGTACATTGTACAAGAGACACATACTAATTTATACAGAAACAAGTACATGTTATCATGAATTGTGGTTCAGATAAATAAAAAACGTCAAATTTCGAACCCTAGTGATAATAGTAGACACATACTAATTTATACAGAAACAAGTACATGTTATCATGAATTGTGGTTCAGATAAATAAAAAACGTCAAATTTCGAACCCTAGTGATAATAGTTGTTTATTAGTATAATGAAGTAGTTGAAAAATAAAAATAATATTCTCCCTATCTCAGTAAATATGTTTTATTTTGATCAAAAAATTCTCACATTTTTTTATTAAAACATGACATATTTAATAGTACGGGAAATTATATCGGATAAACTATTACTCCTTGAACTGAAAATTTGTGACTACTCTCTCCCTTATAAGTCAAAAAAGGAGTACAATAATTTATGAATGGCATGGAAAGAGCTTAAAGCTGAATATATAGTATATTGTAAAGTAGTTGCCCAATTTGAATGTTGAGACTAACATTTTATTTTAATATTCACGATTCGGGAGTAAAAAGGGCATAATGTTGGGTTTGACTAAATATTGTAAAGTAGTTGCACAGTTTGATTCCAAACTTAGAATATTGTAAAAGTAGTTGGACAGTTTGATTCAATTACATCCTTAATTTGGATAAGCATTAGGCCGAAAATTAATTAAAAATAAACGTATATTAACTAGAGGCATCAAACGGGAATGTCACGCAACTGCAGCGAGCCAACCATGGACTTAAAATAGAACGGCCCAATAAAAAGCCCATTACTAAATTATTCTCGGCCCTATAAATAGGCCTACTCCAACTAGAATAATTCGGCCCATCCCAGTTGATTTGAGTCGGACTTTAACCTAATTCTCAAGCCCGCTTGTTTAGGCTTATTTTTCAACTCTGCCAAACTCATTAAGTAGTACCTCCGTTCGCGGAGTTGTTTCCAATATTTCCTTATCGGTTCGTACATGAAATAGCTTCTCACTTAACTTTCTATTTACCCACTCATACTCAATACATCATCAATAGTGTGAGACTCATTTACTCAATTCACTACACACTACACATCATCAATAAGTAAGCTTCATTCTCCACTAACTACACACTACTCACTATACTTTATACATTACCTACTAAAGTCAAACAATTTATTAAAACTCGTGTCCAGTCAAAGCGGGAAGCTACTTCAGAGGGAGTATAATTTAAATAATATAAATATCATTATTTAAGGGCTTTATTATTCTTTTTGTTAAATTTATTATTATTATGTACAAAAAATTGCTAACTTATTCAATAAACGTACTAACAAATTATTACCGAAATTTGGGCGGATATTATCCGACCGATCCGGAACCGTATCTAATTGAGATCTAATTTAGGATGAAAAATCAGTATCCGGTCGAATTCAGATTCCGGATCCGATTCGGATTACATAATATGCACCCGTATCTGAAATTTTCCATATTTTGTCGGATATTATCCGCATAACAAATTCAGATATCCGAATTTTTTAAATATATTTTATTTATATTATATATATAAAAAAATCCAATTTAAATTTACTTGCTAAATATTATTTTAAAATTTATTTTTAAATTATGAACGTGTGAAGTTTAATTTTTCGAGTTTTTATATAGTTTAAGTCGCGTTCTTAAATATATTATAGATTTATTATATTAATAATTTAATAATTAAATCGTACCTTATATATTTAGCATAAAATAGTAAATAATAATAATAATTAGATCTACTTAAATATCTAAAAATATTTTAATTTATTTATAATATATCTATTTGTCTATTTTGAAGAGAGGTTGGTACAATAATGAGGGTAGATTAAGTTGATTTCTTCGAATCCAATTAAATATATTATCCGATTATATTTATTCGAATCCGACCAGAATTCCTACCATATTCGTCCTGTGTCCCTATCCCAAATATTCTGAATTCGTATTCGGTCCGACTTTCCCGCATCCGAATCCAAATTCAAGAAAAAAATATGAGTTAAAATACAGAATAAGCACTATCTACCCGTATCCGATCCGTTTTCACCCCTAATTACCACACAACGCACAAATTCACGGTCCTTTGGACAAGTAGAATTTGAATGTGCTGTGCATGACAATCGGCGTCTAGTTAGCCACTAAAATTAATCACATATATAACATTTGCTTTCACATATAATTAATTAATTAATTAATTATGATTTACATAAATAATAAACATACATATACGGTTAAAAAGGGGAAAAGTAAGAACCAAAAACTCAGTGTAAAAAATCCCGTCCCTCCACACGTTCGTATTCATACAAACAGTGCAAAAAGGAAAAGCTCCTCCTCCTCCTCTCTCTCTATCTCATACAAAAAAGTGAAAATGAGAATGAAACTCGCATTGGTTTATCTTTTTTGGTGATTGCTTTCCAGCTCCTAAAGGTGAATGTTTTCTCAATGAACGATCTAGTTTGGGAATCTCTGATCGAATAATTATTAATGCATGCATTTGCAGGTTTCGCTTGATAAGTTGCCTTTATGTAATCCATTCACCATTGCGAAATGACGAACGTGAACAACAATCCAGCAGCGGCAGCGGCGGATTCCTCGCAGGTATGCTTGTTTCTGAAATGCATGATTTTGATCTCCTGATTTTTGTTTATGTTTTAACGTTAATCGCGGTTGTGTCGGATGGTTCAGGCGGAAGCTGGTGGCGGCAAAAACGAGCCGACTCCGACACCTGCTGCTCCGCCAAGCCCTGCTGTTCATGCTGGCAGTAAGGTACTTACTTAGGCATTTAATTAATTTCTCGAATCTATATCTCTTTATATTGTCGTCTTCATGTTATTTGACTTTATGCTTGCATTTGAATCATAAAATTTCGATAAACTTTGGAGGTTGTAATTGAGTCTGGTTTAGTTTTTCCTTTGAGGTTGAGGTTAAGGTTAGGGAAAAATATAAGTACACGATCGATAATATCTTCACATTCGAGGGGAAGATTTTTGGCTTGTAACAAGATCTCCCTTCATGGTATGATTATCAAGTAATGCTTTCAATGTGATAGTGTATTTCTCATTCAACGACAGTAAATTATAAACTTATAACTGGAACATTGAGGGTAAAAATAGAGGTAGTTTTTTTATAGTAAGACGTGAGCTAACTTTGACAAATTTAAGATTCCTACTTCACCTATTGATGTAATTAATGAGATACCAACAGTATTTTGTGATGGTTCCCTGGAACTTAAGTTTTCTTCGAATTTTTGTCTTTTAATTTCTTCTTTTTTGGATAGCAATGTCATCTTATCCAGTCTCTTTAATTTCCATTTTTGCAGGTTTATAAAAGTGGCCCATTATTTTTGTCATCGAAAGGTATGATATTCGATTTCATCAGGCCTCGTCTTCAATAGAAACAAAAACAGTAAACTAACTGCAAACATCTTTCTTTTCTCATTTACATTTTTTATTAAAGAAAAACAGTAAACTAACAGCAAATATCTCGGGACCAAAATATTTCTTTTTAAACCTTTTACATTGTGAGTAGGAATTGGTTGGACATCATGGAAGAAAAGGTGGTTCATCTTAACTCAGACTTCCTTGGTCTTTTATAGAAGTGATCCAGTAAGTAGCATCTTTCTGAATTTTTTTCAACACTTTTTTTGATATACAGTTGGTTAGATGTGCCCGAATTAGTATCCATATATGCTGAAAGCTCTCGGGATACATTTTGATATATATAACATTTGATTCCCTTTTTCTATCGTTATGCATTCATATTTTGTGGAAGAGTGGTTGGCAAGACATGTTTTTGTTCATATAAATTTTTTTCTCTATTTTACATTGTTATGCTCGTTATGCTCGACATACTAGGTCTCCAGGCATACATCATTCTTTTCATGCTAGAATTCACATCGGGGAACCTGCTTTTGTAATTTCATCTCTTCCCTCTGGAGAATTTCATGTGGTTCTTTTCTCAAGTATATCATATGTTTGATTCTCTGTTCAACTTTTTCTTTTTTCTTTAGAACGTAGTCCCTCAAAAATCAAGCGAAGTCAATTTAACTCTTGGAGGCATTGATCTCAACAGTTCAGGCAGGTTGGCTTTTATCTTTTTTAAATAATTGCCAGGTTTCTGTTTCTGCCTGCTTGTCGAAGCATAGGGAATACTGATTTTTTTGATCCATTTACAGCGTGGTAGTAAAGGAAGACAAGAAGTTAATCACTGTGCTCTTCCCCGATGGTCGAGATGGAAGAGCCTTTACACTCAAGGTGATGGATGTCCTATTAGATTTATTTGATGGCCCAAACTTGAGAATTTACATGTCAATATGCGGTTATTGTGCTAAACTTAGTGATCTGTATATTTTTATTCTTTTTTGTCCAATTCATTATTGAAAAAACGATACATGGGTGAATTATCACGATTTTGAGACTATAACTGATTAGGTTTATCTAAAGGTATTGTTATTGGAGAATGATAATTCAAAACTTGATAATACTACACATGAGATTTAGTCTTTCTGTTGCTTTATTATCTTGAACATATATTTATTGTGGCCACCATACACCTAGTACATGAGAATCTTTTATGTGCCTGCACTATACCCCGATTTGTTCGTGATGCAGGCAGAAACATCTGAGGATTTGCATGAGTGGAAGGCAGCACTTGAAGAAGCCCTCTCAAATGCCCCAAGTGCTGTTACGGGACAGAATGGCATGTTCAAGAATAATGATCAGTTAAATGCCGCCGACACTTCTTCTGATCAAGGTAACTTTCTTGCTATCTAAATATGCAACGATTTTCTGGTGTTCTTAAAATAATTGCCCCATTGGTGCTAGGATATTTATAGGCTGTGAAACTAATCATTTTTCCTTCCCTGTACTTTCCTGTAGTGAAAGACAGACAGACAGCTAAATCCTTAAAAGTGATTGGAAGACCAATTTTACTTGCCCTTGAAGATATAGATGGCACTCCATCCTTCTTGGAGAAGGCTCTTAGGTTCATTGAGGACCATGGTGAGCCTATTTCTCTGCTGCAAGCCTTCTTTCATTTCATACTTATTTTGAAATATACTATTCTTGTAAATTTTAATGCAACCTCATCTTTACCAAATACTAATATTCAATAAATGTAAAGTACTGATTTTTAATGCACTCTCTGCCAAAGTAGAAACCCCTAAACATCATATATTTGGTTTGCACCCAGAGGCCAGAACAGAAAAGTGTGTTTTTAAATCATACTATGTTCGAGCAGGGGATAAGGAGTACTAGTAAAAAACAAGGAAGGCATTCTATATTATACTAATGATCATACTGAATTAGTTGCGTCATATTTTTATTGGTCGTTTAGACAAGGAGGATTGCTATGACGAAAAAGCATGCATGTAATATACTGATGAGAAGAAGTAAAAAATTTCTGGATTTCTATGACAAGAAACTGCCCTAATGTTTTGCACGGATACAATAAGCTTAGGGGCGTTATACCAAATTATGTTCACTGTTTCCTATCCAAGTATGTAATCACTTTTTCCTCGAGTTCCCTTTTCTTCAATGAGAAATAGAATTCGATTTCTTCCAATTTGTTGCTGCTGCATAACTTGTTCCACATGTTTTATTTATAAGTTTTTCGTTTTCATGCATTTATTGCATACTAAACAAATTTTTATTTTGCTTGGTTATTGTTATTCATATTTGTGCTGTATAGATTTGGCCATTTTCCTATTAATTGGTCTTGATAAGAACAATTATTTTCTAGGAGTCAAAACAGAAGGTATCTTGAGGCAAGCTGCTGATGTTGAAGATGTTGAACGCCGGATACAAGAATACGAAAAAGGTTGGTTGGTCTCGTAAGTAGAAGAACCCTTTGATTCCATTAGCTAAACCCATGAAAGGATCCCACTGCCTAACTAATAGTTAAGTCACAAAACTACCTAAACAAATAATAGCTGAACAGAAAATAAGATAGAGTGAATGTATAGCTGAACAAAGCGCATCACATGCCCTCCCTTCCTGTATGCTGTATGATAAAAAATTTTCCTAACACATGCTCGACTGATTCTGAATAAATGTATCTAGAGTAATAATAACAAAGTATTTTTAATCAAATTCAGGGAGAAATGAGTTTTCGCCGGATGAGGATGCTCATGTCATAGGTGATTGTGTAAAGGTATTTCCACTTAGTGTAAGAAAATGAATTTTAATATGTATGCTGTATTTCTCTTGAATGATTCCTTTGCTGATCATGACCAGTATGTTATTCGGGAGTTACCTTCATCTCCAGTTCCTGCTTCTTGCTGCAAGGCTCTAGTTGAATCTTGTCGTAAGTTTACTGTGCCAGCGTCTAGTATTTTCTTTTGTCTTTCTATTCCTACTGGTTTGATCTTTGCATATACTTCTCTTCAAGCTGTATTAAATGAAATTTGTACTGCTTGGTTGAAGATTTTTTTCCCTCCAAGCTATATTAAATGAAATTTCTATGGCTTAGCGGGAGATTTTTCATATGAAACATAGATAACTGCATAGACTAAAAAGTGTGCACTGTTAACTATTGATGGCAAAGTGAATGCATTGAATTAATGGTTAATGAAAGATCACCTGGAATATTCTTGAGCTCTTTACATTACCTTTTGTACAATTGTACTAATATTTTTCTGTCGATTGACAAACTATTTGTTCAGATAGTTGCACAAACTGGAACTTGTGCTAAAAAACCAATATTTACACAATGTAGTATTTACTAATTTTCTTACTAATGTCATCCATTTAAAGCTTCATACCTTCAAATTTGAAATCATATCTTCCTTTTTTCTTCTTGAAAGCATCGATCAATAATGTATATGGAGTTATGGAGTTTGATCTTCACTTACACTTTAATTTTCAATTTGGACAATTTACTTGATGACCAGGAACTGAACGCCACATGAGAGTAGCCGCTATGCGTTCAGCAATATGTGAAACATTTCCAGAGCCAAATCGCCGCTTATTACAACGGTACTTCAATATCATGGAGACCTTTATATAAATTCTATTTATATCATCAGTTTATATTTATGTCATTAAGATATTTTCCCTAATCAGCCACTTAAGGTTTGGTTAAGCTAGCTTCCATTCTGGTGTGTGCGATAACTTTGTGTTGATGTTAACTGTTATGTGGTATGATTTAATTTGTTATTTGCGTAGTTTAACTTTCATAAGTGTGTTTAAAGAAGTGTGGATATGTCAAAAATGTTTCATAATCTCATTAGCTGATCATTGATGTAAACTAAGTATGAAGAGTTATCGGTTACTACTAAAACATCTGGCCAGAGCCTTTCCTTCTTGGGGGCGGATTTGAGGGTTATGGATGTTAGATAAGGTTCTACTTGTTATTACTATGACATCTGGCCAGAGTCTTTCCTTCTGGGGGCCGAATTTGAGGGTTATGGATGCTAGATAAGGTTCTACTTGTTGATCATCTTTATTCTTAAAAAGAATGTTTGAAATAGTTTTGATACGCCCTTGAGCATGTCTAAGATAAACTACAATTCTGAAAAATTGCCTTTCTTTTTTACTTATGCTTTTAAAATTCACTCTCTTCCGAATTTTCTTTGTGTTGTTTCTTTTGCTCTCTTCATCAGAATTCTTATGATGATGACAACGGTGGCTTCCAACAAGAAAGTAAACCGAATGAGCATCTCGGCTGTGGCAGCTTGCATGGCTCCCTTACTTCTTCGCCCTCTTCTTGCCGGTGAATGCGAACTTGACCATAATATAGATGTAGGAGCTGATGGGTCTTTCCAACTTTTGCAAGCAGCTGCAGCAGCTAATCATGCTCAAGCCATTTGTATTATGTTACTCGAAGAATATGAAAGCATATTTGGGGTATTCCTCGTATTCTCACTACTTCATTTTCATTTCCCAGTTGCCTTTGGTATGGATAATCTCCGTTAATGCATATTTATAGTGAGTATTTGCCACTGTCACACAACATTTCGGTCATCTTACTGGGATTCTATTATTAAAAAGAGAAAAAGGGATCTAAATCTTCATCTTATATCAGAGAAATTGTTCACATCGAAATATATACAACAGGTTCGCTGGAACCATAGGCATAGCTCATACAGTTTTTTTCCTTCACAATATGCAATGGGCACGATGTTCTTCCACTGATGAATGATGATTATATTTGCGTTTTCCAGGGGTCATATGTTTCTAACTTTGTTTTATTTGTTTTCAGGATGTAGCAGCAACACATGAACCCTACACTGATTCAGACGAAAGTGGAACGGAAAGTGAGGAAATTACAGATGATGATGAGGACTATGAGGAGGAAGATGATGACTATGAGGAGGATGACATGGACGAAGATTTTGAGCATGAATCAAGTAGTGAGACTGGTGAAAATAAATGCAGCGAAAAGGTTAATATTTATTTTCTCTTGATTTATTTCCATTATGATTTTTCACTTTTTCCCTCTGCTTATCCTTTTTGTTCTAACTTCTTCACTGTACTACTAAATACCAAAAATAGATTATGAGAAATATTATTTGTATATTATGCTACTTCTCTTAGATTTTCCAGTTTCTAAAATCATCATCATAATCTTAGAGGTCACAATTGTTGTTCTGGAATTTTCACCACTTCAATTGTCAATGCACGAAATGAATTTGCAAATCATTACATTTCCCTCAACTCTAACATCATATGGAATACAAATTCATGAGCTAACAATTCAGGATGTTCTTTTTTTCTTACATTTATCCGGTTGTTATGCATATTTTCATATGCAGGTCTTAAGACATGATAGTTCAGGCTCCAAATCTCCTCTAGTAGACGATGTTCCGCATCAGACCTCATTGCCTAGACATGATAGCATAGAAGGAAATGACGATGTTCGTGATAGGGAAGATGCAAATATTCAATCATCTTATGCTGAAGCTGATCCTGATGAAACATCCCAAGGATGTAGACGCAGTATGCGGAAACCTGCTGTATGGGGACGTGCTGCAGTGAGTATACCCTTGTCCTTTTGGTTTCCATGTACTCCATTATAACTCTTGGCTGTTATTATTAGTGATAGTATATTATCACCACTGCTTAGTACTTTTGAGGATTAGGTATTCTTGGTTCCGACTATTCTCCATAAATTACTCAAGTCATTGTGTCATTTACCTTCTGAAGACATCTGACTAAACTCACTTCATGGTTTGGAGTCCAGGGAAAGAAAAACCTGTCTATGGAGTCCATTGACCTTCCTGATGAAGAGGAGTAAGTGAAGTTTTCTCATCAAGTGAATCTATATCTTCTTTACTATGATCATTATCCTGGTTATTGACAGATTCAATATGTTTGCAAGTTACAATGACTCTACGTGCTTTTTTTTTTCAGTTTCATGTTAGAATGCACATAATTTTTTCAATTTACAATCGGCAATTTACCAGCAAAATTTTCCACATATAAGGAGTTTATTCACATTTTAATCACATTTATTTGGCCTTATTACTAGCGCTGCAATACAAAAGCTCGAATCTCTTAAATCAGATTTGCAAACCAGAATTTCGAATGAGGTAGAACTTCAATTACTGTTTTTTCTCTCTCTTGAAGTCTGCACTCATCTCTTCTAATTGTTGATCTATTGAGTTATCTTCCAACATAGGCTGCATCTAATTCTCTGCTGCAAGATAGCCTAGATGCACGGAAGTATGAATTGCATGAAAATCGCGTATCTCTTGAGAAAGAGGTAAATTATCTTATTATACCATGGTCTTGTAGAATTTTATTGTGTTCTAAAAACTATTTTTATTTCAATCATGCACATTCATCCACATTTATTTGAGTCAGCTGACTTAACATTCTAGTAGACTCAAAGGGAATTCGTAATGTAGGTGGCAGGACTGGTACAGCAGTTACAGAAAGAGATGGAGTTGAGGAAGGCACTTGAAGCTGCACTTAGAATATCACAGCTACCTCTATCTTTCTCATCACTTATTGATGATCAGGTTAAATATTTTGTCTCTGCATCTGATAGATCGATTGCATATATATATATATATATATATCATGTTTGTAATTAAATTACCAACGTTGAATTGAATTGGTGGATAGGTGAAAGCAGAGCTGGAGGTAGTTACTCAAGCAGAGGAGAACGTTACAAATTTAAAAGAGAAGGCTGATGATCTTGAATGTCAACTTAGACAACAGCGTGAGCTTAATTGCAGGATTGGACATGATATAAACAACCAGCTCAATCAGAATGCATGCCAACTCAAGTCGTATGGGATTTATTTTTCTCTTTTAGAAAGGCTTTATTTTTCTTAGTTTCATGCTCTTCACCCGTACCATATTCTGTGCATGCATGACTTTCCTGTCAACTTTTGTGCATTGTGTCTTTTCCTCATCTGGTGCAATTTACCATAAACAAAGGATTTACATCATCATTTGTGACAACAAGCCTCCATCCCGTACATTTCTTTGAAAGAATCCACTTAGGAACTAGATTTTTTCATTTTATTCTGTTTTTTTCTTCTATGTAGAGTCCTTATGAGTGTTCCAAAATTTGAACCAGTTTTCTTTTTCTTTGACAGTAGGTCCAGGAAAGAGAAACAGATGGATGGTGGACGCTCTTCTAGTCCTGAAAATTTCTCCAGAAGTAAGGTATAATAACCCTTTCAATGGAAAGGATTTGATGTAGATATTACTCTACCACCCTTAAATAATCTATTACAACTCAAAATCGAGAAATGAGTTTATTTTGGTTTAATTCCTCTATTGTTCCTGGTGATTACAATGCAAATTTTGGTAGATTTTCACTAGCCACATCCATGCACGATACTCTATCCAATTATGTCTATTCATGCTTCAAATCATTCTATCATGTTTGGAAGGTCGACATAATCATGTTCGTCAGCATGTTTCCCTCAATGTTCTTAATTAACTTAACTTGCAGCTTTTCCTCTGTGTTTAACAGTCTTGTTCAGAAAAGGCAGGCAATGACCGAAACAGGAAACAGTCATCTTCTTCATCAAGTAAATCACTGTCTCACAACCAGCAAGCAGATGCTGCGCAAAATCCTTCTACTACTAGGTCTAGCTCTAGGAAGTCTAGCAAGGGTGAGGTATATTTTCTCTTGTTTTTTCATTCCACTTCTATGCAACATACTATGGAAGATTATAATGCTTAGCTATCAAATACTTGAATCTTAGTATAACTAAATATAGGTAATATTTGAAAAAGTTCATCTTACACAAATTTCTACTTAGCAACTATGGTAACAGTAAAGCAATCAAAGCTAAACCCTGAAAACCTTGCATATGGCCAGAAGTCAAAACAATAATACATGTAACTTGCTGCATGGTTTTCTGTCACTGAGAAGAAATTCATGTTTATGTTATAGGGTTCTAATTCTACCAATGCTCTGTCAAAGCTGACAAACAGACTTAACTTCTTAAAGGAACGACGCTCACAAATCGCTACTGAGCTCCAAAGCTTGGATAAAGGTCGGAATGCTGTTCAGAACCTTGAGCAAGGTGGAGAATCTCATGAACGTCGTCACAGCCATAACCACAACCATAGTCATAATCACAACCATCAGGACTCCAAACAAAAGTCTTCTGAGAAAGGCCAACATGGCGGTGATAAAGCAAGAAAACTAGAAGGTTCTCCCGGTCTTGATCGAGGCAACTCTGGAAGCTTCCCCACCGGAGACAAAGATAAAGAAAAAGAAAAAGAAAAAATACCTGCTAACAAGTTTCCTCCCAAGACATTGTCTAGGTGATTCTTTCATTCAAACACACACTCCTCTACATTTTCCAGTGCATTATGCCAAAAACTACTCTTACTGGAAGAGAAGAACATATAGTGCTGAGCTACACAGCTTCCTAGAGCAGACAATGTTCTTCTACATATATATACTTTTTTGTTTTTTTAGTATATTTATTTACTTGTGTAATTATAGGAAATAAAATATGGACTTATATGTATATTTTTATTGAGAAAGATTGCAATGCTTCAATTTTTTTTTATTAATTTCCATTATCTATTGAACTGTACCTTGAGAATACAATACAGCTAAATAATGTTTCGCTTTAATTTCAGTTTTGAGAATTGAAATGGTATTTCAATTTGTTCTAGGTACTCCTTATGCATCAATCAATCATGAATTGATTACTATGTAAGAAGCAATGGTTACAGTGAAGAAAAAATAATTAAGTTTTGGTGTTTGTGTCTTAAACAAATACTTATTAAGTTTTCCGAAAACAGAAGGTTCTAGATTTGGTACTTTTTTCCATTGCACGAACATAAATTGAACACTTGTTTGATCTCTCTATTACATCAACATACACTTGATCTTGTTTGCTGGCATTAGTTTCTTGGTGTTTCTAGTATAATATAAAAGAGATTATTGATTTGCAAACATGGAGTAATAAAGTAGTATATTATACTTTCCAACTCAACATACGTAAAATTTAGACAAAATCTCCTCCTAAATTGACAGTGGAAGCTCAATCTTCGTTGTTTACTTTGTTGTCATCTTCTTCATTTGCTTCATTTTCAGTATTTGATCATATGACAAGCGCCTTCTCACGTGTTGCCATGGCATGTGCTTTGAAGGTGCTGTCCCACCTGATGTAAGGCTCAGTTATCCATGATTTGAAGTGAATGCCTGCAACCTCTTTGTTAAAGTTATATTTAGAATAGATATTAGGTTGATAATACTTACCTTTTTTAGACAGGACTCTTGTGTTATAAATATGTACCTTTTTGGTTTTATAATAATTTTGATCGAGTTAATTATTACTCAAAGAAAACCATATCTAAATTCTAAGATGTGCATGTGGGCATGGCTTTAAAAAGGCGAGTTCCCAAATCACTATCGAAGTAAGCAATAATTCGCAAAAAAGGAAAACAAGGAGATTTTATTTAATTCATTTATTTATAGTTGGAGATGGCATGGCATCTATGAGTAAATTGGTGGAGGTTGAATTTTACCAAAAGTGAAATCCATCCACCCTGTCAAGTGTCAATGGTGGAAGAGTTAAGGAAGCCACTAGAGATGGTGAGAGAGAGAGAGAGCAGAGAAGTGAGTTTTGTTGTGTAGCATAGCACTGGTCACTGCTCAGGAAAGGATGATAGATAAGAAAATGATGATACATAAATATATTGACATACCAAAAAAGTTGTGGCTGCAAATTCCCCTCAAGTTTTCTTGGAGCCCCACTATCTTCACCAATCGCATTCACTCCCCTCTTCCTCTATCTCTCACGCTAAATGGGCTGCCTTTTGCCTTTTGCTACTGCGCTTCCTGCTTTGATAAATACTATACTCTCATTATTATCTCCTGCCGAATCAAGATTCATTCCGAATTTAATTCTTCGGCACACGTTCGTGCGTGGGATTTGTCGGATTCTGATGTAAGCAAGACTTGAATACACAAGCTGCGACGAATTCTGCAGCTGTGTATATAGGTTTGGTAGAAAAACCCATATCAGCAGAAGCTCCTGATTTCCAAGAACGTAATGAATTATGCCTTGTGGGCAGCACCCAATTGGGCATCTTTCTCTGTGTGAGTTTCGTGGGGGATTTTATTTTATTGATTGATTGCAGCTGCCAGCAGCCAAGGGGGTGGTTGAATTCGTTGATATATATATATATATATATATATAGATAGATAGATAGAGAGAGAGAGAGAGGAGAGATGGGAATGGCCGGTGGTGGATGCAGTATAGTGTGGTTTAGGAGAGATCTCAGGGTGGAAGATAATCCGGCACTGGCGGCGGGAATGAGAGCGGGGGCGGTGGTGGCGGTGTTTGTTTGGGCGCCAGAGGAGGAGGGACACTACTACCCGGGAAGGGTTTCAAGATGGTGGCTTAAGCATAGTTTATCACACCTTGACTTCTCTTTGAGGAGTCTTGGCACTCCTCTCCTCACCAAGAGATCTACTGATAGTGTTTCTTCTCTTATTGAAGTTGTTAAATCCACTGGAGCTGCACAGGTGTTTTTCAACCATTTGTATGGTTAGTTTTTCTCTTCATCATCTTTGCTATCAACATATCTTATATATTTTCATCCTTTTGGACTGGTCTTACTATTAATAGGGATCATTACTATAACATCTAACCAGAGGAAAAGTGACTGATCATGTTTCCCTCTTTCTAGAATGGATAAGAATTGTATAATTTAGCCATCTTTATGTCGTTTTGTGTTAAAAACTTAAAATGATGGTTCTTATTATGAGGGCAAAAAAAGCACAGTTGTTACATGTTTCTGGGCACAATTGTAACACATATAGTTGTTTGTTTGTGTGTTTGTTTGTTCCTTTAGATCCTATATCGCTTGTAAGGGATCATCGGGTAAAGGAAGCCTTAACTGCTGAAGGTATTACTGTTCGTTCCTTCAACGCAGACTTGCTTTATGAACCCTGGGAAGTTCTCGATCAGGAAGGTCAACCATTCACAACATTTTCGGGATTCTGGGACAGATGCCTTAGTATGCCATATGATCCTGAAGCTCCTCTCCTCCCACCTAAAAGGATTTTTCCTGGTAATACTAATATCTCTTATTCCGTTAGTTATTATTTTATGCTAATATGTTTCTATTATCATAGTAGCATGTTGGTAGTTTGCAGTCGAAATTTTACTCTTTGAGGCTTTGAGTTTATGCTGATCAAACTTCAACTTAATTAGTGCTTAGTATGTAGAAAATGCTGGGAAAGATGTGTTGATGATATTTTTGCGCTCAATGAAATTAATGTAGTGATGAATGATGATTGAAAAGAGTTCGAAAATGCTTTCAGTGAAGACACAATCTTCCGTCTGTACACATTACTAATTTAATAGTCTGAAACTTTCAACTGTTAATATTTTGTTTTCTCAGTTGTATTAATTTTCTGTATCCTATGTGATACTGCTGTATTCAGTGCTTTCATTCTCCCCCCATCTTTTCATTTGTTTGGCTAGCATATTTACAGAGTGATGGCACCATACTCTGGACTGATTCTGATTTGAATGATTCTCAAGGTGCTCATTAGTATAGGATAGTAGAGATATTGATAATCCACTGATTTTGAGACGAATCTTTGAGGCAATGTTATTTTCTTAGTTGTTCTTCTGGGATTGTACAGAAAGACTTCTCTGAAATGTTAGAGTTGGTTAGAGTTAAAACCTAATTAAAAATCAATGTTTTAGTCTTAGTGGATTAACAAACTAGATACGATTAATACTATATCTGTTCACTTAAATGTGGCCACCTTTCCTCTTTTGTTTGTTCACTTTCCTATTTTGGTAAAAATATTACTCTTCAACTACCACTTTCACACACTCAACTACCACCTTTACACACTTTTTACACACTCAACTACCACTTTCTTATTCTCCGTGCCAAAAATGAATGAGCCACATTTGAGTGAACGGAGGTAGTATGATATTCTTGTGAACTCACATTAAAATGCTGCCTGGGCCCTCCTCCAGGTGATGTGTCAAGATGCAATCCAGACACTTTAGTATTCGAAGATGAGTCGGAGAAAGGAAGCAATGCACTTTTGGCAAGGGCATGGTCTCCTGGCTGGAGCTATGCTGATAAAGCTCTAACAACCTTCTTAAATGGACCACTCATAGAGTACTCGAAGAATCGTCGAAAGGCTGATAGTGCCACGACCTCTTTCCTGTCTCCCCATTTGCATTTTGGGGAAGTAAGTGTTCGAAAGGTTTTCCATCTTGCTCGCATTAAGCAAGTTCTTTGGGCCAATGAAGGTAACAAAGCAGGTGAAGAGAGTGTGAACTTGTTCCTCAAGAGTATTGGGCTAAGGGAATATTCGAGATACATGAGCTTCAACCATCCTTATAGCCATGAAAGGCCCTTACTTGGCCACCTCAAGTATTTCCCTTGGGTTGTGGATGAGGGCTACTTCAAGGCATGGAGGCAAGGCAGAACTGGATATCCTCTAGTGGATGCTGGTATGAGGGAGCTGTGGGCCACAGGATGGCTACATGATCGAATACGCGTCGTAGTCTCTAGTTTCTTTGTCAAGGTTCTGCAGCTTCCTTGGAGATGGGGAATGAAGTACTTCTGGGATACTCTCCTCGATGCAGATCTTGAAAGCGATGCCCTTGGCTGGCAATATATATCTGGAACACTTCCCGATGGTCGAGAGTTTGATCGTCTCGATAACCCACAGGTTGGTCTTCTGTCAATTCTTTTCTTATAATCTACATGAGTGAGCCATCAATGGACTATGTTTTACACAAATATGACAACTAACTGAAGTTCTATTATGTTTTGGTAGACTGAGGGTTACAAGTTCGATCCGAACGGGGAATACGTTCGAAGATGGCTCCCCGAACTTGCTAGGCTACCAACAGAATGGATACATCATCCATGGAATGCACCCGAAACCGTGCTCCAAGCTGCTGGAATTGAACTCGGTTCCAATTACCCTCTCCCCATAGTTGAAATAGATGCTGCAAAAGTCAGATTGGAAGAAGCACTCACACAGATGTGGCAACAGGAATCGGCTTCACGAGCTGCAATCGAGAATGGAATGGAAGAGGGACTCGGGGACTCGTCCGAATCCACTCTTATTGCATTCCCTCCAGACACTGAAATGGAGATGGATAACGAACCTATCGCTATCAGAAACAATCCTCCTAACTCTGTTATTCGCCGCTATGAGGATCAAATGGTACCAAGCATGACTACTTCGTTTGTCCGTGCTGAAGATGAGGAGACATCCATTGAGCTCAGAAGTTTGGGCGAAGACAGCCGAGCTGAGGTACCATCAAATGTAAATGCAACGGAGGCAGAGCCAAGAAGAGCGCCTCAGAATGTTATCCAGACAGAACGAACCAACAACACTTTCCTACAATACACTTTTGCTAGAGGCCGTAGAAATTCCGAAGACTCAACAGCAGAATCGTCCAGCGGGGGTAGAAGGGAGAGAGACAGCGGCATAGTTCCAGTTTGGTCACCCTCGAATTCTACATACTCTGATCAGTTCCGAGGCGAGGATAATGGTATTGGAACGAGCACATCGTACTTGGCTAGGCACCCGCAGGCTCACCAGCTTTTCAACTGAAACCCGACCCGCTTTCACAAACTAGGTAAAACTACTTTCTTGATCTGTACATTTATCAAGCATCATCACAATATGCAATTTCTAAATGTGCATGACCATATAAGTTAAAGATGCATAGGTTGCAACAGCTTCAGTGTTGGAACTCCATTCTGAAGAAACATATCTATTAACTGAATGAAGGTTTCTTTAATGAGTTGATGCTGGGAATGTGATGGAACGAGCATCATCAATCCAATCCAATCCAAAGGGGGGCTGCAATTTTTCTAATTGGATAGGGTGTTAAATCTCATTCTCTCCTTGTCTTGACTTTGCCTTTTTTGTGGTGGTGTTGTACAAATATAAATGTGCCTGCCTTGCTTACATGTACAGTATATCTGAATACAATGTTCCACAAGCTCGGATAAATATCAATGTAGGAATTCGGAATCTGCTTATGAAGGTGTAGTATGAAAGCCATTACGTTATCCTATCCTTTTGTATATTCTCAGAGGAGATATATGTCTACTTTTCTTTTTCACTTTTTCTTTTATATCATGATGATGAAGCTGTGACATTTACCTTTCAGACTTTCACATATGGGATCTTTCTCTTTGTTCTTCTTTGATCAATATCTACTTTGTACCATATTACTTATTTTGTCATTTAGATCCACTTATAAAATTATTATCTGATTTTTTTTTCATTTTTTCATAAGTGGACCTCTACACTCGCGCAAACTCGATTAACAAACAACAAATTAAGCGAGATTCAAACTCCACTTAATACATAGTACTCTCTCCGTCACATTAAAGATTTTGACATTTTGACTCGACACGAGTTCTGATAATGTGTTTTGATCTTGTGTAATAGTAGTAAGTGGAGTTTGAGACTCACATAATTTATTATTCTTAAGTGATTGTTTTTATTGAGTAGAATTTGAATATTACATGATTTATTATTTTTAACATGCGTATGTATTTAGTGGAATGAACTTGGGTAAATAAAAAGAGTATTTTATTTCTCATGCACTCAAATTTGTAAATAGATACTGCTACTAGGAGAATTCAAATTTTAACGTTGACACATCTATTAAATTTGATCAATATATAAATCGACCCTTTATTTAATATTTTCTATGGACGTATGAGGTTATTAGATAGTACTATGTTAAATGCTTTTTTCTCTAAATATTTGTGCTGTGAGCCTGTGACATTCGAAACAAAAGTACCATATCCGTAACATTTTGTTTGCTTGGTTTTCAATTAGAATATTATGATTTTTTTTCTCTTTCTATATTTACGTATTTAATAAATTTAAGAAAGTGTAAAAAAATTTATATATGCTAATAGAATTATGAGTGTACTATTTTTGAATTAACAGGCCACATTACTACTACTAATCAAAAACTAATCTATAAATATATAAAAACAAAATTTAACAACGGTCAAAAAAACTATTATATTTACTGAAAACACCTCTCTTTGAAAAGTTATATTAACGGGCCACATTACTATTACTAATCTAAAATTATATAAAAAAAACTAATCTATAAATATATAAAAACAAAATTTAAGAACGGTAAAAAAAAATGTACACCTTAGAAATACATGCAGAATTGAGTATAAAAGTACTCGGTAGACACGTGTCGATATATATATATATATATGTATGTATATGTATGTCATGCTATTGTAAGTGAAACATAGAGATTTTGTGTCTAAAGAACCTATGTTCACTAAATTCCTTTCTTGTAAAAATTTTAAGTTCGACTGTAGTCTAAGTTCTTTATAACCCCCCATATTTGAAGTTCTTGGTGCTGAGGAGGTGGTCACTCTCACGGACATTGGACCGGTCAACTCGTAAGATGACTCACGATGTGTTGTGTACACTAATTCGAGTAGGATATTTAATCTATTGGGACACAAATTTAATTATAATCAAAGCAGATATTCATCATACATAAATCGAAACATTTTATGACAACACACTATTTTGAAAACTAATTTCAGTTTAAACATTTTTTGGAAGGGAAAAGAGTCTATAGTATACACACATACTTTGTAAGAAAGCCTATGACTTGCTATGTGTTTTATGCAAATCTCTAATAATGCATCAACAAGCACCAGTGGTCTAGTGGTAGAATAGTACCCTGCCACGGTACAGACCCGGGTTCGATTCCCGGCTGGTGCACAAGGTGCAGTGATGATTATTGCCGAACAGATATTGGGTTATCTGTTTCTGTCCTAATTCTGGACAATTTGTAAGTACATCTGAGCCCCTTATTTTTTTTATAATTATTTAGGCGATATTTTTTCAAATTATGTTAGTTTGGAAATTAATAAAATTTTATTACAATGTTATTATTTACCTAGAGAACAAGCTGATGTCCATGTTTGCGAGATTATTCACATCATGAGAAGAATCATAAGATGGAATAACTTGGTAATTTAAATTAGGCTGTAATAATATATACATATCCTTCATATTCTTTTAGTTAACATATACTCTCATTGTTCACTATTTTATTACTCAATTTGATTGGACACACATTTTAAGAAAATATTCTTATTTTAATTATATTGTGTATATAATGGAGATTGGATCTCGATTAATTTATTGTAATAATTGAGTTGTGTGTATAAAGTGATTTACTTATCAAAAACATGAAAAAATGATTATAGTAACAAATTCGTAAATGAATCAAAATGATAAATTGATGGACAAACAGAATATAATTTTAAACAATGCATTCCAAATAAGTCAAGTACAATTAGAAGTGGCAAAAATGAGCCTTGCTTGTTGGATTGACTCGATTTCAGGTTGAATCGAGCCTCGTTATTGTAGTTGCAATTCAATTTCGATAAGATTGGGAATATGCAAAAAAAATTGATGGGATCGAGTCTATACGGTGAGGGCTGAATTTTTACTATTTTTTAAAACTAGATTGAGCTTTATATTTGAAGACTCAAGTAAATTATATTTATACTTGTCTAATCCATATTTTACGCAAAATATCTGCGGTCGAAATTAGTATGACACGAACTTTTGTCACCGTTAAGTAGAATCTATGAAGCATCAATTGCAAATCAATTGTAATGATGATTTTGTAAATAATTTTAATTTTAATGGCGATGATTATATAACATACATGTACAAACTAATTATGGTTTAGGTTTTAAAATGTATTTTAGGGTTTATGATTTATTTTATTGTTTACTTTAGGATTTAGCTTCCGTATTATGAATAAATTAATTTTTAAATTTTATAAACTTTATGGTTTATTTTCCCTCTCATATAACACTTTTCTCCTAAAATTATTTTATTTTGTTCGTAAAAATATTTGCAATATTATGTATATTAAATTAAAGATCTTGACAATACCTTTAATTTGATATATATTATATAAAATATAAAATTAATATAAAAAATTATAATACATTAATAAATTGAATATAATTATATATATATATATATATATATAATGTTCATAATTATGAAGGTGAATACTCTTTATAATATGTTTTAATACTATGCAGAAGGGCGAATTAGATATAGTGTCACAATCTATTTTTACTATAAAATTTCAATATTATCTAATATGTTTTCTTAATTTTATTTTATTTTATTGATGCTTCCTGTTTTATATATATATATATATATATATATATATAGATAGATTTTTTTATTTAGCAAATTTTAAAGCACAAACCATGTTCTTCAAAAGTTATTACAATTAAAAATTGGAACAAGTGTCAAAAGTAAATGAATTTAAATAAGTGGGACGGAAGGAGTATAGTTTTTAAAAAAAATATTAATTATAATGTATTATTATAAATATTAATTAAATGCTAAATTTAATAGTAGAACATAGAGTGGAATACAAATGGTCATTCCATTTAGGAGCTCTATTAATTTACACGGTACAAATTATATATAAATATTAAATATATTGAATTAAATAATTTCAACTTTATTAATTTACTAGTTTTATTTGTAGATAATTTTAACGTTATTGGCAAAAATTATATAAATATTAAATATATTAAATTATATATTTTTTAAAATTTAAACAAATAATTACTTTTATTTTCTCTCTCCTATAACCTTTGCCTCCTAAAATTAAAATACATATATTATTAAAGTTAATTAATATATAATTATTAATATAGTTGTGATATATGAAAAATATATAACAATGTGGTACTATATGTTGTGATAACTAATTTGATCAAAATTATATTTAAGATTAATATAATTTAATATATTAAAATAAATTTTTAAACAATAACTAATACACGAATTTGTACTAAAATTTAAAATCAATTTTTAATGATAACTTTGTAGTTGACTTCAAATTATTAATTCGTTATTACATAAAATTATGTCAAATATTTATTATTACATAACAAAATTAAAATTTCACAACAAAATCTAACTACAAATAATAATGACTTCAAATATATGTATTATGAATTTTTATCAATATACACATATGTTTAAATAGTTATGTAATATCCTCTTATTTGTTAATTTTAATGTATTGTTATGAATTAATAAAAAATGACTCTTTATAAAATAAGAAATAAATTAAATAAGGTAAAATAAATAGAAGTTATTATTTCAAATCGCTGATTATGCTTCTCAAATTTTGAAACTGTAACCGAATTGTAGTCAACATAGTCACCATTGAGAATAAGACTATCGATTACGGTTCTAAAACCACCGAATAAAATCGGATTACAATATTTTTAATTTCTTTAAATATTTTTATGCATAAATTATTTATAAATAAATAATCTCGTGCATAGCGGAATACCTAATTAATTGTAAAAGAACAAAACTATTTGCTTAGAAGAATGTTACCAAATTTGCTTGTCTAAATATAAAAGCTCTTTGGATCCATGATTTATTGAAAATGCATGCATTTTATTTTATAGGCGGAGGGAGTTAAATATAGTTATTCAAAAACTCCTAACGGCTCTATTTTGAAAAAAAATCCCCTCTCATTTCAAATTCTCCACTCTTCATACACCAATTTCCTTTGTTGAAGATTCGAAACCCTAGCTTTTATCTATACTGGTTGAGATGGAAATCCCCCAAGAAACCGACGATTACATACGGGAATCCATCGATCATAGCGTCGGTCTCGCCATATCCACCCACACGCTTCTTCTCAAGCTTCGCGCTGTCGAAGCGTCGAATGTTCACCTCCGTCACCAGTATCTCTCTCTGCAATCCAAGTTAAAAGAGAAAGATGAAGCCATCGAACGATCTAGGGTTTGTCTTTGCTACCTCTGCCTTTAGAATTTCAAATTTTGGAATTTTCAATAATTTTCGGTTTCTGTTATTCAGGCTGAGGCGAGCATGAATGCGGTGGCTTTGAAGAAATTTGTGGAGGAGAACCAGAAACTTGCCATGGAATGCTCGAATCTGTTGGCAGAGTGCAATAAGTGCGAGAGGGAGTGCTCGCTCTACGAGCGCGATCGTGAAGCCTTGATGGATTTTGCGAATGAGGCCGACGAGAGAGCCAAGGAAGCTGAATTACGGAATCTTGATCTAGAGGAGGAGAAAAGGTTATTGGAGAAAGAGATCCATTTCTACAAGTCTCGACCCCAGCAGTTGGTAATTTCGATTTGCTTGTTTTCTTTCCTTATTGTAACTTTCCGTTTGCTGTTTGTTTTTCTGGGAGTGCCTTTCCACTATGATTTTGCATATTGTTTTTTAGTATAACAACCAAGAAGGGATTATTTTAGTTATTTGCAACTTTAATGGACCTTTTGTTGTTTATATGCCCGATTACTATAAGCTCTTATTGATGAACTCATAAATCATAGAATTTTGGGATATCATGACCTAGAACTATTAGGAAATTACTTGCAGTCCCTTCCCTTGAAGTCCTTTAGCTGATCTCACCAGTTGACTTCAAAATTTTATTGTTTTCACTTTTCAGGTAGCCTTTTCAATGTCGTTGTAAACATTCCAAATCATATGTTCCTTCCTCAAAATTGAAACTTCAAGCTTTTAGGTTGCTAGCAGTCCATGCATGCCGAAACAAAATTTGGTTTTAGTGCTTAAAACATGTCTCATTTATTTGCATTGCTCCATTAAGCTTTTAGTCTCGAGATTTTTTGTTAGAAAGCTTATGTTGCATGTGTTACCTTCTACTGTGTATTGTACTAAAATGCATTACAAGGTCCATTGCCTATTCTTTCTTGTCACCTCCAGATTGTTCTGTATGTATTGGATTATTGTCCTCTCAATGTTATGTAGCTCTTTAAAGGCTGTCCCAATTAAACTACCATTACATAATCTTTGTATTGGCTTAAGCTTCAAATTTTCTTTTCTGAAACTGATTAAACATTCTCTCATGTGATGGCTGAAGGTTGATGAGACTACATGTGATACAGAAGAGGAGCATCAATTACTTAATTCACTGATCACTACTATGTTTGGCAATGATGAAATTGTTTCATCTGCACATAGCATTTTGGAGGGGAATATTGGAAGCGAAGATGGCAAAAAGTTAATGACAGTGAGGACAAGGTGAAATTTTTCTGCCAAAATCAATATAGTTAGTGAGGAAGAAAATGTGGTAAACCACTTATATGTGATTTCAGATAAATAATATTTGTTGTTTTGTGTGTTCATACTACTGACTGAGGCTCTAATTTCGTCAAGCCTGAGTCCTATAACCCAGAAGGCTGTAGCATTAGCAGCAAAGGCCAAAAAATTATTGGAAGACAAGGACCATTTAACAATTAACCTTCGGAGAGCTGAAGAGGAGGTACGTAAATTAGTACAATTCACGAGGCGTGTTTAAGGGTTATTTTTAAGTTTTCCTGTAGTAATCAGACATTCGTACTTTCAGGTGAATGTTCTGTTTGAAGAAAACAACGTCCTGAATGAGCAGAATAAGAGGCTGATGAGGCAATTGTATCGGGAAAGACATAATAATGACTCAAGTGAACACAGTACCTCTGGAAAGGTAACAGGATTGGAGGGACAAATCCATATCACATATGTAATAATGTGTTTGATATTTGATTATATTTGTTCGCAATGTGATGATGGCCTTTTTGATTTCTTGTGCCCCTTCTACTGTCAGGGCAAAAGAAAGTGCAGTCCCAAGATGTGTAGTAGTCCGGTGGAGAAGAAAGTCGATTCAAGTGATGTGAATAAGCTGAGACAGCCACTCTCACCACTGCAGCATAACTCCCCTGGATCTAGAATGCACAAGAAGTAAGTAAATCAAGAGATTTCTTCTCGAAATTTCTTTTGTATACCCCGTCGCAAACTATCATGATTCATTGAGGTTTCTGGGGGAAGAAGAAAGTCTTGTACTGTAATACAGTTTGGAATGGAAAGATGCATAATGCACTAATAGGTAATTGCAAAGGGCTGATATATATCTTAGAAGCCAGTAAAATCATGTGCTAAATATTGAGGCCAATGTACATTCTAACATTCTCTTACAAGCAACCCTTGTGGCCATTTTTTTCTGCTTTAAGTTTTGGAAGTGGAAAGATTTCATTTTTTTTTATCACAGCTTCACTCCCATGGACACAATCCCAAATACTTCCTCGTTGCCTCAATGTCTTATTTCAAAATTCAAGAGTATATTTTAGTCCAAATTACCTTAAAAAATTGTAACTTAAATTTACAGTCTTCTCGGCAAAAAAATAAAAAATTACATAGTCTTATTACATTGTTTTCAATTTTATCTTGAATGATGTCCTGCATTTCTTATTTGATGATTTGGAACAAGGAATTGAAAATGTTGACATGGACAATATTGAGCTTAATTTGGACCATTTTCTACCACATTCAATTCAATAGTGCATATTTTTCTCAAGAAGTTATAAATAAATTAATAGTAATTATAATAGTAGTAGTAAAGTATTTAATATATTTTTAAAATGATGATTATTTTTGTATATAAGTTAGACACAAATGTTTGTTCTGAATCTTCTGATAATCATAATCTATTTCGAATAAATACATATAAATGTCTGTGAACATATTATGCACACATCAAATGATTTTTTTAATCATGTATAAAAGTTCTTAAAACAGTAGCAAGAAATTTACATAAAAACATCTATCCACATAAAATGGAAATAATTCAATTGGAACTTGTTGGAATGAAAAAAATTAAAATAATGCATATTATATTTTACCCATGTGGGAAACAGGAAAACTAAGTAATTATCCAAGGACAAATTCGTCCATTCACATTTCCAATACTGCAAAATGAACATCTTTTGAAACTGGGGTCTAATGGTAAGAAAATTATAGTATTGGGGTCTGTCTGAAATATCTCACAACACAAGGGACAAAACTGCAATTTCGCCGCCTAAACAAACATATCTCTCTCTCATCTTCTTCCTCTTATCCTTTTCCACTTCCCTCCATTTCCTCTCTCGCTTGCTCTGTGTCTTGCTTTCGCCTTCACTCTCTCACACTCCGACACATTTTGAAAAGTGTTGAGCGTTCTCATCAATCTTAGCTGAAGCAATAAGCTCCCGCTCTCAGATAATGGCAGCTGCCGCATTTCGAATTCTGTATTCCCCTCCCGCCACCTCTCGTTTATCCCACACCTTTTTACCGCTCCCCAACCACCGTCTTCCTCTTTCTGCCGCAACCAGACCTCGGAAGTCCAGTTTTAGTCTCTTCCTTGCCGCCCCACTCCGTGCGCTTCCAACTATTCAATCAGAATCGGCACAAGAGAACACCCCAGAAGTAGTTGAAGAAGAAGAACTTTCGAAAACGAGGTTGCTCGTGCAGAATGTTCCGTGGACAGCCACCGAGGCTGATCTTCGCCCTCTCTTTGAGACTTACGGCACTGTTGTCGAAATCGAGGTATCCGTCCCTTTCTTATTCATATCCACTTTTCGTTTCGTCTCTTGCTTAGCAGTTTCTGATATTTCTCTTCTTAGTTTAGTTTTCAATGTATAATAAAGAGAGAAACAGGGGTCTTGCTTTTGTGACTATGAGCTCACCTGATGAAGCCCTTGCTGCTTTTAACAATCTCGAATCCAAAGTAAGTAATAATGGAATTTCATTCCTTCAATAGTGCCCTCATTATGTTTTATGCTTGAAATGAGCCTCATTGTGTTTTGTGATGATACTAGGAGTTCGAGGGTAGAGTCTTGAGGCTTAATTGGGCTAAGCCAAAGAAGCCAAAGCCGGCTTTCCCTCAGCAGCCTAAGCCTCTACCAGTACACAATTTGTTCGTTACGTTCTTACCGTTTCAGGCGAGGTCCAAGGACCTTAGGGATTTCTTTATTGCTAATAATGCTAATGTAGTTTCTGCTGAAGTCATATTTCGTGATAATCCTCGCCGATCAGCTGGTTATGGCTTTGTCTCCTTCAACACTAAGGCAGAGGCCGATGCAGCACTGGATGCTTTTCAAGGAAAGGTACAAGTACTCTTGATGTGACTTATTCGAGTTCATGTACTATTTGATAGAGGAGTGGTTCTCAAAGCTTCTTAATATTACTGTCTTCCAGGAGTTTATGGGAAGAACCATACGTGTTGCGCCAAGTAAAAGATTCTTGAGACAGGAAACAAAGGCAGCTATTGAATCAGGAACTCAAACCGAGTCCGAGAAACAAGCTGAAAATGAGTCCGAGAAAGAAACTGAAAGTGCGTCTGAGGTACACGAGGAAGCCTCATCTTCTGAGGTTTAGATGCTTGAGCACAGTGAGTTTAACATAGCTTGGCATATTTCCAACGTGTTTAAATGTGTTGTGATATAGTAGATGAAAAGGCTCATTATTGGCACGCGGTAATAACTTGAAGCATGTAGCTTTCTTAGCAAGAGCCATGACTTCCTTTTCTATGTGTCAACTATTTCGTTGGGCAATTTTGTCATGCTACTGTACTATAGTGGAAATATATTTATTTGAAGTTTACACTGCAAGAAGGAAAAAAAGCTACACCCAAGCTACTCCTATATGAAGATCTATGCTCCAACTTAATTATCACTGGAAAACAATGTTTCATGAAACTGATTTCTTCTCTGTATGTGAGAACTGAAGCCACTCTTATCCCAAAAGATCCCTCTCTGGCATCTTTTTTTATCCAGCTGCACTCTAGCTTTTGTTGTCAACACTCTCTATTCTCTTGCCTTGTTGCTCTCAGTTTATGAGTTATTTTCTTTGTTCTTCTGAGTTCTGAATAATATGAAGAAAAAAGGTCTGAAAATTTGTTAAAGCCAGAAATATCATTTCAAGGGGATTAGGATTCATAAGCTTATATATTTAATTACCTCTTTTATGAGCTAACTCTTTAAGTTAAGGTTATTATATCTCACTGCATCCATGCATTTCAAAATATTTTTTTTTCTTTATTTTTGTTTTGTTAAGCTTATATATGACGAATGGAGGATAACTTGGAGTAATGAATCTTTTAACATTGCATGCGTCCATAGTGTGCTGGTGTACCTGGGAGGAAATCAGGTAACTGGTGGCACCTTCATGAATGCTCTACTTTACTTTACTCTTGATCAAGTAATGTTGGAAACCATGATTGTTGCAGTAAAAACTTGTTGATTTGATGTCATCATATCTTGAGTAAGCTCCTATTTTCTTGATTTTGTCTGTCATTGCCTGAATTAGCTCCTATATATAGATGTCCATTTAGACTAAAGCCGGTGTGTTGGTTCATATAGACAGAGTGAAAAGGGGAGCTTAGGGCAGAAATTTATAATCCAAATTCCAAATGAATTCAGTCCAATGGACTTTTTGGACTAATCTGGTCGGTTTTCGGGTTGGCTCATCAGGTCGGATCTGCCTGCCCTCATTGTTTTCGTGCCGACTTTCTATAGAAATCCCCAATTCATGAATGGTCAGACCATCGAAAAAACTTTAACTCAATCATCTTTAGAACCATATAGGTACCAAGTTGATGAGTTCTGAATGTTTTTAAAGTCACAGTTAGAAATAGTGGTTCGCATTTAAGTAAGTTGATCTTTCATTCAGTGTCATGTTTTGACAATCGTGAACATATCAAACAGGATTTCTATAAATGGTTAGTAATTTAGTATCATGTGAAAAATCATGTTTGAGCATTTGATATGAAACACTTTCTTTTTGTTATTTTCTTCTCCTTTTATTATTCCTCACACTTCTCTGTGTACCTCTTTTTATCTTCTCTCTTTTCCATCTTTTATTTTGGGTTATCTTATACCAATTTCTCTTAATTGCCATTTCCCATTTCTTGTGACATAACTTTCTTACCTTTACTAATGCCAACAATAAGATCATGGGCTAGATTTCCATTGAATAAATTATATATCATAATTCCATAGCCACCATTGACCCCCTCGTGATACTTGAAAATATCACAAATTAAAACTTTGTAATTGCAACATCGAGGTAAGAATGACCACACAATTTATATAACCTACATGTCAAACCCAAAATTCTTGCAACCTTAAATGACTACACGATCTATATAAGCCACATATCAATCACAAAATGCTAGAAATCTTAAGGTCTACGGAGTAGACTTATATTAATGCATACTTCTTCCGTTTCATTGAATATGTCTTATTACATATTGTTCAATTCAGGTATTAACCTGTCACATTATACTTGATCTCAAAAATCAATAAAAATACTTGGTTTTTCATCAAACATGATCAAATGTAATGAAGATAAGAGAACAGTAAAAAGATACCACTTTTGAAGAATTAATTGTTTTATATTTTGATGCGAGAACATATTAAATGAGACAAAAGAAGTGCTACACAATCAATACGTAAGAATTTAAGATGATGACGACAAAAGAAGTGCTACACAATCAATACGTAAGAATTTAAGATGATGAGTCTAACATGAGATGAGAGAGGTAGTAATTATTTCATCTGTTCTATTATTACTAATTATTTTTTACTAAAAAGTATTTACAATTTAGATTAAAATAGATGAATGCTAGAGTACTAATCTTATGGAGGGAGGAGACAACATTAGGTATAATTATAATGATTTGTTGGAAATTAGTTAAGCAGACACAAGTATTAGAAAGGAAAAAGTTTGCATTGGGCCCTAAACCCACTCATAAAAGTGAAAGATTAATTACCTACTCCCATCTAACATGATAAAGCCTTTAGATTCTGCTGCTTTTCTCATGCTCATAATTTGTCAACGTGGGTCCACCTAGAGGTGGGAATTTGAGATCGGGACTTGAGATTTTCTCGATCTCGAACCGAGTTTCGATGGAATTTGGGCTTCGAATCTTAAATTTTTCAAAATCGGGATCAAAACCGTAATTGAAATTTTAGAAATTTTCAAAACTTCCGATTTCTCAAATTAATTTTATAAATTCATAATATTTTTATTCAGGATCAAAACTGGAACTTAAATCCGCTGATATTCAATCAAGATTTTATGTCATTTAAAAACAATCTACTGGTATTCAATCAGGATTTTAAAGATTTTTTAAGGAGTCAAGTGAAATCCATTGGTATTCATTCAAGACTTTTTACTATTTAAAAAGAATTCATTCGTATTAAAAAATATAGAGATTTTAAAGGATTGTTGTGTTAGATGGATTTTGATGAAGTTTTTAGCGGCTTATAAAAATAAAATAATGAGGAACACATATTTTAAGAATTTCACCTCCTTTATTCTGTTTTTTCTTACCTATTTGCTTTCCATCGACAGTAAATTATTGTTGCTCTTTTCAATCTCTCAATCTATAGAGTATTATAAAAATAAAATATTTAAAATATAATTTTATGGATCTCGTTTACTTATTTATTTTGCTTTGGCGTGAGCTTTAAGCTGCACATTCTTGCTATTTATAGAATTGTAAGGTTATCAAATGTGTCGATTTTATTTGGCCTAACAGGAGAGAAAGAGATAGATAGAGTTTTGTGAATTGGAATTTGAAAGTTATATGTATTTGTGAACTTGAGTTATATATATATATATATATGTATATATATATATATATATGCTTCATGGTTATTATTATGTAAGTTACATGTTGTTCATGTTAATTTTTCTTTTTCAATTTAATTGCATAATTTTGAATTTATGTATTTAATTATAGTTCTGCAAAGTCCACAAAGTCTTACAGAATTCATTAAAATCTTCATTAAAAAGTCTTTACAGAATCATGCAAAATCTTTTAAATCTGCAGGATTTTTTTAAGCTTAAAAAATCATTTAAAATCCCAATCAAATACATCCCCCTAAAATTTTCAATTTCGAAACTCCGAAGACTAGATCAGATCTGAAACTGGAAACACAAAATTGAAAATTTTCGGAATCGAGACTTCGAAATGGGTAACTGTCCCAATTCTCAGCCCATCTTATCAAATTATATCACCATTTTCTTTAAATTGGTGGTTTTGGTTGCATGTATCTATGTATATTTAAAACCTTTCTCCATCCCATTTCAATTAAAAATTAATTGAATCATTGAATTTTATATAATCAGATAAATTATCCACTCACATCTAACATGATAAAGCATTTATAATCACCTCTTCCTTTGTTTTTTGGGTTCAAACAATCATAATAATAACTTACAATCAAATGAAAAGCCCTTTTCACCTACTATTTCATAATCCAAGTACACTGTAACAACTCAAAAATATATCTTACTTTTAGTCACTTCGAATTTCTTATATTACTTCAATTATTATAGTAGAGCAATAGAGTTCACCAACCATTGAAATCCACCACCAAACAATATTACTATATATCAAATGAAGAGTAGCGCTCCACCGCCCGCGGTGGGCACATCTTAATGCGCCCGCGGTTGATGTGGCAATGCCACATCATTGACACATCATCATACGAGTCACTATATTTTTCGTTTTTTTATTAATTTTATTTTTATTATTATTATTTATTAAATAATATTAAACTATACCCTAACCAATAAACCCTAGTCGGAAAGTGATAATTAATAAAAAAATATTTAAGTTTTAATATTTATCTACGTGGCATGCCACATCAACCGCGGGCGCATTAAGAAATGCCCACCGCGGGCGGGTGAGCATTTTCGATCAAATGAAAGTTAGAAGTATAGAGAAAAAAAAAAGGTAATGTGCATGGGGTTTTCTTTATTAGAAAGGAATGATATTGAGGTATATCAATTCTCAACCACCCTAAAAATAGGCAGTCACATTTAAACTATCTGTTTTAGCTAGTTTACAAAGTCTAACTTAAGCAATGCCTATTGCATACTTGTGATCATGATTCATTACCATATGCATGAAGATTCTATCTCTTTTCCTACTCGATTAACTCGAGTAGTTGTTTGTTCATCAACTTTTAAGCTTAATTTACAATATATTCCATAATATTCTATGGTCCTCATTAGGTAGTCTTTATATATGTAATGATTATGAACTAGTCTCATTATTGATCATTGTATAATCTATCGTCTATATATTAAGTATGCTCAGACTAATATTAGAATTAAAATTACAATGCATTAAGTTAATACATAAAAATACACAATAAAATAATACTAATGTAATAAATAATATACAAAATACATATATAATACCTATCATTGTAGCATATATATATATTAATACTCTCATCAACTTTACACCTATTTTGAACAACCCCTTTTACAGCTAACGGCATAATAATCATATAAAAGTTGACATAGCTAGTAAACAACTCCAATACACCTCTCTCTCCCACTCTGTGTTTGAGACTTTGAGTGTGAGTTCAAGTCATTATATATACACAGATTTTGCATGCATCAGAAGCATCTTCAACCAGAGAAGCCAGAAGTTAATTGAAGACTATCCATCCACACACACACACACATTCAAGAAAAGAAATGGCGATTAAGGAAGGGTTGATGATGGTGGTGGTGGTGATATGCTGTGGAATAGGAGTTGCATCAGCTGCAGTTTACACAGTTGGTGATTCCTCTGGTTGGTCAATGGGAGCTGACTACTCCACCTGGGCTTCCGACAAGACCCTCAACGTAGGCGACACCCTCGGTATGTTCCCTTTTTAATTGTATATTTCTTTACTCTGTCTTTAATCTCTTAGTAAAATGATTTTAATGGTGTTTTGAGAAATTAATAATTAATAATTCTACTGCTGCAGTATTCAACTATGCCTCTGGTCACACAGTGGATGAGGTAAATGACAACGACTACAAATCATGCACCACCGGCAACGCCATCACCTCCGACAGCAGTGGCGCCACCTCCATCACCCTCAAAACCGCCGGCCCTCATTACTTCATCTGCGGCATTCCCGGTCACTGCAGCGGCGGCATGAAAATCGCCGTCACCGTAGCTTCGGCGGCCGCTACACCAACCAACGGCGCCAAGACATCACCATCAGGAACCACCACCGCTCCATCTACCACTACATCTCCACCATCCAGCGACACCACCACCGGCTCGCCGGCTCCGCCCACCACCACCACCCATGAACAACCTTCCTCCTCGGCGGTATTTACTCCATCTGCGGCGGCGTTTCTCCTTGCTGTGTTTGCAGTGTTGAATGCTGTGTTATATTAAGACCTGAATCTCCGGATTCATTAATCTCCATCGACAGGAAAGAGGCAGTGCCCCAGCTTTATTATTATTATTATTAATTTCTCTAAACTTTGCTTAATTCTGTTTTTCTTTCTTTCTTTTCTTTTAATGCGGATGCACTTGTATTATATATGATTTGATTTCCATGTACTTACTGTTAATTCATTTATCTACTATTTTATTTTATAAAAAATGTACGTGTGTGAATTTACAGATTTGCAAGATAATACTCATATGTATCCACTAGCACAAATTTTATATTGGCGTTTGATTGTATATTATGAATAAATATGATAATCTAATTACAAATCTTTAATTTATGGGATAAATCACTTTGATGAAGAAAAAGAACTAATTCATTTGACTCGAAACAAAAAGGATGTGATCATACTTGATTTATCCTAAATCAGACCGATGTAGTGACGTCACTAACTCTTGCTCTAAATAGAAAGAAATTAAAAAGGGAAGAAACAGAGACAACGACGACGATCTTCTTCTTTTGTTATTACTTTTGTTTATTTAGAATAATTAAGTATAATATATAGAATAATTAAGTATTAATGTTTATTTATTACTTTTGTTATTAATTTCTGTTTTTCAGCTCCTCCAGAATATCTGCTAGCTTGTACATGCAAATGGTGGTCTTAATTATCAAATGAGAGCGGGGCCCGGGGCTGGGCTGGGCTGGGCCGGCCCACTTGATTATTCTCTGCATCAAAATAAGCTATAATTAAACCCTTTTTGAATTATTCCATATCAGATCTTTAATTCCTGAAAAATATCTAAAATGGAGATTAAATTCTCAAATCCTTAAAAAAAGGTACGATTGAGGCAATCAATGAAGACGTGTAATGACAAAATCACCCTTCCTCGAAATGTCACAAAATCATTATCGTGATATCTCGTTTGGAAGCTACTAGGAGTATATCATGAAACTTGATTTTATTATAATTTTTTATTTTATTTTATTTATTATTATTACAGAAATCCTTCATTATATTCATGCACAAAACGAACAACAATGAAACAGGACAACTTTCATGAGTTGGTATAATCTTAATTTTGATATCAATTCCAATGGAGATCTTCACACTACTTGCTTCTTCTTCCTTCTTCTTCTTCATCTTCTTCTTCTCTACTTTCACACTCTTCAAACGCCTCCACTTCTCCAGAAAATCGGTTCCCCCGGGTCCCTGGAAGTTGCCGTTCATCGGAAACATTCACAATCTGATCGGATCAGTGCCCCACCTCGCCTTGCACCATCTCGCGCTCAAACATGGGCCCTTGATGCAGCTTCAGCTAGGGCAGATCTCCGCCGTCGTTGTCTCCTCAGCCCACGCAGCCAAGGAGGTGATGAAAATTCACGACATCAATTTCGCGTCTCGGCCTCCGATACTGGCGGCGGAGATCTTGAGCTACGGCTGCTGCGGCATCACCTTCGCCCCCTACGGCGATTACTGGCGCCACCTCCGGAAGATTTGCACCACCGAGCTCCTTAGCGCGAAGCGAGTTCACTCGTTCCGCTCGCTCAGAGAAGAGGTCTACTCTGACGTCACCGAGTGGGTAGCTTCCATGGAGGGATCGCCTCTGAATCTGAGCGAGAAATTGTACTCTTCAACCTATTGTTTCATCGCGACTGCAGCTGTGGGCAAGATAAACAAGGAGCAAGAGAGATTGGTGCCGATGATCAAAGAAGGTCTCGAATTGGCTGCAGGCTTCGACATTGCTGAATTTTACCCTTCCGTGAAGCTGTTCCGATGGACGAGTGGACTCAGCCGAAAACTAAGTCGACTCCGCAATAAAGCGGATGCAATATTGGAAGACATCATTCACCAACACAGAGAAGCAGCTGCCACCAACAACGATGAAGACAGAGACGAAGATCTGGTCGATATCCTTCTCAAATTTCAGGATCCAGCGCAACAGATTCCTTTAACCACTGACAACATCAAAGCAGTGATATTGGTAACCTAATTAGTCCAATTTCCTTCTCTCTCTCTCTCCCTCTCATTTCTCTGAACTAATTTAATCAATCATGTATGATTAATCAGGATATGTTGACAGCTGGAAGCGAGACAGCAGCGACGACGATGAATTGGGCGATGGCGGAGATGGTGAAGAATCCGAGGGTCTTCGAGAGAGCACAGGAAGAGGCGAGGCGCGTCTTCGATGAAGAAGGATACGTAGACGAATCGCGAATTCATCAACTGAAGTATCTCAAAGCAGTAGTGAAGGAGACACTAAGGATGCATCCACCGCTGCCTCTGCTGCTTCCGAGAAAATGCAGCCAAACATGCGAGATTAATGGATACGAGATATCTGCAGATACCAAAATCATCGTCAACGCATGGGCTGTGCACAGAGACCCCACCTACTGGGAAAATGGTGACTGTTTCACGCCAGAGAGGTTTCTTGATACTAATTTGGTGGATTTTAGGGGAAATAATTTCGAATTTATTCCGTTTGGTGCGGGAAGGAGAATGTGCCCAGGCATGGCGTTTGGGCTGGCCAACGTTGAGCTCCCGCTCGCGATGTTTCTGTATTATTTTGACTGGAAAATGGGGGATGTAGTTGAGAATCAAGAAATGGACATGAGAGAAGGGTTTGGGCTTACTGCAAGAAGAAAGAAAGATTTGTGTCTTGTTCCGGTGATCAAGAGACCTTTGCCGCTCAAATAGGTATGTACCATATAGCTGATAATGAATAAGATAGTATTTGATGATGTACGCCGTACGCGGCTTGATCTTGCATCTCTCATTCCTAGTGTGTTTCTGTTTGATGTGAAATAAAGTTCAATTCTCCATGATTGCAAACCCCTAATTTAAACATCACCAAATTACTTCATGAAATGGACTAATCTGATGCTGATTACTGAAATAGTATGTGGAGAATGCCAAAATCAGGTAAACACGAATAAAATTCGTACTAAGTAAAATTTTATGTTTGTGTCTCACACTTTATATTTTATGAATAAATTAATTATTTTAATTAATATTTATTAAAAATAAAAAGTAGGTTATTGTCTTCTGGAGATGTCCAAGTAGGTAAGATCGACATTTAGTACTAATAAATTAAAGTACATAAATTTATAATTGAATAAATAAATGAAATATGGACTCTATGACACAAAAGCGGTTGGATATGACCAAATGATTTCGGAACAGAAATCAAACTGATGCTAATAGAATTTAATAAATGTTAAAATTTAGAGCAAAAATTATAAATTTAATACAAAAACATAAATTCAAAATTTTATAATAATCTTAATATTGACAAAAGAAAAATGAAAAAACAGCACTACGAATATGTGATATTTGTAAATATTATTAGAAAGAAAATATATACTTCAAATAATTTACAATTTCATAAGTCATAACCACAAACAAAGCCAGCAATTTTTACGCTATTTGGATTTGTTTTGACACCACTAAGTAATCAACATACATTAACAATGTCACGTACACTGGATAATTGATTTATATTATAATTTCATAACTATGTTGACTTTTAACTAACATTTAGGTATTAATCAATTGAACTAACCAAAATCGGATATTAAATTATATATTATTTAGATATGCTCTAATACAACACATGTTATTCGCCGAGAGTAGCCTGATTATATTTATTGTAGTTAAAAAAACGTTGAGCAAAAGCAGCCTAAATGAGTACATATAATCGAATCGATCTGAACCAAATACTGTTAGGTTCAAGTTCGGCTCGTTTAAAAATTTAAAGGCTGGAGCTCGGTTCGAGTTCTGAAAACAAAGCTCAAGTTTGTTTTGATAAATAAAAATCGAGCTCGAGTTCGGCTCGAAAAATTATTTGAGCTCGCTTCGAGGCTCGAGTTCGATTAATAAATAAACGAACTTTTATCGAGCCGAACCCCGAATAGTTCATGAATAGTTTGGTTCGCTTACAGCCCTCCCTACAGATATGTAATAATTGGACAAATAAAAATTAGGCAACAAATCAAAATTGTGGTTCAAAGATGCCACACATCATTACAGTTGTGCTTGATGTGTTCACAAGAACATAGACAAATTCTTTTATTACTCAGATTCCTTCAGAAGAAGAAAGCTCTCTTTGCATCAAATAGCTTTGAGAATGTTTGATACTCTTTGTGTTGGCGCAACTATTACAGAGGGCCAGGAAAAGTGCCATTTTCTCTCTGTTCATTCCATCTATCGATCTGCAGCCATGAATGAAGGACCAAGAATAAATACAAAGCACAGAAATTTAAATGGAGGGTGGTTAAGGCATATTGATCATCTTGCCAACTAAAACATACCCATTCGCCAGGACAAAGAGAGCGATAATATTTAGCAAACTTGTCACACTCAGGTGCTTCACCCTTTGCACCAACGCATCTGAAAACATACAACGATTTGAGGGGAATTCAGAGGATATGGATATGGTGCAGTAAAGCTTTAAGAATTATGAGGAACATATTTAGCTGGCAACAGTTTGTAGTTAACTCACCGATGATACTCAATATATCGGGTGAAGCAGTGTCTAGTTTGGTTAGTAGTTGGGAAACGGAAATCTGCTGGTGCTGTCTCAAGCTGCATACCAGGCACAAGGGAAAAGCTAAATTGGTTGTGTGAATAAAGCAATCAAAAGCAAGAAGGCTGCAATAGATATTCTGATTAGTCGGAGCTAAACCTTTATATCAGACGTTTCATCAGCTTCTTGGTCGGCTGAGTTCCCAGATTCAGCATTGTCACTAGTTTCATCACTGGGAGCTGAGTTGGAGGTATCAGCAGTGTCATCAACAGGACTGGATTCTTTACTTTCTTCACTAGCACCATTAGTAGTTTCAACGCCCTCTCCAGTTATAGGAGCAAATACACTTTCAACAGCACTTGGTGTTTCCTCAGCAGCAGTATCTTTTGAGGGTTTAACTTCAGACGTTTCAACATGTTTTTCAGCCATTACTGGCATTTTGTCTTTCTCTTCCAGCAAATAGTGCTACACCAAGAATCGAGTGAATGTCATTACCAATTAAATCCGCCAGCTGGACCAAAAGAGCATTGACAAAAGAACAGTAACAAAAAAACTGAAAAAAAAAATGCAAGTCTCTCTACTTGATCCCCTTCAATAGTAAAGTCTCCCCCCGTCCAAGCCATGAGCATCAATCCAGAAATAGAACACAGAATGAACCGTGGAAGATCCATCTCCCACAGGAATATACGATTCGTGAACAACTAAACTCCCCTCCAGTACATTAAAGCCTACTGATGTATATCATAGATTGTATTTTCAATAGGCAGTCGTGAGGCTCGCCTCCGGTAGCCTCGAGTAAAAACCGCCTCATGTGATCTTATAAGTCTTGCACCTCAGATCAGTCGAGGCAGCTGTGAGGAGGTCAAAGTTGATATTTTCCATTTTCAGGCCTAAAATATCACGACATTGCAAAATTGAGTAAAATATTGATTGGATTTTGTTCAAATTGGCCCAATTACGGCTAAAGTGTTCCAATTATGACTAAATTGATCCAATTAGGATTAAAATTACACATACCAATCCCCCGGAAAATTATACATCTCTTCTTCACTGCTCTCTCTCGTCCGATACAACATTTCACTCCTTTTTCGACACAACAACGACGACTTTGAACACTTTTTGTCAATTAGGAGATGGAGATGAGGATGGAGATGCATACGAGGATGATTTGGATTTATTGTACTTTTGATCTATGAATATTTGTTACTCCCTCCGTCCCAACTAGCTTGGGGCACTTCTTTTCGGCACGAGAATTAAGGAGTATATGTTGAATGTATTTTTAAAGTATAAAGTGATGATAAGAATATATATTATTTAAATTTGTGTGTGTAATAAAGATGTCCTAAAAAGGAAATGACTCAAGCTAATTGGGATGGCCCGAAAAGGAATACGACTCAAGCTAGTTGGGACGAAAGGAGAAATTAGATCAAGGCCTTCAATAGAAAAACGCATTTTGAAACCTTGATCTACATTTAGTTTTTTTACAACACATACATGCAAAGTAGTTTGAAAATTCACCATCAATGTTGACATTGGCTTCGTCAGTATTATTTTCCTTATTAGGAGTAGAAATTATTGAATTTGATAAAAGGTTCTTTTACCACACAACCATTAGGCTATTCAACCCAGTTAATGTTGATCCCGTGAGCATTGAACAAGTATCCCAGCAACTAAGGATTGAGTCCCTATATTGGAATCATTAAATCTATAGCAAATAAGAACTTCCAAGAAATAATAACACTTCTGCTGTACGATATATTCATAATGACCCATATTTAATACTCAAAAAGTAAATGATCTAAGATCATTTGTGTTCACTATGGCTGAAGATTGCTGCTTAGATTCCACCTAAGTTATATAAAATTACTTATCTAGTTATCTCATACTTTAGACTTTAGCTTATAGACTTTAGGCTGTTAGGCTTTAGAGTCTCAAATCAATGACACGAGCATTCAAGAAGGATAGGTTGAAACTTAAAACTAACAATTAGGATCAGTGTTGTAAAAAACGCTTGTGAGGCGCGCCTCACACCGCCTCACTCCAAAATCGCCTCGGTGCGTACGCCTCATTAGCCTGTTACAAGGCGTGCGCCTCACAGGTGTGAGGCATCCGCCTCAGTGCGGAACGCCTCGAGGCGCATGAGGCGTGCGCCTCACAACTGGGCTGTTTTCATCCAAAAATGGGCTGTTTTCATCAAAAATTAATTAAAGCCCAATCTCAATAAACTAAAGCCCATCAAAAATTTAAAAAGCCCATCAGTTTTTAAACTAAATAAACCCTAAAATAATAAAAAAAAACAAAAAAGAAGTGAGAAGCAGCTGCGTGCTCTCTGCTCTCTGCTGCGCTCTCCTCTTCATCCTTCCTCCTCCGGCGACCTCCACTCCCGCCGGCGACTCCACTCCTGCCGGCGACCTCCACTCCTGCCGGCGACCACCATTGGCCGGCGACCAGCAGCTTCAGGTCAGTTTAATATTTTTTTTTTTTTTTTTTGCTTCTGGTTGTGGGGCTGACTTTATTTTAATTTTAATTGTTCAAAATCTTCTGTATAGAATTAAGGTTATGAGAACTAGCAAGAATGTGTTTTAGGGGGAGGAATTCAAAGTTTCAAAATCTGTGATTTTGGCATAGAAATAAGCAAATATGCTTCTTGGAATTTTGTTTTTATTTTTATTTTGATTGGAATGCTTATTGCTATTCATTCTATTCTTGAGGTCATTGAGCTCTGATATCTTGCACAACAGTTGAGAGGTTTTCTATTTCGATCCATTTCATAAATTCTCTTTTCTGTACCCGCAAGGTGCCCTTCCTAGATACTTTCTCGAATATGTTTTAATTCCAGAAATTTTAGTTTGCAAGCAGATTAGAGTTTATACTTTGAGGTACTTTTGCTCGGTCTTCACATTCACCCAACTGCATTTAGAGCCTAGAATATATTGAGTTATGGAATCTTAAAAATTGAGAATTAAAGGGTGCAAGGGGCTGACTTTATTTAAATTTGTGCATTATTGTTGTAGGAGTATGGAATCTTCAGGCTCTAAATGAGTGGGAGGACGAGGCCGAGGACGAGGAGGATGAGGAGGAGGATGATTTGGATTAAATAACATGATTCCTAAATCCTAATTAAGCATTTATGTGGGATTATATGACTATGGTTATGGTTATGGTGCATTTATGTGGAATTATATGACTATGGTTATGGTGCATGTTTTAAAGACCTCAAAGCTATTAAATTAATGTTTGGTTTGTGGCTATATTGTTTTACAATGCTTTAATAATTCTTTATGTTTTTTTTTTTTTTTTGTTATGAGGCTTACGCCTCATACCGCCTCGAGGCGTACGCCTCGAGGCGTACGCCTCGCCTCGCCTCGGCAAAACGCCTCAGTTACGCCTTACGCACTTTACAACATTGATTAGGATAGATACCTAACCAAACTTTATGGATGTCAATCCTAATTTAATGATTTTAAATACGTACGGATTAACTGTATTTCTAATATATCAAAAAATGCCATGTTAGATTAACCAATGAAATGAATACATATAGAACTTTAAAAACAATAAATTAACAGCGGAGATATCAGTGCATGTTGGATACTTTGGAATCAAATAAAATAATAAATCATAATGAATATCGATCTACAAAGAAAAATTCCAGGCCTGATATCAAATGAATAGAATACAATACTCATCTTGATCTTAATTGCTAGGCAAAAGAAGTCATAGCTTTAACATCACACTTAGACTGATAGCCATCAAGTTTCGAATGCAAAGCATTAATTGTTGTATCTAACAATTATCACTACCAAAAGATTAATCTGTTGAGACCACACTATTTTGCTAGCAAAACATCTATTTGTTCAATTACTTGTTATTCAAAATTTCAAAATATTCGATTAAAATTACAGACAAATACCGTACTTTACAAAACTACAAAAACCATCACCAGATTTCATATCAAATTTGAAAACCACACAAACGAAGATGAACACTCGAAAACAAAAAATTTTCACAAAAAAGTGGGAAAAATAAAAAATCCAATCAAATCTAACACCTAAAGCTCAAAAATAAAACCAAATCTCAGATATTAGGGGGAATTCTTCACGAAAGAGGATAACAAATAGGGGTAGGGTAACATGATTTGATCAAAAGGCTTAAACCGGAGCTGAATAACATAAAAATCGATAAAATAAATTTACCTCAGCAAGGGATGGAACCTTGGAGGCGTCAACGTCGGCCATTGTAGGAAGTGACGACGGCGACAAAATTGCAGCGAGTAGAGACGAGAAGATTCAGTACGGACACACTGGAGAAGTGCGAGTGTAAGAATGAAGACTATATTCTGCTAAGTGCCAAATCTAAATGTCGGCCCATTAACCAATGCTAAACGGGCCTCCATTTCTACTTTGAACTAATGGGCCAGCTCAATATCACAATAAACTAAAAAGGTTTATTTTTCTTAATAAAATCCGAATAAATAATTGTAAATTTTCAATTTAGATTCAATATTTATTTATTATGTCCCTATTCGTTGTAAATTCAACTCTCCCAAATGTTTTCAGCCATCGAAAAATGTTGTGTTTCATTTCTAGAAGAGTATTTTGTTTGGGACAAGGTAAATGATGTTTAAAATATATTGCATCTATCTGGTCATTCATGATTCGTATACTTAATTGGTATGTCTCACCAAAAAAAGATACTCCCTTCGTACACCAATGTCATTAACGTTTTGTCATTTTAAACTTTTAGTCAGTCCATTAATGTTGTTAACACTTTGAAACTTACAATTTACAGTAAATAAACTCATCTCATTCAATACACACAGTTCAATTGAAAACAGTAAAATAAGTGGGATCCAAACTCCACTCAATACATACACCTCAATTTAAAAATAATAAAAGTAAATCAAAATATTACATTAAAATCTATGCCGAGTCAAATGTTAATAATGTTAGTGGACGGATGGAGTAATTTTTCTTAAAAAAGTTAGTCAACTTTAATAAGATTCACCACTTTACACACAAAAATCCTTTTTTTTTACTTTACATGCCAAAAAACAATGAACTATGTATAACGGGAGGGATGGAGGTTAAATTCCATTTATAATATGTGAAAGTTTTAAGAAATACACTGAAATGAAACATACTATGGGGAAGGCATGAGTATTATTATTCGTTTAAAAGTTATTGTTTGACGATCATTTTATAGGAGGTTAAATTCAACTTCTGGGCAGACCGAGTGTGATATTAAGGAATTTGATATTTAATTTATATTAAAAAAAAACATATTCTTGATGGAAAATTTGGAATGTAAAATCTGTTTGATATGTGGAATACTTGATGGAGCAAAATAGATAGAGAAGATTGAAAGCTCATGCTGTGATTGCAAAAATAACTTCGAAATCGTGAGATAGTGTTATAATTACATGAGAAAATGATTGAATTTTAGGATAATAGAAAACTTTTATTTTAGAAACTAACGTTGTTGACTTGCGAAATCGGCTGAAATTACATTTTTCTGACAATCAAGAAAGTAATAATAAAGTACAATCATAGGGAAAATGAAAAAGGAAATATCTGAAGTTAAAGAAAAAAATCTTAGGAAAGGGATCTCAAGTCCTCAAAAAAAACTGTAAGATGACATCAAATGCGAGCAACATAAGAATTAGCTTGAGTCACATATCTCACCCACCGATATGGGTTCCCACTTTTGGTCTTCTTTGCTATCTGCAAGTACTTCACCTGCATTGTTAACTCATTAATTTGGTTACCAAAAATTCCAACTATTTGGGTTTTGATTTTATTACTATCCGTCCCATTAATATAGACACACTTTGACTATAAAGTTCTCAAATTCTTGGTTAAAGAGAGTCTAAAATTAATGGGTCGGAAGAAGTATTTAAGTTTTTTGGCAATGGTTCATATGAACCGGATCATTTCAGCTTTAAATCATGACATATACTTTACCTGCAGTCTTGAAGGGTTGTGCATAGGTATTGTGAAGGTCAAGCTCACTGGACCAGCTTCTTTAGTAATATTCCCTGCGAAAACACGACACAATAGTAATGGATGAGGGAAAACGTATAACAGACATATATTTGTCAAGTCTATAATAAGCATACCGTGCAATTCCTGAGAAAAATTCAACTTTGCACGTAGTGTGTGCTCCGACCCACCTACAATCTGTTGAACATGAGGACGCTTATTAGCAACAGTTTCGTAGAGATTAGTTTTTAAGTGAATAAACACCCAAACAGAAAGTAGCACGAGATTTTGCCTTCTTAATGCTCCATTCAAGTTTCTTTTGTGATTCTTTGAAATCAGCATTCTGGCCAACTATCCCGCGTTCCAAGTCAAAATTGACTCTGAAATGCAATGCACAAAAAAAAATAGTTTTGTATGAATGAATTTAGGATTTGTATGCTAAAACTGGAGACTAAAGAAAATACAGAGGATAATAATATTAGTATATAACAGTACTACGGAACTGGATTTACCTGGTTGTATATGTTGGTAATGGCATCTCTACTATAATTGTGTTTGCAGTGATGCTTGAAGGAAACTCAGCACGGATTTTTAGAATCACTTCTGCCTGAGGAGAGAATAAAGAATCACGTAGGTATATCCATTTACAAATATACTAAAACTTTCCAAATTCAAATGCTTACGCAGTTGCTACTATAATAAAGAGTTAAAACAATGAGCCTAGATATAATACAGCTTATTGCTAATTGCTATTCCGAAAAATATAACCATATAAAGTGATCTCATTATAAAATTTCAACCTCATACCTTAAGGGACCCTGATTCTTCAATTAAGGTGTTGATTGTGAAGGGGGGCTTAAATTCCTGTGTAATACGATAGTTCATGACAGGGAACTCCCCATCTGGTGGTACCTAAGTTACAACAGAGACATAAAAAACAACATTTCTTTAGAAAAAATTAACTCAGAAGATCATAACAGGATAATCTTATAAACCATACTGCAGCCCTCACCAGACTCAGTGTTCTGTCTACATCGAAACTATCCATATGTACTGATTCGTGAAAATTGCAATCATCCAAAATAACTGCTCCAGTTCCAGAAGAACCGCTATAGCCTATGCAGAAAAGAAGAAACCTTTGATGTCATAGATTTTCAGAGCTCATGAAGGTTGTGACTTACAAACAGATAAAAAACTGACTGCCAAAAAGGATCACGTTATGAAAAAGTTAGATATGGCTACTAAGTGCCTTTTAAAAAGAAAAAAAAAATTGGTATGAAAAAAAAGGATTAACCATGAGAATACCATATTGCGGCACGCTCCCTCTTCCAATGTATAGATCATCATTCAGAGCTAATCTAATTTCAGGGTTTCCAGTAAGGTAACTCTTCATTTGAATAGTACCATCAATTTCAGAAGTCAAAACATATCCCTGTTCAACATCATGTTAATCTAGCTTCGGCTAATAATTGAGTGACATAATACAAATAAAGAATTTAAAAATGAACAAGAGATGATGAAATTCCTAGAACATGGATAATAAAAATATACTAAATGTGGACAGGTAATGAAGCACAAGATTAGGCCTCTACTGTTTCATATATTGCAGTTCAACTTATACATATACACATATACTATTATAGTCACAGAACACTGACTAGTTCATTAAATGGATAACAAAATTATAGAGGCAGAACAGAAAATAGCCAAAAAAGATAATGAACGACAAATAATAATATTTAAATTCTAATCATTTGCGTATGAATCATACCCTTCATACATGTTATGAATGGCATGAACTTGAGAATTCATACCAGGTATGAATGGTATGGCTCATACCAAAGTGGCTACAATTTAAATATTATTGAGTTTGACTATTATTATCTTTTACTATCATTTTTGGCTAGTTTCAGATATTGACATATAATTATATGCAATCTTTAACAGTCATATTAAAGTTTGGCTTCAGCAAGACTGCCTTTATGTTCAAAAACTGACAGCAGGCTAGCAGCAAGAAGAATTTCTACAGCGTATCAACAATAAAAAGTCTCAACATAGGGAAAAGTTGAGGAGATGTTAATGTCACTTACACTGGAGCTAAATGTAACACTTATCTTCTCAATTATATCAACAAATATTTCCTCCCTTTTCCTACCCCCAGGTTCATTTGCCACAACTGATTTTGTTACAGCTGTACCAGGCATTCTTTTGTTTCCTTGCTGCATAAAATTAATCAGTTCCATCAGGATAACAAATACTTAAAATTAGGTTAGATTCAACTGAAAATTAGACAAGATAAATTTTACTGCTAGAAATGTTTATTGTATTTTCAATATATATTTATCATAAATCATAATACGGTAATACCATAAATAAGGCTGCAGGACCAAGAGCTGGCAAGCGTGCAGAGTCAACCACAATTGGTTCATTAAATATATAAGACTTCAAAACCTCAGTAGAGGTTGTTTGAACATATCCAAAGTCCTACAAGAAGAGAAACGGTTGGTTATAAAGTAAAAATCACCAAAATGAGTGTATATCAAGGATAATATGAATTCTCAAGAAATCGGCAAATTCATCAAATGTCAGAAGATACAACAAATTACAATGGTAAAAATGTGTAGAGCCTGTTATTCTAGGGAAACATACAATATACCATATATTTTCCAAGATACTTACTATAACTTCATCAAGTAGCTCATACACCAGCACAAAATTTTTCCGCAGCGACTCCTCATTAAGAACACCGAGATAATCTTTAGTAACACGTGCGATCCTCTGCAAAAGCTCTAGAGCTAAAGAAGGGGACAAGTTGGTCCTTGTGGTTGCAACAAAAAGTAGGCCAACAACCTTTACGTGAAAGTAGTTTACACCATCCAGATTCTGTTCAAGAAAAATGTGAAACAAGCATCAGCTACCCCAGCACCCAATGACTATTTAAATTAATGTAAATAAAAAGACAATTGAATAAAACACAAACTAAGCAAGGATTGAACTATTTTTAATCACAAATTCAGACCAAAAATATACATAAAAACCATTTATTCATGTTACCACTGGCTACAAGACATCAGTCTTCATTAACTCCAGTAACTTATAAAAGTTCGGAAAATTTAAATATTTAACTAAAAAGTACCCACAAAAACAGGTGGTGCTTCCTCTTTGCCATCTTCTTTCCAGAACTTTACTTTGCGGAAGAATATCTCAGCACTTCCTTTTTGTACATCACCACGGTCTGCATCTTTGTAACATTATAACCAGGCAAAAAGAAAATCCAGAGCAAAGATACACATAAACCATTAACAAAAGGTTAATAAATTGTGTTTCATAGACTTTATGACCTACAAAAACTATAGTCATTCAGGGTTGATTTGACCATCCTAACATCTAGCTTCTATGTGGAAGATGATCAAATTGATGATTCTGAACCCAATAATAAATATTAATCAACACCAAGAAAATTCATGAAGCAACTTGAAACTCCTAAGAATTTTTGCCATGCTAATACATAAACCCAACATCGTTTCCCTAAAGTAAACTGAATCTAGAGGTAATGCAATAAGTTACTCGAGATGAAAAACGAAAATAGTCCTAACTGAATGAATGAATTGAATAAAAAACTGAAACAAAGCACAGAACTTTCATCTGATTATGATAAGTAATGCAATTATGGTTGAGAGTGAAGATCGTACAATCTCGAAACACGATATTATCGCCTCTCTGCGAAAGCACAAAGAACTGGGAGATCATCACGATCAACAGCTACAGGCCACAATTTTCACAGCTCGCTCAAATTGATTCCTGAATCAGAATAATCCAAGGACACATGTTTAATTTTCTTGCAAGGGAAAATAGGGCAGTAGCAATCCTTTATAGGTTTAACAATGTATTGATTTTGTGATAATTGTAAAGTCACCAAAGCATGCAAGACTTGTTCCTGGAGTGATCAATCAAATAAGCCATAAAAACTTTTCCTTTAACAACTTAATATCTATGCTTGACTCTACTCTAACTGATACATAGTGCAAAAATAACAAGTGTTCACTAACTATTTCTTTCTGCATCTTTTCTAGCTCAAGTGTTTCTAGTCGGATCTCAGAATGTTTGCAAATCTAACCCACGTAAACTTCTATTTCTGCTAAATCAAACAAAGATTTATATAGCAACATCAATTTTCTGGAGTTAAGGTGTTTTCAAGACATATAGAGACACTATGCGTGGATTCATATAATTGGGCAATAAATTTCTCAATACAGAATCTGCAATACATGACATATCACAAACAAGCGATGATGATTACAAGCAAAGAATTTTACAGATTTTCAGCACCTGAAGATTACAATAAATTTTCTGAATTGCGATCGTCGGAAATCGGGAAACGGACCGAAGCTGAGCGAGAGAAATAGGACTTAGGAAAGAGATGGATGTTGTAGAAAGAGAAACAGATAAATCGCGTTTCTTTTTGTTTAATGTATTTAAAAGGGATAATTGCATAAACTAACCTATCATTTCTGGTATAAAATTTGTTTTACACTATATAAACTATCATTTTTTACCTAATTAAACATCGGACTATTTTTGATCAAATTATTGCATATATAAATTTGAATAACACACGTGTATATCTACATCAACTTAACACAAGATTATTCTGACTTAATTTAAACGTTGTCTTTTCTTCTTTAAAGAAGACGACGTCGCTTTATTCAATTTATGAGACACACTCAGAAGAAAATGAATAGTATATAATACAATATATGATATACATAAAAATAAAAATATAACATAAATATCATATACCTACATAAAAATAATAATATATAATATTATATATGAATAATATAATTTTTTTTAATTCCAAAAATATGATAATTTTTAGATCAAATTAAAATAATTTCCCGTAGGATGCACTAACATCTTAATTATTTGTATAATAAATTAATTATAGTATTTCCTATTGCTGTGATTGAGGATTAGGGGTGGAAGTTCGGTGCGGTTCGGTTAACCGAAATTGAATTATCCAAAAATCACAAATCGAAATCGAACAAAATTACGAATTTCGGTTAACCGCTAACCGTTCGGTTAGTTGAATCGGTTATCCGAAATAACCGATATTTTTATTAAAAAATTAAAATTAAATAAATTTAATATCAACTAATTTTTTTTAAAAATTTTGTAATAAATATGGAATAATTATTAGAAATAAAAAATATATCTATAAAAATAATTATTAAAAGTATAAAATATATCTATAAAAATAATTATTAAAAGTATAAAATATATTTATAAAAATAAAATATATAAATTTTAAATTAAAATTTCGGTTATTTCGTTTATATCCAATCGGTTATAAGATATAACCGATAATCGAAAATTACGAAAAACACTATCCGATAACCGATCCGCTATCCGAAAATTACGGTTATCGGTTAACCGAAATTTCGGTTCAGTTAGTAATTATCCGAAATAACCGATTCGAACTTCCAGCCCTATTGATGATAAGTTGATTTATTTAAAAAAATGCAATATTATATATTATGCATATCGAATGTCTAAATATTAATATTTTATTATGTACCACTAAAACATCAATTGGTACATAAAGTTATAATTTTTCATGTCATATTATTTATCATATAATTAGGATAATTTTATAACTTAGATATGAGAAATCATTATTTATGTGTCGAACGAGGTGTTAACCGTTAAGTATCAATTGAATGGGGCTAACACTTATAATACAAGTAATTTTTTGTTGGTCCCGAAACGAGTATACTGAGTGTATGGGGGGAATACACCAGTTTATAATTTTCACAAGTTAAAACTTTGAGTGAGCTCCTGTACTGAAGGGAGGGACTTCAATAAGAGTTGAATACTTTAACAATCATTCAGTCTACACTTAGTGTTTGACTAATGGACTAATATCTTAAGTGTTGTGCGGAATGTGGTGATTTTAAATCTTACTCGTTTGTTCAGAAAAACTTAATGCAATATTTCTCTTTTCAATTAGTCAGTATTCAGTGTATGATAATCAATGAATAATAAATACTAAATATAAATGAGAGAGAGACAAGATTTGGTTTGCGTGGTTCAGAGATAAAAACTCCTACGTCCATGTGTCTCGATGTTAGTCGAGGTTTTCCAAGTTAATGGAGAGATAACAGTCTTGCAGTGATCAACCACAAAGGGTTAGATAGACAGTTTATCTGATCACTTCTAGCTTCGAACTTAATCTAATGCTAAGACTATTCTTCGGTTACAATATGATCGCTAAGAACACTAGAGAATGAAATCTGAAAGCTAGGTGTTCTAGACTGAAAGCTTGAAAGCTTGAGAGTTGAGAGCGATGATAGTGATAGCGAGTTGTAAAGATTGCGTAACCGGTGGTTGAAGCGTTTGAAGCAGCGGGGTATATATAGCTCTCTCATAGAATGTATCCGTTGTGAGATAGAGCTCTATTTGAATTCTTCCCGTTGGAGTCTTCGTCCTTTTTGCCATTTTTGGTGTCTGCAACAAGATTGTGTTTCACCTACTGAGATTTTTGCTATAAATGGTAAGTCCTATAGAATAGACTTGTCACTCATGGAAACTTCAAAATGGACTTCAGTGCAGAACTTCAAATGTGAACTTAGTGGCAGAGACTTCAGCTTCTATCTTCAACTTCAAAACTTCAGGACAGACTTCAGTAGAATGGTCCTTCAGTTTTGAAATGTCTTGAATCTTCAGTGTACCTAAAAAATAGAACTTCCTAACATTTGAATTCAGTGGGATCTGAATCAAAACACTTATAAATATTTCCCAACATTTTTGATAGACAACATACAATATCCAAAATAATTATCGCTCTCCATAAATAAATTAAGTTATATAATTGCACAGAAATACTATTACCCCATGATAATTTGTATTTTTTGGATAATCAATTTTACATGTCGTGTGATTTAACCAATTCGTAATACATGTTTGTATTAACCAAGCCGCAACAACCTTTGAATTCAGAATTGAGAAAGTCTACCGATGCAAAGTAACTCAAATTATTTATGCAAAAATCTTGTTTATCGAACTCAACGTATGATCTATCGAAAGGAGCAATAGCCACTTGACTGGGCAAAACTAGCCTTCTTAATACATATAGAAAAATTGAATGCATGTGCCATCATTTGATGTCGTGTATCTACCGGATGATGCATATTTACTCAAATAATACAAACTCATTTTACTTTTTCTTTTTCATGTTTTATTTATTTATGTCTTTCAGATGTTCTTCTTTGACAAATCTCCACAACACATTAATAATATTATAATAAATAGTAGTGTGTTCCTTTCTAATGATCGTAAACTTTTACTCACTCCGTCTACTAAAAATCTTTAATAATTTACTACTTTATATAGAGTATTAGAGTGTATAAGGAGTAAGATTTGGAATTCATCTAATTTATTATTTTAAGTAATTGTGTGTATTGAGTAAAATTTAAGTGTTAAATAATTTATTATTACTTTTTCCGTCTATTAAAATATTTTATATGTTGACTCGACACGAATTTTGATAATATGGTTTAACTTTAATGAGATGTGTAGTCAGTAGAGTTTTAGTCTCACTTGACATATATTTTTAAATTGATTGTGTGTAGTTAATAAAGTTTGAGTCCACTTAATATATTGTTTTACAGTGAATTATGTGTACCAAATGAGTAGGTTTTTTGCTAAATGGAGAGTTTCAATTGTAAATCATTTTTATGGATGTCCATAAATAGCAAGTGTAAACTATTTTCTCAGACGAATAAAATAATTTTATAATTGATTTGTATGAATTGAATGAAGTTTGTCCACTTACTATAAATTAAAATTTTGAAATATAAAGACTTAATAATTTTTGTGAACTGATAAAAACAAAATGTAAATAATTTTTGTACAGTGAGAGAGAGTAGTATTTTATTCTAAAATATTTTTTTATAATGATGTATTTATTTTTTTTCATTAGTATAGAATATTTCATGTCAATTAATATTAAAATATTCATTCAAAATAACTACCCATACAACCAACAAAATACTAACGTCAATTATTCCAGACATACAATACAAGCAAAGTTCAACATAAATTAATGAATTTGAGCATCAGAAGCAATATGCGAGGCATTAGATAAACATAAAAAAACACAAATAAATAAATAAGCATCTCTTTTTGGTGCAAATTATCATGATGTTCACTGGCATTATGGTTATCCTCAGTTATTAAACAGTGCTACTCTTGTTAGGCTCTAAGTAACTTCAAACTTTTTTCTTCAGTCCAAGTTCGTTCTAAAAAATCGAATTAAAGAAGACATTGTCATACCTGCAATTTTTTTAGGGAGGTTTTTACATATTGTTCTACTGCCAAAAGACGAAGAGAATATAAGAAATATGCAATCATGATATTAAAAAATTGTGTATAAGAAGGAATACCTCTTTTCGTATCAACGAATTCTATGTGATTTCGAATCTACAATTTCATAATGCATGCAGTCTCATGATGATCATTCGACTGCTGACGAATTGATCAGTTGCATCCACGTGCCTTCTGCAAAACCATCCCATTTTCTTAGTGGCTTCAACCCAATGCATGACCATATCCACAATGGCATATTGTTAAAGAATTATCACTTGGGATTTTTAGTTTTTATTTTTTATTAAATATTTCATCTTTTTGAAATGAGCTGCATGAAATGTTAATCAGTTGTGCGGAAATGTGGATGTGCAGTCTGATTCATACTCAAAAGTTTATGCAACAAACTCACTAGCCAACAATAGGGTCAATCTCTACTATGGGGAAAATGAGATAGGAAAACTTGAGAATAATAGATCATTCAAGACCAGATATGAGCTACCCTGAACTTTGGTTTTACACAAGCAATTTAGATATGCACCATCATCCATGATCAAAACCTACGGAAACTACAAATAACCTTATAAAATAACTGAAAAATAAAACAAAACAAAATAATCGAAACAAAAAGCCAAACTCTTGAACATTTCTCAAAAAAACAAAGACTTAAAAAGGAAGAAATAAATAATTAAGCTACTCTCTATTCAATTAAAAAAAACACATCACATCATCAAATCCACAAAATGAACACAAAAAATAATTTTGTCCACTCAATTCTCCCATCATTCAAGAATCGAGATAAAATTACGCTGGAATAAAAGTGTGCCGAAAGCAACGACAGCACATGTGATGTATTACTAATTAGAGGAAAGAAAAAAATACCAGATATGAGATTAATGGCAGAGTGATCCTAACATGAGAGGATATGAGATTTTGGTAGGTTTTAGAGGAAGGAATGATCTTTTTATTGTGAGAACTGAAAAACAATAATAAATTTTTTTCCACTAACCTTTCCGAAAAATGGAGGCAGGGAGTATGAACATATGTATATAAAGGTTATGAAAGATGTCTTGAACGGTGAAATTGTTACAAATAATCATGTCTATTCCAGAAATAAAAAACCGTTCAATAAATGCTTATAAATATAATAACTGAAACCCTGCTTTTAGATATTATATTGGTATGAATAAAGTGATTTGAGAGTTATGTATTAATAATATATAGATTATGTGTGATGAGTGGAGAAATATACTTGCTCTAAATGAAAAGGATAAATTAAACAATAACTTCTTAAAACGAAACAAAATAAACGTCCAATGTAGTAAATACAACAAGCATGAAACCTACTTAATGATGCGATAATTTTCGAGGCAGTAGTGTGAGCAATAAACATCTCTCTGAAATTCCTCCTAAGATAAGATACCATTTTTTTCTTAAGTGCAGAGGAGTTCTTTTTTTTCTTTTTCCCTTCAGGGAAAAAGGCAGCCATTAAAATGTTCTCGAGTATTTCCTAATTTCATACATTATGGAAGATATCGAAACCAAATCCTTGTTCAAAGCGGACCCACCAGCAATTTTCTTCATGCAATCTGAGAGTCTGGTGTAGTAAAGCAGTAGCTGAGTCAAAGCAGCTCTCAGAATTTCCATACCGCATAAGAAGTTACTAAAGGAAGTAATAACATCATTGTGCATCAGCTCTATTGCAGCTTTCCATCTGCTGCCGAAGTCCTTGACGATGGTTTCAACTTCACTAAGAGTAACCGGTCTCTCCGACCCAGAATTCGGGTCCTCAGCTGACAACAATGCAAGGATTAAATCAGACGACTGTTTGTTTCAGAAAGAAAAGAGTATAGTGATAAGTGAAAAATATGCCACTAGACATACAAGCTCTCGTCTTTACAAACTTGATTAGGTCGCGGAAGTGCTCTGCAAGTAGTTCCTCCTGCATTATAGGTTTCATTAGTCAAGTTATAAGCAAAGGATTCAACCAGACATGTGTAACTTTATTCCAAGCAAATAATGTTTTCTATGACCTCAACAAACCCTATCGACATTCAACCATCAGAAGGAAAAAGGACACTGCACTAAGCATCCACAAATTTGTCCAAACAGACAAATCTACAAGTGCACAATATATTAAAATCTTTGGCCTTCATTAGCATCCATTTTATTCCACTAAGGTAATTAATGACATCTTAGTTTGATTATAACACTAGTACGTGTGGAACAAAGAGTAATTTCCTTAAAATGTTGGTGAAATAATAGGTTTAATGAATTGAATTTGTCGAGATTACCACATAAATGGACGTATTGCTCTTCAACAACTCTTCAAAGTGCATTTGAATTTTCCCACCGTCAGGACCAGCTTCCTGAAATATACATGCTATAGGCATTAGAAAAAAGAAGGAAGCTGATTTTTACAAACAAATATGGAGTTTTACGTCTGAACTTCATAGAAGGTTAGTATCTAAATGGGTATCAGTATAGCCATGAATAATTTTATTTTGGCTGCAGGAAGGCGGATGGCAAGCACATATTTCCTTCTCTACAAGAAATGGACGCCCCTTTCACAGGCCCTACGTTTCCAACAATAGGGGCATATACTTGTGCAATAATTTTCCACACATGCAACTCAAATGAATCTGCTTAAATTTGCTGGATTCCACAACTAGAGTATACCTTCAATACAGCAATTGTCAAATCATAGTTATTTATCAAGAACACAGTCTGCAACTTTGGTTTCTGGAATAATTTGGCGAGCTTGACAAGCAAATCATCCACAGACATGCGCAGTCTTTCCAAGTTGAGCTCTAGCTGCAACAAGTAAGCCAGTTTTACGTATAAGAATGACCATGCAGGTCTAAGAGTCAATGTAACCATTAGCAATGACTGAAAGCGAATACTGTATTTCTAACCTGACCATCTCCATAATCAACATTAAGCTGAACTAGCGAAGCCGTAAATTCTGCATAGCGTCTCATAACATAATGTGGATGTACATCATCTTCCCATAAACTCCGGAGGTTAGCATTTCGTAGGCTGTTGACGTGCATGTCAAACACCATCTTAAACCGTGGCCATAAAGCAATATTAACCTGCTCATGTTCATTTCAGAATGAGTTCAAAAAACATTATGCCAAACAACTACCTAAGTTCATGCTCTCTTTCTTGAGAGTAAGTACGAAATGTTTCAAGAAAATTACAATTGATCTCTAGACTAGCTGATATATTATACCAAATGATTGTTCAACGTATGAACCAGAATAAGACCATTTGATTATGCAGCACTTTAGAAATAGTCAAACAATAAGCTTATAGGTTAAAAGAAAACATGAGAATAAAGAAAATTTGTCATTGTTGTGTAAATAAACACACTGTTCGGGGGAAGCTAAACCTAAAGCTCCTACTATCATCACCATTCTGCTTAAACTCAACAGAGTCGAGCCCACCATCCAAAAATGAGTTATAAGTAACCTTTAATAGGTTCAAGGTATTCAGTCAATATAGAACCCGTACCTGCTTTATGACCAACATAAAGAGGCTGAGAATGAATACTTTACAACAACTGGAAACACACACACACACATCTGCTAGCAGGGTATGAGTACTAACAATGCAGATGCAGTGGTCATGCTATATGTTCACTTAGAAATACTGATAACATGTACCTTATCCAAGTATGAATCAAGACATGGTATTCGTCTCCGAGACATTATCAGCTGAAGAAAAGAAAAGAACAATATAAGCAATTCATATTCTATGACCTAAATGTTGAAACTAGATTCATCAATAAATCATAACTTCATCCGTCATTGCGAACAACTAACACCGCAGGAAGGAAAATAGTTCACTTTCAATACAATGTTCAGCAGCTTCCATGAAGGAAAAAAGATTATGGTTTAAAAGATATGGAAACTGAAACTTGAACTCATGAAATCAGAGGAATTATAGTGAGAATGTCATCAAAGTTATATGCTTAACTTGAAGAAAGCTGAAATAAGTAGATCCATTACATCATGTTACCTGGTGCTGGTATATAATACGAATCATGAGCATCAGACCAATCGCATCAAAACAGTTGGGCAGTATTGTATTCAAGTGTTCATCAATTACTGAGAAAGGGCCTGAATGTTTAACAAAAGAGGTGTTTCAAGATCTTTATTCTCAGAAAGTAATTTTCAAATTAGAAACAAATCATGAGCCTAGGAAATTATTTTATTTTCCAAGGCAAAATATTATTATCATCACATAATGTACATTCATCACAGAAACGAAATACCTGCAAATATGTCATAAAACATTGGTTCTTCTCCAAAGAATTCATCACAGAAAAGATATCTGAAAAATGACACTGGGTAAATTCAGCATTTGGTAGAAGAGTACATGCAAAATTCAAATAAGATCCAGGAAAAGTGTGATCATACTCAGAAGTAGCAGTATCCATAAGCAACTTTTGTACGCTCCTGAAAAGGACTTCATAAGGATATTTTTTAGAGCTGGCTTCAGCTATGTGTGGAATCAAAGCAGATTCATCAATTTCCTGTAAAGGGATGAGAAGAGAAGTGCAAATTCGGAAGAGACGCACATAGAGAAAGTATGATGTCAGCTTCTTTGCAAAGAGGGTTTCTGTGATAGCACAAGATCATATCATAGCTAGAACTACTTGTGGATCTTATACAAAATAGAGACAACATCATGATTTTCTATTAAAGTATCATTTCATTTGACGTTTTCCCCTTCACAAGCATTAAGAAAATAATGACTTAAACGTTATATACATCTTTCAGTCCTGCTTGCATTATTGACAATTCGTAATTTCCATGTCAACCACATGGATTCCTACCTCTTGTTTCATCAAAGGTGAATGAAAGAGAAGTTCTATAAGTTAATGGCAGAAGGTTTCATACAACAACACAATAGATTGTAAAACAAAATTAGTTACTGTGAGAAAGCCACCAACGAGGCAAGGACTATAAACCTTATAATAACAGGTATTGAAAGGGTACCTTGAGAATATTTATCCTTTCTCCTAAAGCGAAAACAGCTGACCGGTTTTTCAAAGGTTCCCTTCCTCTCAAAAAAAGACCAGTGCTTCTTGTGTCAATACCAATCAAATCATTGGATGTTGCTATATCTAATTGCAACTTCTCTAAGGCTTGAATATAAGCTCGGATGTTTGTACTTAAAACCTGCAAAATAGAACCAAGTGTATATATAAAAATAATGGTTTAACTAGCATGTCTAACAAGTACATAAGGAAAAGAAAAGAGATCATGGGGTTTTCACGACTTAGCCAGAGAACACATGCAACAGGTCCAACCAAGAAAGGAAAGGGCATTTTTGGGTAAAGAACCCAAGGATGGCTAGAGACCCAAAGTAACGATAAATGACTTGTTACTGTTAAGCTATAAGGTATCATCCCGTGCATCTTATGAAATAACACAATTGATGCAAGGAAAGAACTTTAGTTTAATGTTTCCAAAAAGGCCACCTATTAGAATGGTCAACTCAAGAATGTTTGTTTTTCAATAAGTAAGCAGAAGGTTCTCCACAGTTAAATAATTAACAAAAAAAGAAGAAAAAAAAGAAGCAATTTAAATGCATTATTTGGGGGAATTCATAGAGATGGCAATCAAGTTATAATCACTTCAAGAAGTGACTTGACTTGTATTTGGGATGTACTTACATTAATCAATATCTATAAACAAAGAGTTTGGATCATACCTTATTCATGGTGTCAATATATGCAGCACGAACGTCAAGATACACCTCCTTCCCATGCTCCTTTAGAAACAAAATCACATATCTGCATGTGTGACAAAGAAATTGGAATATTCAGTGTCAACTACTGTTTAAGAAAAACATTAAGTTACAAAATGGAAAGAGGGTTTGCACAAGTTAACAATGAGACAATACAATGAGAACATGACCCAGTACCAAATGAAGACAAAAATACTGTACCCAACCTGTGAACAACATTTCCATGTACTTCTTAAGTACCAAAGAAGATCTCCTTTTTTCCAAAGCATATGGTAAACATGCTCGTATACATTCATTCTTAGGGATGTTTAATAAAATAATTAATTTCACAAGAAATTATGATGATGTCTCAATAACTATTAAGTTACATAAACGACATACTGGGCCAACAGAAGTACAGTTGAAAAGTCATCAAATAGAGCAGAGATCCATTCGTCCAAAAATCACATGGTCGAAGAGTAAAAAAATTGTAAGTTCAATGACCAACTCAAATATCAAGATATCCATATTACCAAAGCAAACCACAACATAATTACATGTAACCATTTAGTTCAAAATATTTCTTTTATGAGCTAATAACACCTTTCGTAACTGCTAAGAAATTACAAAGGAAAAGCTTAAAGCTAAAAGCAGGATACTATATACTCATGATTAATGATTAATGAACCTAATTTCACTAATGCCGCACAACTCCAAATTACCTCAATCTAGATTGTAGCTTTAAGCCTTCAACAATAATGTGCACGCGTGTTTGTTCAGCAGTTAAGATAATATGACAAAAAGACAAAACCATACTCTTCGTGAAGATCTCTTACACTAGCGAATGTAAGCACCACCAACAGGTCTTTAAGAAGTTAAAATTGTAGCAAATTGCATTAGCTTGAGATGTCAACAGATCAACTAGAACCTCAGATGAAAGAGTAAGGACAATGCATTTACATATTTCAGTCCAACATATCTTACTTGTATTTTAGAAGAACACTTTGCTGAAGAATTTGCACATTTGTCTTGGGTTTCCTTAAAGCATTTAGTTTTTGAACCATGAAGTCAAATACCTTCAGAAGGAACAGGGGAAAAAAAATTGGTCAGTTGTGTAGACTAGCAGTTCTCTGATATTAAAGCAATTCGTAATATTATGTCTAATGTGATCCAGAGGATCTCTTACAGATGAAGACTAAGTTGTGAAACCTCATACGGAAATGAAGTGAATTAAGTATAACTGGACGTCTGAAACTAGTAAGAAGAAGAGTATTTGAGAATACATTGTTGAGTAGAAGGCATTAACTTAAATTTGAACACAATTTTCAACACAGAGACACATGATCAAGACATAGGCAAGAAAACAATTTGTTAGATACTAGCAACCTCTGCCAAATGTCATGAATCTAGTTCTAGTACTTGAAAAATGATCTGATAAATTTACTGCTATTGCATAAGTGTGTACTCCTACAATTTTGATGTCGCGATGTATGTGAAATGCTCTAACCTCAATTTTTCTCTAAGATTTGACGATCTTTTACTTCAATCATACCTTTGAAACTGCTTTCTGGCGAAGCTTTTCTAGTTCAGGCTGAACGTCATTCAAAGCTTTGGATGTTTTCACCATGGTATCGATTTCAACAAACTTTAGCTTCTTACTGAGAATCTCTAGGGTTCTCATGTACTCCTCATTCACCTGTGGGTATTTATCAATACTGTTCACTAGCCATAACATAATAAAACAAAGTTGTAAACCACACAATTATGGCCACAAAGCAAGACTTCATTACAATGGTTAACAAATCATATTCTAATAAAGAGATATAGAAATACAAAAGAAACAGCAAGCTTGTAGGCCAAAGCATTGAGAATAATCCTTGGAGCATTACATAGAAGATGCTAAATTTTGTTTTCCGAATTAAACATTCGATATTTTCTTCCTCCTTTTATCCATTATGTACATGGTATATATATTGGTTCATTTCATAATGGAAAAGTGAAAAGATATATAATTCAAGAAAAATAACTACAAGGAAAGATACATATCAAGATGTAGCCAGTGCAAAATTAGATTGCATTATAAGGAGCCACACTAACAGAAGCCTTAAGTACCTCTCCATCGACTATTATGTCTATCATCCTTGGTGGCACAATTATGTCCTCAACAAATTTCGCCAATTTGGATTCTGCTACCTGATAAATAAAATAAACACTTATCAGGTATAATATATGTCCAAAAAGGGAAGATACAGAATACAAAACCTTATAAAAACATTTTGAACAAATGTATTAAAAACACGATATCCAAATGAGAAATAAAATCAACTTGTAGTCTCTTTATCATACAAAAACAACAGGTCAACCAGAATGATGCCAAATTATTTGGTAAAGAGTGCAAAGAAATTACAGGGTAATAGGTCTGATGGTATATACTTATGTAATAACAGTATGGAAAAGACTACCTTTCGATTCTTCAGCTTGAGCCCCATATCCATAGACTTCTCTTGAAGAATCTTTATGTTGGAACTGATTGAACCTATCTCTGTCTAGCAAATGATATTTAAACTTTAAGATATCCCTCTTGCAATTCATAAAGAGGAAAATTGAAATACTGAGTAAATGGTGTACTATAAGCATGAGATGTAACACAAAAGACAAGGACGATTATACGAATTTTTCTAAAAAGAAAACAACAAATCAACACCCCCCCCCCCCCCCCCCCCCGGGGGGAGCGGGGAACCACCACCACCAACACCAACACCAAGAAAAGAGCAACTTCACTGATGAGCAGCAATACTGTCAAGTGAAGGGAAACAATTGACCTGTAAATAAATGTAACAAGTCATACCTGAAACCCACTGAGGAGATTTTCCATTTGTGATAGAATGGTATCGCAATCGTGAATTTGTTCATGAAGTGAGACGAGATTGTCACTTTCTTTAATATAGTCCTGGCATTGACCCAAAGGGAAGAAGAGTGCCACAATTTAGCAAAGCTCAAATGTGAGCCTAACTTATATGCATATGTAGAGCTATCCTAGATGTATTGTGGGCAATTCTTGGTCCGTTGACATTTATAGACAGCAAATGCTTCATGAACAAAATAATTCACATAAACTTTCTACAAAAGTAGCATTCCTTCGTAAATTGGACATTCTAGGATGAAATAATTAGAGTTCTGCTAATTTAATAAGCACAATAACATATGCCTGAGATTACTAGAGGAAGAACGAAGAAGTACTGAAACCGCACCTCAATAGACTCAAGTTCGATTTGCCTTAGATTGTTCTCAACATCCCTGGTGTAGTCCCGCAATGATGACCCTTTTGATAGTATTGTAGCAACCACCTTCGAGCCACGAGAATAAAAAACAATTAGACAAAAATATCATCGAGTAGCGAGTGCAGCAAACTGGTGAATACATACATCATCAGTTTTACAGTCGTGAAGCTCCTGCTCTAGTCCTTCGAGTGAGAAATCATCGCTGATACAAAAGAAAGAAAGAGAGAAAGAGCATAATGAAGAAATATAGGAGAATGCGGCATCACTAGCATGACAAGGAAGAAGTGAATAATTAGAAACCTGGCCGCATCGTCTTCATCAGTCAATTCGCCGACAAATGCTCCCAAATCCAACACATTCCTCTGTGCATCATTAGCAGCAATCTAGACACATATTTCTAATCATATATATAAAGCCGATCGAATATCATCACGCAAGGCAGAAGCGAAAAATAGCAAGGCTTTACCGCTTGATTTGAATCCAGCTGAGACTCAGTCATCCTGCTGGTTGTACGATACGAACTGAAATTGAGAATTGAGTAGCAGTCACAACCAGATCAGATCGCGTGACTAATTGCAGTGATGCAAAGCATCAAATCCAAATGCAGCAGAGAGATACTATCAGATGTGATGTTCTATCTGCAAAACTCCTTCTGGAGAGTCAAATGAAGTTAAAATTAGTCCAACTCCACAACGCAAATTCGATCGAGAAATTGAGAATAATTTTATGCGCTTTTTTTCTTATTCGAAGATAATTTAGGCTTAATTTCGAGAGACTTCATATTAACAGCAACTTTGCAGCAAAAATGTAAATAGCAAAATAACTCGCTATTTTACCAACCGTTGAATTAAGCTCATTTAAGTTTATGTCCCTCTATTCGAGAATCGGGTATTTCGGGTGCTTGGTCGAGTTCATGTATTCGCATATCTGATTTTTTGCGTTTTGAATCAGATTTTGATTTTTATATTTTGGGGTTTTCAGATTTGATTAGCACCCAATACTCGATCAGGTTTTACTTGACACCCAAATTTGTGTATTGATATTTATTAGTTATTAATTATATAATATTATATTTTATTTTATAATAAAAAATATTTTAATACCCAAAGTATCTGAATTGTTCAAAAGTATCCAAAAATATAAATAATTTTAGTTGATTCAAGTAATTATGATAGCCGAACACTTGAGTCGGGTTCGAATATCCAAAACTTTAGTTCAAGTTCAGATTTGAATAGTTAAGATTTATGATTTTCGAATTTAAGTACCCGAAAAATTCAAATAAAATTCAAGTAAGATATTATTATTATATTATGTGTTGGGAATTTACTATTAGAAATAAAAAATTTCTATAGTACTACTAGATCCGGGCTCGGCTCGACTCTCGAGTTATATTCAAGAATTCTCTTTCCGGCTCAAGCTCAAGCTCAAACTCGGCGTATAAAAATCAAGGTTTGGTATGTTATTTGCCCAACATTGTATCTCAACTTGAGCTTAAACCCGAATCGCTGACGCCCATGAATGTAAATAGTAGCTGCTACTGGTTTCTCCTTCAGAAAAAAGAATATTAATGAAATAAACTCTAGAGTTACTCCTTTATAGCTGCCATAATCACATGAATATTAAGCATAGATCTGGACAAATGGGGGCCAGAATAACACATCCAATGTCAAACCACACATTCAGGAATTTCCAACTACATACTTTGCCAATGAAACAAAAGAAACCATCCTATTACTTGGTACATTATACACTTGCTTTATACACACTAAGATAGTCTTCAACTTGAGAATATATACCAGTACCACCACCGTCTGCGGAAATGTATTAGCTCTGCTCATCTTATAGCCATTGCAGGCCAGGTTGTGACGCCAATAGCAGGCAACGAAGGACGGATTACAGGTACATGTTTCACAACTGAGAATGCTTCGTTCAGACGAGCAGCACGGCTCATCACCTGGGACACCTTCTGCATAACACAAATAATAGCAAAGCAAACACATAAAAATGTATATACATAGTATAAATTATGTGGACAAGAAACAAAATGCAGCCTCTCTCTTTCTCCTTGTCTGAAAATTGGCAGTGCATTCATCCAAGAAGACATGGTTTCTAACATACTAGAGTCAATGTTTTAAACCTCCCAACATTGAAATGTAGGTTGGATACGATTCATGAAATCAGTAGAGTATCTAAGAGGCACAACACTCATTCAATACCAACAGGAAATTTGAACACCCCAGTATTAATAATTAAATTAGCAAGCCAAAGGTTAACTGGGCAAGACCAGGAATTAGGTCAGTTGGTTCATGAAAATTAATGAAGACAGTCAAATTGCTTGGTATTGAAAAGCCATCCAGAACAGACATCTTCACCAATGTGATTTTCTTTGTATACCAACTCTATATAGCTTGAAGCCCATCCAACCATTACAACGGGCACAGTATACAAGACACTAACAATTACATCACATAACCACGACTCGACTGAAAGTCTTGACAAGAATCACAAACTCATTTGATATGGTTGTGATCAATGGATAAGAGAAGGGATGCTCCATAATATGGTGCAAATAAACGAAAATCACTAAATGCAAAAGGCAAATCACACTTTGGCATCAATTCTTTAGACTTAGTGGGATATGTGGAGGAGTTCATAAGCTTCTGTTATAGCTTATAGATGCATATTAGAGTTCTTTCAATATCCTAAAGGCTAAATTGTAGCAAGAAGCATTTAAGTAGTTAAAGGTAGTTAGTAGTTACTAGCCAAATACCCTTGTAATCAAATAGAGTTCTGTTTTCAAGTTGCCAAGAAATTCAATTATATATAAATGAAAGTTCATGCATAACCTAACATATATTCCACAAATAAGCTCGAGACATACAAAACTATAATCATTTACATTTATATATTTATATAATCAGGCAAGAAAATCTTAAGGAGACAATAAGGAAGGAGAGCGATAAACAAAAGATTGACCTTATCATCAACGGCAACCTTAATCTGTAGCCCCCTAGTCTTCTTCTTCATCTTATACAGCCTGCGCCCCAAAATCACAAACCCCATGAAAGCAGCCGCCACAGAGACTGTCCACACTGGACTCATTCGAAACACAAAGTATTTCAGAAACTCCATGGGCATCTTCCACCACACCACACTTTTCCTATGATCAATCTCATCCCCTCTCTCCTCTACAACCTCATTCGCACTTCCTATCTCGTCATCTTCAGCCTGCAATTTGGACTCACCCACAATACCAGATTCTGCAGAGCCCACTGCAGTTATACTGGAATCTGAAGAAAGATTACCCAATTCCACCGCTTTATCCTCCTCGCCATCACCTATTTCCCTAATTCCCTGCAAGCCCACTTGCCTTTTCTGGCTCATGTGAAAATCCACTTCATTTCTAACTAAGAAATCAGCAAACTTGTTGCGATCTTCAGACCTGTCGCTGCTGGAATCTGACCAAAAGTCGGTGGATTCCTTGTTGAGGTAGCGAGTGGGATTCTCCTCCAACCCAGGATCAATCCAGCTGGGATTATCGGAGACGACCGACTTGCTATCATCCAAATCATGGCCGTACCGTTTGACAGAGTCTAAGGAGAAATAATCGGCGTGAATTAAACCTGTGGAATCAATTTCGTCGAAGGAGTTAGTGGGAACCGATTCGCAATCGGAACTGTGCTGAAGTACCTCCCAGTCGTCTTGGAACTCATCATCCATGGCCGTAGAGAGAGAGAGAGAGAGAGGAGAGAAGCGAATGTAATGGTCTTGAGCATAAAATCCAAAAGTTAGTTGATTGACGATACTTACAACCCCTCTCCTCAAAATCCAATGGACACGAATTAGCCATTTCTTTTCCGTTTTCCACCATTTTATTTTATTATATATTTCATGATTTTATAGATATTATTTCGAAAGATCATTCCTTTTTTCAAAATTTCAGAATGAAAAATAAAAATGAATGAAAAGAAACAAAACAAGTACAGTAGTACATTTGTACATAAGTGAGAGCAAGATTCCACACAAGATTCCACACAGATGCATACATATAGATTCCAAGTTAAAATCACACATAGCATTGATCTTCTTGTGTATGAATTGAACAGACATTATTGTAATAAATGAGGAAGAGTTGCAAGGCAATGAGAATGCCCCATTATTTCATTACATCCACTGTAACTTTTCAACAGCAGAATCTGTAGTTTATACTTAATGAATGGTACATTTTTTGGCAACTGTATATGATGTTCTAAGTCAAAATAGATTTGGTTGTGGTGTGCTATGATGGGAGATAGACAAACATGTTTCTGCAAAGAAGTTCATGAAACAATTGGATCCAACTCTTTGGAGGGTCTTGTTTAGGCAACTTGAGTTGCTTTGCAACCCTTTCAAATCCCTCATGCCTCTTCATATCAGCAATACTACCACTCTTAGTTCCCATCTCTCCTTTGGTTTTGGGCGTCGTCGACGACAACGCCCACTGCATGCTCCAAATCGCCAACGGTCTCATGTAACACATCGATCTGTATTCTCCCTTCACACCCCATCCTTCTGGAGTTTGGAATGCATATCTGTCATTCAGAATCAACAACACATGTACTTGTGAATGCATTGAATGAATTTGTATGTGTGTGTGTGAATGTTTATGTAGCTAAGTTACTTAAGTGTTTTCTTACCCATGACCATTTTCAGACCATGCAGTTTCATAGATGCCATAGGCTGTCTTGAAGGCAACATCAGACATGTCCTCTTGTATCATAGCAGCAGCAACAGAATAGGTAACCCCTGCCCATATTTCCTTAGACTGCAGAGCTGATTTATCCACTTCTCCATTAGGCCTCATCCCGTTCACCGCCCCGAACAGCCCCCCCTTCATCTTCATCACGTTAAACTCGTATATCTTCTCAAGCGCGCTCCTCACCTTGCTCTCCTCAGCAATAGGCGAAAGCCCACACGCCCTTGCGTACCACTGCCCCGCCAGCTGATCAGCTTGGATCGATGAGCTGCTCTTGGTCGAGCCACTGTCGTAATTGAAGTACGACCCGTTCCACAGCTTGCCATATGCAGACTTAGCCTTCTCAAACTTGTACCACAGGTAGTCAGCAGCGGATTCGTCCCCAAGCTCGCGTGCCATTGCTGAGGCGGCCTCAAGTGCTGCAGCCCAGAGCCCCCCGCAGTAGGAGCTCACTCCTGTCACAGTCCAAGCATCGTACGTCATGTCAGGGAAGCCCTCGTTCTCGATCATTCCATCACCATCTCGATCAAACTGATCCATGAAGGCTATGGCCATGAACACTGCTGGCCAAACAGCCCTGCCAAAGCTCTTATCACCAGTGGCAACCATGTCTCTGTACACTTGGAGCACAAATTTGGAGTTCAGATCTTTCCATCTGTCTGTGTTGAAGAGGTTATAGGCATTCACTTCAAACCATGGATCATTCAGCCCTATGTCATGTGGCACAGCACCAAGAACTTTCTTCGGAACCAACGTGCCATCGCTCATTATCTGCATCTTCCGCGGATCATTCATCATCACTGCCATGGCGAAGTCTCGCTGGATGCTCAGCTCGAGCTTCGGGAACAGCATCAGCAGAGCAAAGGATGAGTAGAAATGGACATCATAAGTATTCCACATATGATACTCAATCCCTTCAAGGTATAAAAACTGGCCTACATTCTCTTCTTCCGGCGAAAGAAGGCAAGGCCCAAAGGCAGAATTTGATGTCAATGGAGGCTGCACCTCCTCCAAAGCACTTGCCATTCTTTCAAGAATGTTGCTTGAGGTATCGCCTTCACCAGAAAAGTCGAGGGTTTCTTTGTCGAGGGAGAAGCGCTGCTGCATAATGCAAGAGAGGTTTTGGGTTGGAAGGGATCCATCTGAGAAAGAAAAACAAAACTGATCATATATGTGAATGACTGATTTCACTTTTTTTCAAGAAACATGATTTTGATTTACTTCTATACCTGTCCAGATTGTGTTTCCTGCATTAAGGTAGTATAGCTCATTGAAAAGGGTGATTGGATACCATTCTGGAAGCCTTTTGTCTTCCAAGATTGGCCTTTGCCACTCTTCAATCTGGTTCTCCCACTTTGCATGCTCTAATTCAACACAAATTAGAGTGATTTGTTTCAAGATTATCACAAGTTGGAATATCACAGAAGATAATATTACCTAAAATAGCATCTGATGCAATTTTAGCTGCAGCATCACCATTAGCACCATAGAATTTTGTATACCTCCTGCACACAGAGTTCAGCATATGGTGGTAGAGAAGAACAAGAAGATACAATACAAGAAAATATTAATTCACTCACCTGTGATAAGTCTTTCCACTAGCAAATCTGATTTCAGGGCAATCCCATGCCACCGAAAACGTTACATCACGAGACGAGCCCGGAGGAACGTTGACAGAAGCTGTCAATGCAGCTCCAATGGATGAACCTACTTCTGATGGCAAGCAATTCTTCGCTTCGTCTTTAACTCTATTGAACGAGCTATTCTGCACGACACGAATTTCAGTCGAAGATCAGTTACGAAGCAGAATGTGGGAGATAGTTCACAACAGCTGACCTCTTTAATCTCAGTCCACATCTGTTTTGCTGTCATTGCTTGTGAAGTTCCTGATATCATAAACGAAGGGCATTCCGACACATGAACCTCATCCGTTTCTTGAGAAGCGATAGCAAAAGTCACCGGGGGGCGATCGTCTGATGTTCTGCAGATAAAACACATCATGCTGTGGGAATGTCCAATACAAATATAGAAATGCAATACAATGATAACATTTGCATTTAGCTTACTTGTGATGCAGAAGCACACTATGCACACCTTCTTCCATACTGCAAGAGAAGTCTCCAACCATTAAAATTAGATAAATGTAACTAAGAATGTTCTAAGAATTCATACATTTTCCTTTCATTAAAATGTCCACCACTAGCTCCTGAAACCCCACCAACTGAGTTCTGCACAAGAAATGCAATGCAGTGTAAGCTAAACAAGCAATCTGTGTGCAGAAAGAAGTAGTAACTTGAATTCTTTACATACAGCCCATGTGAAAAGCAGTGTTGCATCAGCACTAGTCTTCCCTGAGTTTGAGATCTGAACAAGAACAGCATTACACACAAACACATGTAATAGTTTTGGAAAGAATCTCGAGAAGAAGAAGCTTAGTGTGTACCGTAAAAGTAAATACTGCAACAGGGAAGCTGCTCTCCTTGTAGTTATGGGGAATGAAGGGTGAGATCTGACGGCAGGTGATGCTGATCTCAGGATCAGGCAAACCTGTACACGTATACACGACGAATCAAACTACTTAACTGCTATGTCGATAACTAAATGAAACGGAATACGGAAGGTACCATCATATACTGTCCATGCTCTTGGGTACAATGCATGATATCCGCATCTCTCCCCATCAAGGTTCCAATCCCACGACTCGATTCCACCTCCCTCTTTCTCTCTGTACAAGTCCACATTGCTACCTCAGCAAACAGATGTAACGAAAAAAAGCAGAAAATGTATGACATGATGAAGAAAACGGTGTCTCACTTCACGATAGTCGGACTTGTGGAGCACAAAACGGTGGAGCATTGGCGTCCATTTGGGCGTGAAATGAAAGCCTATACAAGACAGATAAAGATATTCTAGATATAGCGTATGTCTAAAACCAAAACTTGTGCTGACATCAGACAACAACTATGATTGAACACAAGATTAGTACTTACTGAGAACTGGTTTGCAAGAATAGGGGTGTCTTCACACACTTTAGGGAAGAGCTGAAAGCGTTGGAACTCGCCTCTGAGGCTTCTCCCAATGCTTCCACCTCTGAAATAGGTACATTATGCATCTACATTTAGATGAAACTACCTACATTTGCAACACTTAAGTAGGTAGATAGATAGGTGGAGAGTCGGGACGGAACGTTTACCCAATGCCGCCTAAAGGGACGCCATGGCAACACGTGAGAAGCCGCTTATGATATGGATCCACTACTGAAGACTGGAGACGAAGCAGAAGAAGACGATGACATATATACACACACACATATATATATGAATAATACTAATTAGTGAAGATTTAGTACCTTTCCTTTGTCTGCTTCTTCCTTAATGTGCCGGAATAGCCTCACTCCCAATGGAAGCTTTTAATACATATCAAAGCCAAACAAGTTCAACTCAAAGTTAAGCAAGTTTAGTAACACAAACTGTGACAGAATCAAACCATTTACCAAGTGAAGAATCTCTCCAACTGTGACAGAGTACTCTTTGGGGAGAGGAGTGGTGTGATTGAGCTTGCGCTGCCACGTCAGCTCAGGAGGAGGTTTTGCCTGAGATTAAGCATTTGGAGTTTATAAAACAAGAAACATTTCATTACATTCATGTTTCCAAATCAAGAATCAATCTTTCTTACCTTTCTTGGAGAACCGGAATGACCCACTTGTTCCATACCAGCAAACACCAAGAAAAGAATGCTAAGACACAAATCAAGACCTTGTTGATGATGCCTTAAGATGAAGAAAGTGTTGATTTATGATCAATGGATCAAAATCAAGAACTGTTCCTTTTCTAATAGTCAAAATGAAAGTTTGGTTAAGACAAAATGAACAACAAGACAGCTTCAAATGCAAGACTCAATTAGATAAGAAGATGATATTATATTAGTAATATTTTTGGATTGATAGTCAAGTTGCACCTACTAAACTGAAACATTAAGTTTTCTACAACCATTACTTTATTTTATCCTCATTAATTAAGCTTCAAAACTAAGCTGGTGGGGGGAATGGCAAAACTGTTAACATGTCATTTTGTCAGTGAGTTTTTTGTCTTCCTAGTTTTTTAAGATTTGTATATTAAGCTAACAATGGTTCTAATCTGGCGTCTCTCTATGTAGATTTTTCAATCAGCATACTCTTATCTAAATCACCTAAATTTATAAAATAATTAAGAATTTGTAGAACTTTCTGCAACTCTAGAAGCCACACATATTCAAATATACAACAATTAATTCTCATAATAACATAGTCACTAAGTCTCTTTATATTTTCGACTCTTGTCATAGTCAACAAGGTTGAAACTTCCAGGAAAAAACTTTGAATTGGGAGAGCGATTTTCCCGGTGAACTGACCGTACCCCAAACCGACACAGGTAAACAAGTAGAGTATATTAGAGCGCTTGAGAGAATCATGTCGAAGGAACTCGGCAAAATAATCCTGTAACTTCGGGAGAAGGGTGAAACCGGCAATGAAGCCCGAAATAAATCCTCCAATGTTTGAAAAATTGTTGATAAGTGGCATCAGGCCAAGGATGAAGTTTAGTTTAGCATTAAGGTTGTAACAAATATCGTTTATCTTTAAATAATGTATGTTATATATTTCACAAGGGTATGACCAGGTGAGAATCAAGTCAAGTAGGGATCAAAATGTGCATTTTACTTATTATTTTAATGTATTATACATTATATTTTATTGCATCATGTGATAATAGATTTTTGAACACTAACCATTGCATCGTATTTTCAAAGCATTACATATATAGATTTTCAAAGCATTACATATATAGTTTTGATGCATAATTAATATGGATAATAGATTTTACAAAAATAAGAGTAGTCCAAAATTGATTTCTCATTCTTAGCAAAAAAAAAAAAGTTAGTTCTTGATTAATTTCGTATTTCATTTAATACATATTTAATTCGATGACATGACAATAGTACATTATACAGAGATAAGTGATACATATTATTTTTAATTCTTATTTCATTTAATACATCTTTAATTCAATATTCATCTTTTTAGTTCTCATTTGGTTAATTTCTTATTTCATTTAATACATTTTTAATTTGATGGCAACAATACATTATATATACAAAGATAAGTGATCAATATTCACCTTTTAAATTTCCTATTTCATTTAATACATCTTTAATTCAATAACAATAGTACATTATACAAAATAAGTGATTCATATTCATCTTTTTAGTTCTCATTTGATTAATTTTTTATTTCATTAATACAACTTTAATTCGATGACAATAGTACATTATACAAAGATAAGTGATACATATCCACCTCTATAAATATAAACAATATAGGAAGATTCAGTTTATAAATTTGTCAAACACTTTGAAAGAGTTTATAAACTTCTAAATAACTTATAAGCTGTTTTAAAAAGCTTATAAGCTCACCCAAACACCTCCTAACTCCGGATAAACTCCTAAATAACTTATAAGCTGTTTTAAAAAGCTTATAAGCTCCTAAACAACTTATAAGCTGTTTTAAAAAACTTATAAGTTTAGTCAAACACCCCCTAACTCCGGCCGTTGGGGGCGGGTGAGCGATTTCTTTATCTAGACTAATTAATTTAAGTGATAGCATGTCCATGGTTGGGTCAATTTTTGTTAATTAACTATAATTAAAATAGGTTGGTAAAGAAAAAAAAGAAAGAAAAGGAGAGACTATTTATATACTCCTATTTAAAGTTTTCAGCTGATGAGTGGCCGACAATGGAGAATATTGAACAGATTATATGGATAGCAACCATTCTAATATGGAAAATTACAAACTAGAATACAAATGATTTGAAACCATACACTAATTCATGAGAATAAAATAAGCTCAAAAACATTAATTGTTTAATAATTTGTTATTTCGCACATAAAGAGTTGATCGTGTACGATCTATTATTATAAATTGTACTTCATTCGGTCTTTTATATTAAAATACTTTTTCATTTAATTTAATTGATTATATTATAATAATAAAATAAGTTATCAAATGACTTATTTTATTTAATTATATATATTATTATAATAAAATGTTCACTGAAGAACAGCATGTTGACTAAAAAAAGATAAAATAAATTGTTGATTGTTAGCAACTTAATTTATTGAATTTATGGGGATTCAATTTATCATTTTGAAATATATTTTCAAAATTAAATTAAATAAGAATAAAAATAAACAAAGAAACAGTTAATTCATAAGTTATAAAAAGAAATAAGTTAAACGGACTAGACTTCTTAGTTTCTCCAATAGGATTTAGTAAATTGGGCCTATACCATATATTTATTAATAATAATAATAATAATAATATAAAATGTTCGTCTGTTGGTAAATTTAATATGTCCACGTATAATGTTGATAAATATTAGTAATTTTTTTATAATTTTTTAATTAATTATCACTTTTAAATTAAATTATTATTGTCAATTAATACAGCATTATTTATTTTATGATGCATATATTTAAGGTCAACATTCTATCGCGTTCCTATTCTCAATAATTTTTTTACAACTAAACGTCACATTTTTACAAAAGTATAATTTCTATAGTACTATTTTATTAAGTGAAAATACCATAATATGGATTACAAATGTTAGATTGTGGTGATGCACATATAAGTCTTGAAATAAGGGGAGTTTTAAAATAAAATGTAATTATATTATATATTTTATAGATATATAGATGATTTGCAATATTTAGAATTGGATGTAGAAGATTAGGTAGTATTATTATACTTTCTAAAAAAGTACAAATATTCCATGTAATGTTATATTTTACAAATTTCGTAATTACTAATCATATTATATAAGAATTTTAGAAATTTATTTATTATTATTATTTACAACAATGTGCATATTATATAATAATTTAGAAATTTTATAATTTTCATAATTATATAGAATATTTTCAAAATATATATATATATATAAAAATAAGTTTTACACGTGCGAGTTGCACTAGTATTCAAATATAAAACAATTAGTCTCATAATCATATAGTTTATTTTAAAATAATTTATGTTATACTGTATATTTTAATGGGGTATGATCCGGTGAGAACAAATCTTAGTTAGAAACAAAATTTGTGTATTTTATTTATTATATTTACATTGTACGTCGTATTTTATTACTTCACGTGATAATATATTTTCAAGCAATACATGATATTTTCAATATATTTTATTTATAAATATAATGCATAGTTAATACGAATTATACATTAATACAAAAAATAATTAATATGAAATATAAATTAATACATCAATCACTAGTCCATAATTGATTTCTCATAGTCTAAAAATTAATTCTTATTTAATTAATCTTCTATTTCATTTAATACATATTTAATTCGATAACATGACAATAGTACAATTATACAATATACATGTATATTATTTTTTAGATCTCATTTAATTAATTTCATATTTCATTTAGCACAGGTTGAATTCGATGGCAACACTACCTTATAAAGATAAGTGATGCATAGTCAGTTTTTAGTTTCCATTTAATACATGTTTAATTGGTTGACAATCTATATATATATAAAACATGAAGCATTCCAATTGAAATCAATTTGAATGGTAAATTTTGTAAATAATTTCAATTTTAATGGCAAATATAAATATTACAACTATTAAATTTCATAAGGAAGACTATATTGTGAACCAATAGAGCAACAAGATAACTTGAATATTGAACAAATCATAATATACATGTACAACTAAATCTGGTTTATGTTTAACGTTTAATTTTAGGAGAAATGTGTTATAGGAGAGAGCTAAGGCCTTTTTTGGTAAGTAAGATATGATAGGATTAGATTAAATTATCTTACCTAATCATGTGTTTGGTAGCAAATGTAATTAATACGTCGGCCCGCTATTAAACACTAGGCCCGTGCCAAAATCACTATTTCCCCCTATATTTTAATCATAAGGAAGATGTGAGATTAAAATAATCCTTATACACCATACAAATTTAATCTTATCATGCTATATCCTATCTTGGCTACCAAACATGCCCTTAGCTTATTAATTTTTAAAACTTTATATATTATTTTCTCTCTCCTATAACACATTTCTCCTAAAATTATTTATTTTCTTCGTAAAAATATTTGCAATATTATGCATATTAAATTAAAGATCTCGACAATACATTTAATTTGATATTTGTTATATAAAATATAAATTTAATATAAAAAATTATCAGACATTAGTAAATTGAAAATAATTATATGTATACATATTCTTATACATATAATATATTTTACTAAATTATAATGTTCCTGTTGGGAAATATTTTATAAGTGTTTTGATTCAGATTCCAATACCTTCCCTGAAAAGATGTAATAAGACCAATACTGAAGTGTTTTGTCTAAGAACTCATATGTTAGGGAGTTCTAACTTTTTCAGGTACACTGAAGACAAGACTGAAGATTCAATGTTATCCCAAAACTGAAGGTCCATCCTGAAGTTTTGAAGTTGAAGCTAGAAGCCAAGTCCTTGCCAAACTGAAGATCAGTACTGAAGTCTATACTGAAGATCCTTCCTGAAAATCTATACTGAAGATCAGTACTGAAGTCCCACCCTGAAGTCTGCACTGAAGCCACATACTGAAGTTCTCTACTGAGTGACAGCCTAGCTCATAGGCATTTCCTTTTATGTCAAAAATCTCGGTTAGGTGAACAAGATCTTTCTGCAGACACCTAAAATGGCAAAAAGGACGAAGACTCCAACGGGAAGAATTCAAATTCAAAGCTCTATCTCACAACGGCTATATCCTTGAGAGAGCAGTATAAATACCCCGATGCTTCAAACGCTTCAACTACCGGTTACCTCTGCTATCGACTCACTATCGCTCTCTGCATTCAAGCTCTCAAGCTTTCAGTCTGAACACATCAAGCTTTCTTATTCTCAATTCTTAGTGTTCTTAGCGATCATATTGTAACCGAAGAACAATCATAGCATTAGATTTAGTTCTAAGCTAGTAGTGATCAGTTTGACTGTAAATCCAACCTTCACGGTTGATCACTGTAAGATTGTTATCTCTCCATTAAGTTGGAAACCCTCGACTAACATCGAGTACTCGTGGACGTAGGAGTTTTTATCTCCGAACCACGCAAACCAAACCTCTGTCTCTCTGAAAACAGAGAAAGATAACATCCACTAAATATTTAAATTCAGTATTGATTATTCATTATATTACATCCACTGAATATTGATTAAGTGAAAAGAGAAAGATAACATTAAGTTTTCTGAAAACAAACAAGTAAGATTTAAAGCCACCACATTCCGCACACTTAAGTTATTAGTCCATCAGTCAAACACTAAGTGTAGACTGAAGGATTCCTAACTGAAAGTACAACTCTACACTGAAGCACCTCCCTTCAGTTCAGGAGCACAAAAGTTTTAATTGTGAAAAACTGACTGGTGTATTCCCCCCCCCCCATACACTCAGTTTAACTCGTTTCGGGACCAACAGTTCCTAATTATAAAGTTGAATAATCTTTATAATATGTTTTAATATTATGCATGAAGATAAATTAGACATAGTGTCTCAATCTATTTTTACTATAAAATTTCAATGTTATCTAATATGTTTTCCTAATTTTATTTTCTTACATCTAAGTTTAATCTTTTATTTAGTACTAAAAACTTGTCATATTTGATCAGTGTATATAATTATTTTTAATATTTAATACTAATAATTATAATCAATTTGTATTGTTGATAAATTCAACACTACAAAATTGGATTACAATATTTTTGATTTATTTAAGTATCTATATTATAAATTATTTATAAATAGATTATAAACCCGTGCATAGCACGGGTGCAATACCTAGTATTACATTATACAAGGACAAACGATCCATATCCATCTTTATAAATATAAACAATTTAAAGGATTCAGTTTTATAAATTACTCCTTTTATAAATTATAAAATGATATATTAATGTCAGTCTTCTAAAAAACAATATGTAAGCATTTTAATATAAGCTTTGTATATCTTAAATAAAAACATATTATTCTGAAAACATATTGCATTATATATTTTAACCGAGTGTATTATAATTATAAAATAAGTGAATAAAAAAATCATCGATAGTTAGCAACCTAATTTATTGAATTTATGGGAATATAAATTATTATTTTCAAATAAATTTTAAAAATTAAATTAAACAAGAATAAAAGTAAATAAAGAAAGAGTTCGTTCAAAATGTCACGTACCAACACTTCAACACTTGAGCCCTCAAAATTCATAGTGCGGTCCTAGATTAGTTCTCCCACGAGAATAGCTAGGCAATTTTTGTCCCAAATTACTTATCAAACGAGATAAAAAGTTTGAGAGAATGAAGATAACTTCTATTACAATTCTTGCATGATACAAATGAATGACCAACCCGCCTATTTATACAAAGTGGAGGAATGTTTCTAAATCTTTCTCATTCCATAACCCACTAAGTTATAGACCCTATAACCGAAGATTCCAAATCATTCTATCAAATTCTAGTAATATTTACATAATATATACTACAATGGTCTAGAGTGTTCTCATGTAGTCTCGTCGAGTCGGACGTACTAGCGGAACATAACAATAAGCTATAAAAATACATAAGCTAAACATAATATAGAGTGGTTAGTTTCACCAATAGGGTGTGTTAGATCATACAATAGAAACTAGTAATAATAATAATAATACCTCAAAAAATAAAAGCCCGTCCTAATTAACATACCACTTTTATTTATATATATAAATATTTTCAAAATATTCTATATGATTACGAAATTTCTAAACTTTCTAAATTCTTATATTATATGCATGTTGTTGTAAGTAATAATAATAAATAAGTTTCTAAAATTCTTATATAATATGATTAGTATTTATCAAATTTGTAAAATATTACATTTCATAGAATATTTGTACTTTTTTTTTTAAAAAAAGTACAATAATTTCACTTAATCTTTTACATTCAATTCCAATATAATTTTTATACTTTTATAAGCAGTTATATGGGGTGTTGAAGATTATGAAAATAAATCTTTCTTTTAATTATGAAAATATTTCACTAAAAGTTAAAAAATTCACATGAACAAAAATTAATTTGAAGTTAGAAGTTTTAGTTCTAAAACATTTTAAATTAATTTATATAAACTGGAATATATAATATTAAAAAATATTACTCTCTTGTGTTTGACACGTAGTTTAAAAAAAATAAAATTTTGGTATTTTAAAAAAGTAGGAGTTATGTATTTTAAAGGTAAAATTATTTTTTTTATAGAAAATATGACCACATTTAATAGAAATAATTAATAAAAGAACTTCAATACGTCAGCCCTTATAAAATTCAGCAAATTTAATTAGAATAAGATCAAATGTTATTCGTACAAGTATCGAGAACAATAAAACCAATTCATATATTATGTTTCTAAAATACAACAAAATTAGAAAATTCAAGACATTTGTATTTGTGTAACAATGATTAAAATTTGTTGAATTTTAAAATTAATTTTAAAAAATCAAAAATCCCAAAACTTCAAATTTCTCAATCCCGATCCAATAAATTCAGGACTCAATATATATTTTTTAAATTAATATAATCAATCTCAACTATCAATATCTATATCTATATATGAAAACAAAATATTCAGTCAGTTTTTTTTCAATGGCAATTTTAAAACCGCCTAATTTACTAATATTAATATTAATTATTAATTATTATTTATTAATCTCTCCCCTTTACGCAGTTTCCTTTTCAATCTATTCATCAATTTCTTCCAATAAGGCTGTTTCCATTTATTGAAAAGTGATGTCTATTCATAAATAAAATCTGCATGTATCAACTTCGGACATGTCTTTTCATAAATAAAATCTTCCAATAATTATTATTAATTTTGTACAGGTGTCTCACTTCGGACATGTCTTTTCATAACACCCTTTGGTGCTCTATAAATACATTAATCTGCCAAAAAAGTTTCACTTACAAATGATCAAACACTCCATACAATTAAAATGCATCCACTATTTGGAATCATTGATGAGCTTCAGCCAGGAAAATCGAGAATAGCGTTAGAACTCCGCTTGATAAGGTGCTACGATGTTCCAGAATTCAAAAACTCCAAAAAAGTCCAATGTCACGAGTGTATATTCCATGATAAACTGGTAATTTATTTTATGCATTCTTAATTAAAATTATAGAGTAAAATATTTTTAGTTACCGTGCATCTAGGTTTTCGTCCTTTAACAAATATGAACAATGTTTTTCGTTATACCTTAATTAAATTCGTTTGGTCATTTTCGATAAAATATTTTCGTTTCAGTTTGAATAACATCTATATTAATATATAAAAACAAATTTTTAGATGACAGTTATTTGAAGCAGTTATTTTAAGAGTTTTAAGGTCGATAGATGTACGTATTGCTTATGAAAATACACGTTCTTCCACTCTTTTTTTTCAATTATTATCCAGAATTATTTTTTCAAATTAGATGATAAAATAGCCATCATCAATCTCTAGAAACATTTTTTCTTCGCTACTAATCATTCTCTTGAGTTCTAACAACAAAATTTAGAAGAAGAAAAAAAATCTAGGTGATGACAGTTTTAAAAATGCAAGATTTCTTCTTCACAATCTCATATGGGATGTTTTTGATGTGCGGTGGAGTGATCAACTTCCTAGAGAAAGGCACTACGGTGTCGCTCGATGTTGTACTCGGTCGCTCTTCGTCCTCGCCTGCTATCTTAGGCTCTTAGCCTCCAAGTATTTCACATACACATAAATTAACAAAGCTTCAGTTATTGTTTTTAATAACTACAATTTTTCTCAAATTTGTTATTACTTAATAGTACATAAATTATAACGAAGAGATTCCAATCCTCCGAAGTAGGAATTCTGGAAAAAATTGAAACGTCATAAGGTGGAAAAGATAGCAATGGTGACCCTGTGCAATCTATTGCCACTGCATATAAACTGTACAAGACATTATAATACATTATTATATTTGGTTTGGATAATGTATACTTTCTTTGTTTTGGTTTGTTCTTTTCGCGTAAGTTATTTGGTGATTTAATAATGCTCATTTTGTACCATTTTTCAGACTTCAAAAATATTATTGAGTTTGCGGATGATTCTACATGAGTACGTCTCGCTCAAGGAGGAAAAGATGTGGGTTTGCTTTTGGATCAAAGAACATGAAGATTAAGGTAATTGCTATTACCTATTTTTGATTATTTTGACGTTTTTTTCTTCTTGATATTGATGGGTATTGGTTTTTTATATGGAATGAAATGACATTTTTTTATATGGGATAGAAAGGAGTTTAGGGGAATGTTGGAGCAGTTTTAGATCCAACATGAAGACTTAGCAACAATGATGGTGTTATAAAGACCAAATCAACCCCTTTCTTCCAGGGCCGACCTCAACCCCTTTTTTGTGATTCGCCTATATAATCTCTACTCCGTAACTCACCACCATCAAGTGTGTTGTTAATGCGCCGCCCTCTCCTTTCATCTTCTTCCCATCCACAACCCCAAATCAGCCCATTTCCTCATGCGACGGTATTGGCTCCTTTTCTCTGCTCCCCTCTATAACCTTCGCTCTGCAAACCGACGCTGTCAAGTGTGTTGTTAATTCTCCTTTGATTGGAATAAGAAGTGTCCCAAAGGAAGCAGTAAAAGAAGCAGAACAATAGGACAACGTTTGCGTTTATGCTACAACTTTCTATTGTTGTTGGAAATGCTTAATGGCGGAGAGTGTTGTTGCCTCCAAAATTCTTAGTTTACTGGTGCAGTTTGCAAATCCAAATAGAAGGGTTCTTCAAAATTTACCGTGCATCGCACGGGATACAAATTCTAGTAATATATAAAAAGAAGGTTTTGACGGTTACTATTGAGAGAGCAGTTACCGTACATAAAAAATCGCTTCTGTTCATGAAAAGTTATTTCTGAATTCTGAGTATTAAACTGCAAATTTATAATAACAATAATAATTCTCCAAGATAAAAGAAGCAAACCTATTGGATTTCAAATCCTCTTCTGCCTTTGCTTCCTATGAGGTTGTAGTCGTCCAGTAGGATTGAAGGGGTTGTAGGCATGAATAAGCTTCTTCAAAGAGTAGTGATATTGTCCAAAGTAGGAAGGATGGAGCTGTAAATAAGGTTTTCGGTGATGATTATGGTTTATATCTGTTGGAAATAATCGATTTTCGGCAAAATCTCACCGGAGAAATTGTTCCCCAAAAGATTCAGGTACCTGCAAATTGTGAATGATATAGATTGAATTTTCCAAAATTCTGAATTCGTGATTTTAGATGTTTAATTTTCTGAATTTCCAATTTTATGTTTTGATTTGCGAATTTCTTATAAATTCTGGTTGAAATGTTTTACCATTTAACTACATACCATAAGAATAAAAGGTGTTGATTAAAATAAATTTTTAACAATCATATAATGTTGATGTCATAACAGCCTGTGTGAAAGGTCTAAACGAGGAGAATGCTTGCCAATATAAGAACTTAATGCATTTGTCAACCAATGATGATCATGTGCTTCATGGAGCTTCTTCCTTCTTACATATTTGTGGACCAACAGTAAGCTTTATGTCTCACAATGTTCTAATCCAAATTTGTTGTACTATGACTTCAACTATTCGATGATATCCAGTTCTGGTTGTAGCATGCCCAATCACAATGATAATTATAATCCATTGCTCATCAAGTTACCAAGCTCAATCCATGGGGTACGTCACTCATGGTTATTATAAATGTAGAATCTTTGCAGGAAGATCTCATAATTTTTACCGAGTATTTATCTCCACACTTCTGTAAAGAAGTTGCTTCATTTCACCTCATCAGTTTTCCTTTCGGACTCTTTTCTCTATGGGATTGGAAGAAGGATATCTATCTACCTCATCAATCAAGATTCTGATCATCATAATATCTATCTGCTTCATTTTTTCACATTTCATGATTTTACGTATTACTACTTCTTTTTAGATGATATTTTGTTACGAAGTTTTGATTTTTCGGAGTGTTGACTTACTAATGTGACTTTTTCTTAATCGTTCTTCTTTTGTTGTTTCATGTGTAGGACATATTTCACTTGGTTTATCCATTTTATACATAATTTTTATCCTGCAATGTAGGACGATAAATATATATAAAAATATATTTTTTGAAAATATTTTTAATTGGCAAAAAGTAATTTATTATTATTTCATTAAAATAAAATTGTGTAAAAAGTAATTTATTATTATTTCATTAAAATAAAATTGTGTGCGATGTAATGCACGGGCAAAAATGTCTAGTTAACTATTAATTAATAGACTGACGGTTGTCTAAATTCATTCTCACAATCATTTCTTTCTCTTATAAATCTAAAACCACCTAAAACCTAACCTAAGTCATGTACTATATTATAACTGAATGTCAAAGCAACATTATAATTCCTCATGTATAATCAGAATGTAAAAGAAATTTTGTTTTGTGGACAGAGAAGACTACATCACACATAAAATAGCCTTTATTCAACTTGGCACCGAAATGCAAAAATCTCTCACACACTTCTCCACACACTTTAACTGTAAATTATGCACAAACAAAACCACAAACAAAAGATATAGCATAGATCAAGGAAAGGGAAAAGGAAACATGCTTAAATTTTGCTTCGATTCACTCAACTTTATGCATGTGGAAAAGCCTGGGACATTGGGCTAGCGAAAACTCGCCTCGTCGGGGAGCCTTCTAGAAGCGGCCTCCCGGTTCCGATGAGAGAGGTCCGTCGTGTACCCCCACTTGTTAGCAGAAATTGGAACGTCCAGTAGAGGACCTTGGGTGCAAACACCCTATACAAGAAGAATATGTCGTACCAGCTCGGATATTTCACGTACGGATCGCCTCTGCAAGCACCCTCCACAATCAGCCTAGCAAACTCCTCGACTGGACCACCCGACACATGTACCTAATCAAGCCGATCAAAAACGATATGATACTTTCAATTATATTCCATCCGTCCCACTAAAGTGGTCACAATGAAATCGACAAAGATTAAAAAAGTAGAGTTTTGTGTGTTAAAAGACGAAGTCTAGTATTTTAAAGACAATATTTTCCTCCCTAAGAAAGTGACAAACTTTTAATAGAACATAACAATAAGAAAATGTGACCGTTTTTAACCGGGTGGGGTGCATGAAGTATTATGACCACGAGCCGTATAATATGAGGAAACATGACTTACTTCTCTTTCTTCCTTCCACTGCATCTCTGCGCCTTCCTCCACCATGAATTTGCCTCTCGACATTTCGGTTCCGATCCAACCATGCGTGGCAATGGTTATTCCGACCTCATCCTTCACCTCGAATCGTAGTGTCTCGTAAAAGTTTATCAGCGCTGATTTCGCCGCCTATTACCAGCAGTGCAAAGTTATACATTGTAATCCTATTTTATTTTACAAGCAACCAAAGCAAAGGTTGATTCAAAGTACTAATAGTAAAGCTCGATGAATATAGTAGATGGCTTACAGCATACAAGCTCATCCTGGGCAAAGGTAGCCAATTCTCGACGGATGCATTGACAACGACACGACCGTTGGATTCACGTAGATATGGAAGCGCTACGTGTGTCGGATAAACATTACCCCAGAAGTTTATGTCCTGATCCATCAATTCAATTCTACATCATATATCAATCAAATTGCAATTGCTAATGCAAATTAATTAAACTCACATATATGGCTAATGCCAATCAATTAATTACAAATCAAGATCCACATATAAATAGATAAAAGAAAATGTGTACCATTAAAATAGGGAAGACATTGGTGTCGGTAGCTTCCTCAAAGTAGAAAGTATGACCCAAACTTGCAGAATTTACCAGATGATCCACTGCATCCAATTCATCAAAGTTGGTCAATAAAAATTGGACTACAAATTTGTTATTCATTTTGTTGTTTTATTCATCCACAAACTTATTATTGGATTCTGGGTAAGTGGTAATCTATTATATAGACACTAACTCAGTTAAATACATTAAATCAGGTGAGATTCAAATTTCACACAATAAACAATACACCTTAAGTTAAAGTATTTTCTTGACTCTGTACATGTATGGATACAATAAACAATACTCCTTATATTTTATCCATAATTCATCATTTACTAACGTACTTAATAATTCAAACACTTCTCATATATTGGTACTCAAAAGAATTGTAATAATTCAAACACTTCTTATTGGTACTCAAAGGAGTGATTATATTATATACTACCCAAATAAATTATTAAGAGATTGAAATTTTTTTAAGCATAAAGATTAGTAAATTTACAATCCAATTAAATTCTCTCTCTTATAATCCCAACTAAATGAGCCAGCCTTAAATATATTAATATAGTACTCTTTCCGTCCTGATAATAACCTTGATAATAACCTATATTAATTCCATATACAGAAAATTCCATATCATATATTGTATGAAATTAATATAAAACCCAATGTATTGCTACATCTATTTGAAAATTTTCCGATCAATCTGAAAAAAATTCTTTTTTTTAGGATTCTAATTCCTTTCGTTTAAAAATAATAAACGTATTTCTGATGCTTGAAGGCCCCGCTGACGAAGTGGAATCTCGCCTATTTTTAGGATAAAGCATAAACCGCCTTTCTAAAATTAGGATAGAAACAAAAGGGTTCATTTACTTTTGACGCAAATATCAAATTGATTTTTGCTTATCACACAAAAAGTAAGAAACATTTAATATGAAAATATTTAGAGAATGAGTTATTATTAGCGATTGATTTTTGCTTATCACACAAAAAGTAAGAAACATTTAATATGAAAATATTTAGAGAATGAGTTATTATTAGTGGAATATCTCAAAATAAAAAATGTGTGGTAATTAATGAGAAGAAAATGTGTCGTAATTAATGAGACGGAGACGGAGATAGTAGTAGTTACCGCGGCCATATTGATTGATGGTTTGGGTGATAAATCTAGTACAATCTTCCTCTTTGACAACATCAGCAGCCACTATCATGACATTGGGCGATCCAAGCCTCATCGCATTCTCGCTTATTCCTCGCAGCCTCTGTTCTCTACGCGCCACCAGTACAAGTATCGCTCCCCTCTTCGCATATTCATATGCTATTTGCTATTTCATATATATATACATATATAATTGCAACCTCCGATCCTTAATTCATTCATTCATTGATCAATCAATCTCTGAATTGAAATTAAAAATGAGTTCATATGAATACCTCTCCGATGCCGGAAGAAGCTCCGGTGATGACGATGACCTTATTCTCCATGTTGAGAGCATCGGTGTTGTAACAAGTGTTGTAGATCCACTCGCACGTGTTGATGAATGTCAGCGCCGGCCATGCGAACGCCAGCATCACCAAGCTCGCCGGCGGCACAACGAAGTTCAACACGCTGTTTACCACATCCATCATTCTATTAATTCGAACTCGAGAGAGAGAGAGAGAGAGACGAAGAGAAGTTAATTTGATGATATATATATATATAATAGGGATGCATGCGTTGGGGAAGATGAAGATGAATCAGATAAAGATAGCACCTCTGAATCGATGATCTCATGCAGGAACAGTGGAGTTTGGACACAACACGTGTTCCTTCGCACCTCCCAACGTTGTACAGACCTAATGCCACTCTTCTTATTTCTTTGGGACCTTCTGCATGCACTTAACTCCACTACTCGCCTCTATCCTATTCTTCTCTTTTTTTTACTTTTATTGTTTCTTGTTTGATTTCAGTCTCTTAACTACATTTCATTTCATATTACACATACATTTATAACCAATTTTATTTGTATAATTCATCTATTTTAGCTAATTAAGATCGGGTTTCTGTAATAATATTTACAATAGGTTAGCTAGAAATGTTAAACTTCGGAAAAAAAGAGAGAAAGATTTCGGAAAAATGGATCAGTAGTAAACTTAAGTTTTTTATAAAAAAGTAAAATGTAGCCTTAATTTGCTTTTATTAATTTTAATCAATAACTTCCGTACACTTTCTAAAAATTGTTCTCTTTAATCTTGTAATATTAAGAATATTAAATGGTGTTTTTGGTATTAATGACCTAGTATTTTGGTCTACCAAAGATTTCCTTAGTAGCTAGACTTACGAATATTATTTCTTAGTGGAGATTTTAACATTTTTATTGAAATTCCAAGCATGGCAATTTGGTCAAGTTTATGTGATGTTTAATTATAAATGATCTGCTCCAGTATATATATCTCGTGACTTATTTATTCTGTGGCTACATAAACGTGGAATATAATCAAATTGGGTGATGTTAATTAACTTCTATTACGTGCTATCAATTTAAATATATAAAAAATCACTAAAACTTTGACCATATCAAATCTCATATTAACTAAAATTACAATCAATTTCTACTAAACTATACCAACATAATTACATAATTCAACAAGATCGAGTAAAATGACAAATTCACCCACCAACCGTTTGAATATATTTTTTGGGCCGTTACGAGAATAAAAATTAAAAACTAGTATGATTTGATTATAGAAAAAAGAAAAAGAAATGTGTGTTGTGTTGTGTTATTGCAGCGCACGTCTGAAACGACCAAAGTGCTTCTTCCCTCTAACAAAATCATGCGAAACTATCTATCTGTCTTTGTCTGAAGATGGTGACATGAATTCAAGATTCTGCTAATGCACCTCCAACAACCATGTTTATTTGCAACATAGTCGCCCAATTCTCTCCTTTTGGAATTCCAAATTTACTAGTTTGCAAGAATCTGCCACAACCATGGAGCAACCTTTCGTTTTCAGGTGTTTGCTTCACCTCTAACTCTCTCAAGATTTGTTTTTTCTCGTGTTATTATGCTTTGTGCTTCGATTTCTGGCCTTATTATTCTACACTACTATGAATATAAAGAACGTGTTTTCTAAAGCTCAACGTAAAGCAAATGAACCCAACAAAATCTTGCTCTAAGAGCTTCCAAAACTAGCTTGTTGAAATTCTGTATTAAGACATCTCTATATTCTTTATTTATGCAAACCCTCTTAAATTCTTGTTGTTGTTCATCTTTTGGGTGATGGGAACATTTCTGGTGAAAGGCAATCATAGGTTGAGTTTTGAGCCCCTTTTACGTGGTTTGAGTTTGGAGGTTTACTTAGAAAACCAATTTGCATTTTGTGTTCAGATAAGAAGGAATAGTTGGGCTCCAATGGATTTTGTAGCAAAACTTGGTTTTCCAAAGGTTGGTTCTGCATAATACAGAAGAAAAATCATTGACAAAGGATGGGAGGAGTTTGTGCAAAACAATCCAATGTACACGAATATGTTCCTGAAAACGAAAAGTATGTAAAGGAGGTTCGAGAGGGATCAAGTCGTCCTCCAAAGTCTAGGACGACGTTGGTACTGAGTACAAGCTCTGCCCCACCTGCACATCATGTGAAGGAAAATGGGAAGAGAGTCGTAGAAAGGCCTAAAAGTGGTCCTCAGAGGTATTCTACTAGAGTAAATAGAGCACAACAGGCTATGAGTAGAGTTGCAAGTGTACCAAACAGTGCCAGAGCCGAGCAGGTTGCTGCTGGTTGGCCATCGTGGCTTGCTTCCGTTGCAGGGGAAGCCATTCATGGCTGGACTCCTCGAAGTCCAGATTCTTACCAGAAATTGAACAAAGTATGTGTCTTCAACTTCATTTATCCCTGATTGCAGCAGCTGTAGAGGAGTCTTAGTTTTAGCATTTTATGTTAAGCATATGAAGTGATGATAATTAGAGAAGCTACAAAACATAAATACCATTTTAGGATTAGTGTAGTATACTTAGGCTTGATTCTTGAATGTGAATTATTGTCTGATCATATTCCTCAACTGTGTGACAGAGATATATATCAGTTACGAAATCATGTTTTTACATTTACTTCAAGAAAGTGTCCCATCTTTATGCAGATTGGGCAAGGAACTTACAGTAGTGTTTACAGGGCGCGTGACCTCACATCGGATAAGATTGTGGCGATGAAACTAGTAAGATTTTCTAACATGGATCCAGACAGTGTTCGGTTTATGGCAAGGGAGATTTGCATCCTTCGCAGGTTAGACCATATGAATGTCATGAAGCTCGAAGCTCTTGTGACATCGAGGATTTCAGGAAGTCTCTACCTTGTATTCGAGTACATGGAGCACGATCTTGCTGGACTTCTAGCCTCTCTTGAGGTCAAATTCACTGAAGCTCAGGTGTGAATGACACTGTACTAGCTAAGATTAGATCATTCAAGATATGGAGTGACTTTCTTTTTCATCTCATTACACTATGATATGGCTGCAGATCAAATGTTTTATCAGGCAAATGTTGTTGGGACTTCAGCATTGCCACAGTCGTGGAATTCTTCACCGAGATATCAAGGGATCAAATCTTCTAGTTGGTGATGACGGGATTCTTAAAATCGGAGATTTTGGTCTGGCTACATCGTTTGGGCCTGATCGCAAGCAGCCATTGACTAGTCACGTCGTTACTCTCTGGTATAGGGCCCCTGAGCTACTGCTAGGTGCAACACAGTATGGAGTGGAAATAGATATGTGGAGTGCTGGCTGTATTCTTGCTGAACTCTTTGCAGGGAAGCCTATCATGCCAGGGAGAACTGAGGTATTCTCAAGAACCTCTTTTTCCCTTGTAATTCATAAACAGTCGTAGTAATTCGAATATTTTGCAGGTTGAACAATTGCATAAGATTTTCAAGTTATGTGGTTCGCCTTCAGAGGAATACTGGGGGAAAACAAAATTACCTCAAGCGACTAGTTTTAGGCCACAGAGGCCGTATAGACGTCGTGTTGCTGAAGCTTTCAAACACTTCCCTTCATCGGCTTTAGCCCTTGTGGAAGTGCTCCTTTCTGTTGATCCAGAGCTCAGAGGCACCGCTTCATCTGCACTCAAAAGCACGGTATCACTTTCTACCTTAGCTTCCTTTTACCTCTAGTTAAGCCATTTTCAGATTTTCTCTTTTCTTGATACTCAGAATTTGGATCTTCATGGTTTCAGTTCTTCACATCACGCCCTCTTCCCTGTGATCCGTCTAGCTTACCCAAGTATCCACCATGTAAGGAGCTTGATGCTAAGCTTCAAGAAGAGGAAGCACGAAGGTAAGCTGCCTACACTGTACTCACCCTTAGTAGTCTATAGTAGTGTTAGATATAAAGCAACTTCCTTTTTGGACAAATATCTCAGGCAACAAGCAGAGACTGTAAAAGGAGGTGGAGCTGAACTTGTAAGTGATCCCTTTTCCCTCTTATCTTTTGGTTTCATGACTAAAACAATATCAATGAAACAGGGACAGTCAAATAGGTGGTATGATGTTGAGCAGAAGCAAAGCTCTGGTGCTGTGGCTCGCCCAAATGCAGTAAGATACGCGTCCTCTAAGAAGGGAAAGGAGACGTTGAGCTGCTCCCGACAAGGTTCTCAACTGCATTCAAAGGGCGATGAGAGCACCTCTAATAATGACTCCGTAGTAAGTTGGATACATTTTGGTTTTCTTTCAAGAAAATGAACATGAAACATCCTTTGACATGTAATAACTGGTGTTGAAGAGTTTGATGAGTCCTTTGTATCAACAGGAGGGTTATGTGGCTAAAAAGAACCGGATCTTTCGCTCTGGGCCGTTGATACCCCAAGGGGGCAACATGGAAGAGTTGCTAAAAGAGCACGAGAGACAGATTCAAGAAGCAGTGCGTAGATCGCGCCAAGGCAAAAGGAGAGACAAAGCTGGGAGTGGGAGGAATCATGATGTCTAAAGTAGAACATCATATATTTGCTACTTTAGACTAAAGGCGGGTTGGATGGCTCATCTATTTATATATTTTTATTTTTTTGCATTTTTGTGTTCTAATTTCATGTATTACTTCGTTTATATGATAATTAAACTTGTATTATTTTAAATCAATCTTAAGCTCTATAAATACTGCATCGAAACCCATAAATCATGCGGTTTTCGATAGGGAATGGCCAGGTTCGGTCTTCCTACCCTTCATACTCATATTCTAACCGTCACCCTTGGCATGTAGTGTTTCGTAACCGAACTGTCGGGACAAGAACGAGTACAAACCTGACATGTATGTATACGGATCGACGCCTATGATTATTTTGGCCACTTCTAATTATATTGGTTGCACCAAATTCCTTTTGTAGACAGCAGAGCATAGTTCAAAGGTTGTAAATTTATTTATTTGAATTATAATTTCATCTCTCTCTCTACATTATTTCTTAGAGAATGTGAAGCTTGAACCTTAATCCATATAACATTGATTATGGCTCTATGCTGTTATCAATAATCAAGTCATTGACTGTTTTCAAGATATAGGCCATAACCAGCCTATTTTATCATTTTCGATGCAGTTAGTGTTAGTTGCCTAAACTGAAATGCCAACCCTTTTTTTTTCCCTTCCTTCTGGAGTCATAATTTTATTCTGCATGGAGCAATAACTGTAAGCAAGTATGATAAAGCAAGGTCTATATAGATACAAGATATAAGTTGCGGATTGCACAAGTGTCATCAATACAAAGGTTATCTATTTATAATGTTAAAACCTGTACATTTGGATCGAGCTTGTCGTACAAGGCAGGGCTGATTTCGTGTTGATGGAGGTGGTTGAGAATGAACTAGATATCTTGCTTAGGCTTGCGGCTCAATTCGGAGTAGTGGCCACCCATTAGTTGCAGAATCTCTTCCCACAAACTGGCGTTTTGTAAATCCCCAAGGATCAAGCTGGCACTACATGCAGCAACATGCCAGTATTCAGATTCAATCTCGTCGATTAGTTGGTCCATTTGCCACCCTGCGTATCCCACGAAGAATCTCAAGTCTTTCGGTTTAATGGTCCCATTTTTCACCAGAGCTGCAGCTTCATTCAAATTGTTCCGGGAACCAAACTGCACCCCAGGAATGACCTCCTCAAAAGCAGCAGCACGTCCACGGCTCTCAGTATCTCTTAACAGGAACATACTTGCATCGAGGGGTCCACCAAAGTACAAAGAACAATCTGCAAATGTAGTTGCCAGTTCAGCATTGGTAGGATTCATATGTTTCATTTTCTTGTTCAGTGGTCGGTTTAGGATGATGCCAAATGGCCCTTCCTGTGGGTTCCTCGTTCCAGATCTGAGGAGAAGAACCACAGTTCTTTCAAATGTGCGGACTCCATCTAGCTTTCCTGTAGCAACAAGGAGGGAACCATTCTCAGGTGCTGAAATAGGGTGCGCCCACTTAAGGGGGTGAGATTCTGACACAGGTGTAAGTTTAGCTTGGTCATGAATAGACACTGCATTTTCAGCCTGACAAAACATCACAGCACAAAATTTCTAGTTAAATGACAAAAATGTGTATAATACAATGTTCATGTCTTTTGTTTTGGGTAAGAAGTTACAGCTTAAAAGAATTATCTCATATACATCAACAGAGACATGGGATTTACATATATAGATTGCTATTGTGTTGAGAGGACCACATAACCCTGTGTTTCATGTAAGTATGATCCTACCTGCTCATGGATGTAAAGCATTGATCTAAACTCCCTCCAATCCAAGGTTTTATCCTTTGACTTTGGCGAGCTGGTGCCATCAGACATGTGGTCACCCAGAGGATTATTTCCTTTTAGGCCATCTCCAGCATTTGATTGATCACTGTTCCCTGCAGAGACAGCGCTCCACGTCAAACGAATACAAGTTTTCTGCAATAGAAGATTTATGAGCATCTGCAGCAGAAATTCTTACTATGATAATTGATGCCACTAAGAATGACATTCCAGATGTTAGAAATTAAAACCAGATGACAATAGCAATAACTTAGTATTACTATTCAAGTTATGCATGTATTTGATGCTTCAAGACTGACGGAAGCAGAAAATAAAGGGAACCACAAAGCAAAATGTCTATGGTCTCTCAGTGAATACCAATTACCAAACAAGCAAATTGAAGAAATTATAAGCAGAAATGTATCAGTAGCACTTATAAACTAGTGATTCAGGTGACAACATTGCCTTTTCATCAGTCATCACAAAGCTAACCCATATATAAGATGAAAATCTTTACCATCCGCATATCATGTTACATTTTTTAAGAATCATCAAGAAGTTTCACTATAGTCTTTTCTTTTACCCAGCAGCTTCATTGCAGGATAAGAGGATAAAGGGAAGCTAAATTTCATACTGTGATTCTTGTCCCTTAAGCCCCACCTCTCCAACTTGCTAGTTGCTATTACAGAAGCTAAAACAGAAGTAATCTCAGCAAGTCTTACTTCTGACCCTGACAATTATGGTTGATTGCTAGATGACAAAGAAATATATCAAAATCTAGCGGTGCACACATTAAGAGTAGGTGTTTGTTCCAATATACAGTTATGAGCCAAAACAACTAGAAACAATAGTAGTGATTTAACTACTGCATCAAGTTTAGACATAGCAACTGCAGTCTGCATATATGAACTTACATGGGTCCATCCAGATTCTAACGTTTACGAGCATTTCAGTAACCATCAGCTTCGATCATTATTTCACCCAGTGATAGACAAATATAGAACCCGATATGACAAAATTGGAAGAATTGACGCCATATAAGTACTTTAGGTCACAAGCAGTTCCCGAATTATAAATCAATTTTCAATTTCTAAATTACATTCAGGCCAAGTTAGTCCACCGATACATTTCAAGTTGCACAAACATAACATCTGGTTGTGTATTCACAAGATTATTGTTATGAAGGTGAGTTATATCAAATATAGTAATCAACAAATGCAATACTCAAACTAGGAACCTCTGATCAAACTTCGTAAATGCACAATCATGACGTTTGCAGATAACGTGGACGAAGGGGTAAAAACAACATCATTCAGACAAGTTCACCAATTATAGAAGACAACCAGAAATCCACACCAATAAAAGTTACTGCAAGCCTAAAATGAATCGGAACAATTGGAATTGAAAGATCATCTTCCATCAAAACCAAACAACAATACAGAAAAACATACACATATATCATCTTTAAAGAATTTATTTTATTTTATTTTTCTTTACCAGAACTAGAATTGGAGCTATTAGAACTTCCGGAATTCTTCTTGTCTATTGATCTGACTATAAACGATCGATCTCCACAGCAGTTTGATAAAGATTCCTTCTTGGAAACCCTAATCTCAAAAGGCATCGAATAGTTTCTCGAATTCCAGCAAAGTGGCTTCTCGATCAAGGAATTCATAAGCGGGAAGCCGTTGGTCTTGACATGCAAGCACAGGAGATCCATAATCGGAGCAATGTAGAGGCGATGAGAGGCAACAGAAATTATCCTGTAGGATGAGGAAATGATGAAGAAAAAGAAGAGAATGATAAAAGGGAAGTGGAAAGGGGGAGGAGTAAGGGAGGAAGAATATGCTGAATAATAGAAGACTAGAAGTGTAGTAAAATGGAAGCATTAATTTTATGTTTGGTGTGTGTCACTTTGTCGGGATAAGCTTTATCACGTGTGATGTCATAATTGTTTTTTTTTTTAACCGAAAGGAGAGGACATGCAAAAAAAATATTTTTTTATTATTTATTTTGATTTATAATACTCTCTCTCTCCCAATAAATCTGGCCCTCTTCTTTCCGGTCCGCAGACCAAGACATCCTTATTAATTTCTACTTACTCCTTTATTAAGTATTTGTACATGCTTACAACTCTAAATATATCTATATTTATATTCCATATTTTATTTATTATTTCATTTTCGTTTTATTTAAATCTGTAAATAAATTTATTTATTTAAACTCATTTATTTAATTATTTAATCTGTTCATAAATTTGTTTTTCGTTTTTTTTTTTCAAATGAATTTATTAAACTGCTAATTCTGATTAATTACACAATGTCATCCAAACTTATAGCCTTAAAAACTGAAATTTAAAAACAGTAAGTATAAATGCAATTTAAGACAAAAATTTAAAAGAAGGAATAGTGCAAATTCTGAAAATTTCATCAAACTTAAAGTTTCCCACGTAAATGGGAAAATTTACTTTAATGTTTTCCACACAAATTTCCCTCCAAACATCTTCTACAAATATGCAAAACTGTAACATTACAAACACTAACACATCTTCTACATCCAAACTAAAAATGAGAGAAAAAGAACTTAGTGAGGAAGAAATAAATGAGATTATTCAATACTTATTGAATAACTCAAAGGATGGGAAGGTCATCCGTGGCAAAATGAAGGCTGCGTACTCCATCTTCAACGTCTCGAAGCGCACCGTGACTCGACTGTGGGCAGCTGCAAAGATTCAAAGGCAGAGAGGTCGGATTATTTGTGTGCAAAATGGAAAAAAAAACACAAACAAGAAGGAAACGAGTACACATTGATTTAACTCTCATTGAGAGTATAGATCTCTTCCAAAGAAGCACTGTAAGGAAGTTGGCAAAAGGTATTGCAGTCAGCAAAAGCACAGTGGGAAGATGGATCAAAGATGGACTGATCAAAGCCCATTCAAACGCTATCAAACCGGACCTCACAGCTCCAAACAAGCTTTTGAGGCTTAGTTTTTCATTTGAGGCCTTACAGTTTGATAGGGCATTCAATATCTTGAAGTTCAAGAACATGAACAACACAGTTCATATAGATGAGAAATGGTTCTACATTTCTAAAACTGCACATAGGTTCTACCTCACCCCGGGGGAGGCCGAACCACATAGAGCATGCAAAAACAAAAAATTCATCACAAAAGTCATGTTTATGTGTGCTGTCTCTAGACCTATATTTGATGCATATGGTAGTGTAGTGTTTGATGGTAAGATAAGCATATTCCCCTTTGTTGAAAAGGTACCAGCCAAAAGAAACTCAAAGAATAGGCTTAAAGGTACCTTAGAAACAAAGCCAATACAGTCCATCACTAAGGATGTGATCAAAGAATGTTTAATTACTCAGGTATAGGTAGCTTTTAATGCTTTAATTGTTGCTTTAAATGTACTTTAAGTTTCACAGTTGAGCACTTTGAAATTCAGATTTAAACTGCATTACCAAATGTTGTTTTTAATGCAGTTGGCATCTCAATAAATGCAGCATAATACACTAAATGTGCAGTTTAAATCTGCAGTTAACATTAAATGTGTTTCTATATCAGATTATTCCTGCAATCAAGGCTAAATGGCCTAGAGATGCATCAAAGTTGATATCCATACAACAGGATAATGCAAAACCACATATCAAAGACACAGATGCAGACTTTAGGATGACAGCTAGTAGTGAAGGCTTTGATATAAGGATAGTGCATCAACCACCAAACTCTCCAGACACAAATGTTAATGACCTAGGGTGGTTCAGGGCAATTCAAAGCATTCAAACAGAGACAGCCAGCTATAATGTGGATCAACTACTTGAGGCAGTGATTGCATCATTCAATTCACTCTCACCTATGACACTTAACAAGGTATTTTTAAGCTTACAAGGCTGCATGATTGAAATCATGAAGGTTAAAGGTCAAAATACATACAAAATGCCACATATGAGAAAGGAAGCTTTGCTGAGGATTGATGTATTACCAAATGACTTGGAAGTTCCTATAGAATTAGTTAGGGAATGTATGACCTATATGGTTGAAAATGGTAGATAGTTAACTGTGGAACAGATTGTAAGTGCCCTAGGGATTACTTTTAGTACCTCCTAGTGCAGTGGGACTTTTTTTGGGTTGTGTTGTGCCTCGTAAACACATATTTTTGGGCTGTGTGTGTTTAAGGTGTAACACAGAAGATCTCTTAGGTGTAAAGAGAACTTGTTTTTCTGAAATGTATGCAAATTTGCAGATTATGCAACCTTATTTATTAAAGTGCAAGTGTATGCAAATTTACACATATTAATGTAGCCTTACTCAACATGCAGCATAATCAGAGGCTTTAGGGTCGATTAAAGCTGGATTCATCACGGCATAAGATGGGGGAGGCGAAGAGACATAGATTACAGCTTCATCTTCGGAGTCAAATCTCCTAAAAATGGAGAATAACTCAGATAGCTTAGGTTTCTTCGAAGAAGGGGGTGGAGGTGAGGCATCGCGGTGATTCTTCATCGCAGGCGAACGGGTGGAGAAGACAGAAATGAGAGGTTGAGAGCTAGGGTTCAGAGTGTTCTCGAAGTAGAGAGAACACAAAGAGAGAGAATGAGAGGGTGAGAGAAAGAGGGAGGGTGGGAAATGGGTACTGTATATTAGGTATGGGGGGTAATCGATTTAATTAGGGGTAACCTAATTATCATTAATTGGCCTTATTTTTGCCATTTTGGGAAGGGGCCAGGTATAACGGGACATCCCGATATGGCAAAAAGGGCCAGGTATATCGGGACGGAGGGAGTATAAAATATGTTATTTCTTTTTAAGAAAGGTCTTATAAAATATTTAATGGTTTAAATTTCACATACATTCGACGTTGTGCGTCATTACCCGATTAAAAACATGTTTTATAAAAAAAATTCTTAAAATACATGTTGACGTTCTCACATCACACTCAATTATTTTTGAATGGGTTCATTCAACGATATAAAATATCACAATCATAATGCGATAAAAGAATCAATTCAAATTACAAAAGATCATGTAATTCCAATTAAGAATTTGTCAATGCCTTTAGAAACAGTATTTCTAATTACGAATGCTTATTCATTTTACCATTTAATAATTCATAATCAGGTCTTGATAAATAACTATTTGCAATGTGACAATTTAATAAATAATTCATCCGTCTCAATAAGAATGATACAAAACTTTTGGGCACAGTTATTAAGAAGATTGTATAAAGTAGTGTAAAAGTGATAAAGGTGGTAGAATCCACGCATTTTTAAAGAATAACTTTTACTATTTTAATAATGTGTCAGGTTTAGTGAACGTCATAATAAGATAATTGTGTCAAACTTAATAGGATAGAGGGAGTATTAGTTTAAATGATAAACCGAGTTGTAGAAATAATGTGTGAAATACAAATGAATCGCGTGAGAATGAAAATTGAGATAAATTTAATAAATATAGCTAGAGTGAATATAGGGGTGAACGGGACATATTTGGGTACTCGTCCTAAAGTCCCGATTATGAAAAAAATTAATTTTGTGGTTCTCGTCAGTGTCTCGATTGTGGATTCATAGTCATGAATTCAAAATTAGAAAAAATGAAGTTTCATTCCCGGTCCTGAATGTACTTAACAAGACCAACAAATTTCAAATTTATAAAATTAAAATTAAATTTATTATGAAACATATTGGGAGAAAATTAAATTTACCCACTTGATATGAATAAAATACCCACCTTTTGACCATATGCTACTTTAATTACTATATTTTATCTTGTCACTAATTTCTATGCACCTAATCATTCTCTTTTTACTCTCTCTTATTCATCTTCTCTTCTTCCAATCTACCGTGCACCTCTTTGGATGTTGATCTATCGGGTACATGTATTTTTCCGAGTGGTATTGGTAGATTCACGTAGGGTAACATCTATTATATCTAAAAACATAAATACCACTCGGGTAAGATTAACTATAACAAATACCGCTGGTATAGGCTACCGGCGGTAGATGCATTTTTCCGAGCGGTATTGATAGTTTCACGTAGTGTAATATCTATTATACCTAAAAACATAAATACCGTTCGGGTAAGATTAATCATAGCAAATACCTTTGGTATGGTATAGGGTACTGCGGTAGATGCATTTTTCCAAGCGGTATTGGTAGATTCACGTAGGGTAACATCTATTATACCTAAAAATATAAAATATTAACCATAGCAAATACATCTGGTATAGGGTACCAATGGTAGATGCGTTTTTCAAAGCGGTATTAGTAGATTCACGTAATGTAACATCTAGTATACCTAAAAACATAAATACTGATCGGGTAATATTAACCATAGCAAATACCGCTGGTATAGAGTACCGGTGGTAGATGCATTTTTCCGAGTGGTATTGATAGTTTCATGTAGGGTAACATCTAGTGTATCTAAAAACATAAATTTCACAAATTTTACGAGTTCAAGCAAGTACTCGAAAGAGAAATTGTAGCTAAACAAAACAAAAGAGTGGTGAGAGAGTTAGTTAGTTAGTTAAGGTAAGTGGTCAAAAAGTGGGTAATTTTAATATAAACATTTTGATGTGAGTATTTTCTTTATCTACAATTAGCAAAGTGGGTATTTATCATATGTAATGCAAACTTGTAATTTAAAAAAATAAATTTATAATATAAATTAAAATTGAAATTAATATTTTGAGAAATTGGGAGTTTCGTTGAGTGCCGAATATTTCCAAATTTCAAATCCCGATTTCGATCCGGATAATTTCAAGACTCGGGTTAGGATCGATAACTCTCAAAGTCCTAATCCTAAATTCTCACCCTTAAGTGAAAACTATTGCAATTAGAAGTGTTTATGGTTACGGTTCGAACCGTCGGTTCACGATTTTATTATTTTTAAATTGTAATCGAATCGTAATTATTATGGTTCACGGTTCAAAACCGAAATTGTCCAAGACAGTTTTGATTTTGAATTACCAATTTCGATTTCGAACCGATAGATTTTTAGAACCTTCCCTAAAATTACTATTTTTACATGAGTTTGCAAGAATATTATCTTACAAATTTATAAATAAGTATTGTATATAATATAACATATAAAATTAAATTAGAAATAGAAAATTTATTAAAATAAATGTTTAGAATCGACAGTTCAAAATCGTTAGTTTACACTTGAAAGTATTTCAAACCGAAACCCGACTATTTCACACACGATTACGGTGCATAAGCAAATTATAATTGGATTCCCACGATTAAAATTGGTTTGAAGACCTCTAATTGCAACATTATTTGCACCTTAGCATTGTTATCGTTGCAACAAATATAAAAGAGTATATAAATAAAAAGTGCAAAAAATAACGGTGGGAAATGGGAATTCACAGCCTCCGGCGCTAATTAACCGTTAATCCGCAGTTAACAACACAATAGTATTTATAATTGTAGCAATAATTAACAAATCTATTATTACAGGAAGAGTACATATTGCCTTTTTTCCAAATTCCAAGATCTCTCTCCCTCTCTTCTCTTTTTAAAACCATTCTGATTTTGATTCTGATTTTATCAATTTACACAAGTCCAAAGATAGATCCGAAGACACGCTCAAACCCTAACTTCTGCTTAATCTATACATGCAAAGATAGATACAGTCTTCGATACCAGACTCGGATTGACTCGATCTCCTCCCATTCCGTTGGATCTGCAGCCATTGCTGATTCGATCCGCCTGGTTCAGTAACTTCTCGATTCAATTGCATCTGAGGCGCTGATATCCGGGGAGGAGATTTTTTGGCATCATGGACGCGATCGAGGAATTGTTTCAGCTCTCCGATTCGATGCGGCAGGCCTCGGCGCTGCTTGCCGACGAGGAGGTGGATGAGGCGCCATCTTCTGCTTCTTCTAAGCGGTCCTCCACTTTCCTCAATGTTGTTGCTCTCGGCAACACTGTGAGTACGGTTAATCAGAGCTTTGTTGAGCTTATCTATTTAATAATTTCCTTTTTTTCTTTGCTTTTCGGGTTTAGTTTATTTGAATTTTATGGAAGGAGTATATGAAAGTGACTGGGACCATCGGACTCATGTAATATTGGATCTGGGAATTTGATCCGTTATTTGTATTCATAATCGAGATTGAGCTCCTCTGATCTCGCAATTGAGGTTATAGTTTCTTTTATGTTTTGGTGTTTCACTGAACTGCTCAGCCTTTTCTGTATACGGAAGTTGGATTATGTAGATCAGACGAATTCTTCTAATTATGTGGTATGCAAGAATGAGATTTAGGTTAGCAACACATTTTTTTTAAGCCGGTGGAGCATGGTGCATTGTGTGATTGTTTAGAATGAACATCTATTTGTACAATGAAACAGGCTTGGGCGAGTTAGTTTCAGTTGCTATTTCTATTGAGAAGAAGAGTGTCAGCCTTTTGATTCCTTTAAAATCATTAAGTACTTTTTAGTGTTCTTTAAGATTGTTTACTTTTTAAAGACTCCCTTCACAGAGTTCAACGCATATTATATTGGGCTCTTTTGTTACTAAACTATGTTTTATTTCTGGTCATGACGAGGGCCGAGGGGCATCCATTTTTAACTAGTCTTTGAACTTTCACACCCCAAGAGATTTATAAATGTGCTTTAATACTTGGTAGCTTAAGTTGAATTAGCAGAATTTGTTATAATCAACACTTTGAAATCCTCTAGAGATCCCATATAACATTTGCTGTTTACTTATAAACCTTCTGTAACTCCTAAAGGCACTGACGTGTTGCTGTACCTGCTGCTTGAACTGATGGTGAGAGTAAATTGTTTAATTGAGCCTATGGAATTCCCTTTTCTGCTTCAAATTTGGAAAGCTCAGATATGCATTTAAACATTTTTTACTACAGAAAACTTCAATGTGAAAATTGTGAAACTTAAAAGCTGATTTAAATAACTAAATTGATAACATATAGTAGAGTGCGCCAAGGTCCGAAAATGATAATGAAGACCAATAGGTTGGTAGTTACTAGTTAGATTGGTATTTGTGATTTCCTGACAAACCATGTATGCAATTAGATTCTAGGTAGTAGTTGGACATTTTGTGATTGAGATCTGGTGTCATTGAAGCAGATGATCCATGATCATGTCCTTTAGCAGATGACACATCTACTCAAGGTGCGCTCAACTGTCCCCAAAAGAATGTTCTACCCTGCTGCAGAATAATGAACAAAAATGCTTTCTATTAGCATAGTTATAATTGAATTGAAAATTAAAATTACACATATAAAGGCAGGCTAGCATCTTATTAGAGTGAACATGAAAGGGGTTAATATAAAGTTTTTATCCTTGAACTTAGGAGCTAGGTGGCTTACATGTCTTTACGTTGTCTTTGTGAAATAACTTGTGACACATATATTTTTATCAGGGTGCAGGTAAGTCTGCCGTGTTAAACAGTCTAATTGGGCATCCTGCATTGGTAGGTGTCATGAACTAGTTATCAACTTTTATTTTATCATATTTTAAGATAAGAATAAAACTATCTTTTAGGATTTGACCTTTAATTTTACAGCCAACTGGTGAAGGTGGTGCTACTCGTGCTCCAATAGTGGTTGATTTAACAAGGGATGCCTCACTCAGCAGCAAATCAATCGTTTTGCAGATTGATAGTAAATCTCAGCAAGTTTCTGCAAGTGAGGCCTTTTGCTTAACTTTAGTGTAAATGTGTAATGCAGAGTTCTATAGGTGCCAATAGGCATTATACTCAAATACTATGAACAAAAAGAATTATATATCATCATGGTTGTCTGATCACTTGAAGTCCACTTTTTTGCACTTTTGGACTATTATAGGTGCTCTCCGGCACTCATTACAGGACCGATTGAGCAAGAGTTCAGGCAAGAGTCGAGATGAGATATATTTAAAGCTTCGAACCAGTACAGGTATGTTCGTGGAAATGATTTATTTACCTGTTTTATAAGTAAAATACTGAAGTGCTTTTCATGCTTTTTCTTGCTAGATGTTGAGCCTTTTGGCACTTGGAATGTTGAATATGCTTGTTATTGGCAGTGAAGTAGAAACTTGAACTTTAAATAACAATCTTAGGGTTGAATCATCTTTTCTCAGGGAGTTTGAAAATGTATTTTTATTCTTAGGGAAAAAATGCATTGCTATCTGTATTATTATACACTTCATAAAAATTGATGGCAAAATGATCTGGTTCAGTATGATTTTTTTTTTGAAATTTACAGGACAAGATACAAAGCATTTTGACTTTGATGAGTGGTTTATCATTGTATATGAAATTGTAACCGTTCAGTTGTCACATATTGATGCTTGAATTTTGCTTTGCGAATGATATATTAGCCATCTAACTTATCTTATCTTCTTGTCTTCCAGCTCCCCCATTGAAATTGATAGATTTGCCTGGAGTGGATAAGGGAAATCTCGATGATCCACTGGTAAGTGGAGCCTGAGATTGTTTTTGGCCTTGGACTTTCTATTTTATTGTGTGTTTTCCAATAGTTTGTTTGACAGATTTGGTTTGAGTAATTACTATATATAGGTTAGTGAGCATAGCGATGCTTTTAGTTGTGCTTAAATGAGTTTGTAAAATTATGACACTTACTCAAGTGGTTTCCATTTGGGTCATCATTGCGGTTTTCTGCAACAAATTACACATATATGGTAGTTAAATTATTCGAGTGGTTTAGTGCCATGTTGTAGGCCAAAAGTTTATGTAGAACTTCCCTAATTTGATACTCATTAAATTTGAATCTAAGGATTTCCTGTTATACACTAAAATATTTAATCTTATCTTCAGCTGTCTGATAGCCCCCTTTTCTTCCTTACAGAGTCAATATGCTGAACGTAGTGATGCAATATTATTGCTTGTGATACCTGCTTCCCAGGCCCCTGAAGTGGCCTCAGCTAAAGCAATTAGAATTGCAAAGGAGCTTGATGGGGAATGTTGGTTTGCTATGCCATCTATGACTTATTATATTCCAAAAAAGAAAAAGAAGGAAAAAACAAAAAGTGTTTTGTCTGTCACTGATTTTGTTAATTTTTTACCCTAAACCCGTGTTTTCTATTTTTTAGTTACAAGAACTGTTGGAGTCATTAGCAAGATAGATCAGGCATCTTCAGAACCAAAAGTCCTAGCCGCTGTGCAGGCCCTCTTATTGAATCAAGGTCCGCGAAGTACAACTGATATTCCATGGGTTGCTTTGATTGGTCAATCTGTCGCTATAGCATCCACACAATCAGGAAGCGTTGGTGTGGATAATTCCTTAGAGACTGCTTGGCGAGCAGAGAGTGAAAGTTTGAAGTCTATACTGACTGGGGCTCCTCAAAGCAAGCTTGGGCGATTAGCCTTGGTTGAGACCCTGGCTCAACAGATCCGAAGTCGAATGAAAGTTAGACTTCCGAATCTCCTCTCTGGGTATGATCTTGGTTCTAGCTTCCCGTCTGACCCTTTCTTTGTTTCCAGCTTTTACTAATCTATCTTGGAAGAGATGTAATTTTCTTAAGCTTCTTACTTATGAAGTACTAATTTTTTCTTGGATTAACTAATCCATCCCCTTAATGGAAATTATTAATTATTGCTTTCCAGTAACTAGAAGATTAAATGAATAGACATTTAGTCAGTTGCTCAAACACTATCAAATACTTCTGAAAAGCTGCTAAAATTAGTTTTTTTCTGCAAATTTTCCCATTGCAAGGAAGTAATGGCATTACATTATTCTCCTTTAGTAAAATTTAAGTTGGGCTTGGTGCATGATTTTATCATGCTTTATTTCATTATGTCTTTCTAAAAGTTGGTCTTGCTGCATCAGTTTTATTGATTTTTTGGACATTTGTTGACCTGCAGGCTCCAGGGTAAATCCCAAATAGTACAGGATGAACTAGTTAAACTTGGTGAACAGATGGTTAGCAGTGCTGAGGGTACAAAGGCTTTAGCTTTGGAGCTCTGCCGTGAGTTTGAGGACAGGTTCCTCCAGCATATAACGTCTGGTGAGGTGAGATGTGAAGGAAGTTATATTCTGATTAGGCTTGCAATTGGAATACTCTTTAGCATGTATATTTGCCTAAAAGTGATCAATAGCTAGTCCAGTCAGATCTTCAATTAATTCAGATCCTTGAATACTATGAACTCTCATATTAGAGTTGGGTATTACTATTATTTCTGTTTCCAACTTTGGTAAATTTCTTTTGCAGGGTTGTGGATGGAAAGTTGTTGCTAGTTTTGAAGGCAATTTCCCCAATAGAATCAAGCAATTACCTTTGGATAAGCATTTTGACATCAACAATATAAAGAGGGTATGCTTTACATTCTAACAAGGAATTTTTCTCTCTTGTCTTGATGCATGTACTTGTATTAGCACTGACGCTTGTAAATATCTACAGATTGTGCTTGAAGCTGATGGTTATCAGCCTTATCTCATATCTCCTGAGAAAGGGTTGAGATCTTTAATAAAGGGTGTTTTGGAGCTTGCTAAAGAACCTTCACGTCTTTGTGTTGATGAAGTAAGCTTTTTCAGTAATTTCTTTGTCTATTGGATGAGTCCTAATTCTAATCCAAGATCAAAGTGCCTTATTTTGAATACTTGGTTGCATCTTGCATTTGATGTTTATTTATTAATGTTGTAACTTCTAATTTGGCGTTGCTCTTTTTGCTTCTATCCCAATCTTTTTCATGTAATAAAACGCAACACTGTACTTTCTCTTTTGCGTGTAACACCATAATATTTGCAATTCTTTTAATTGTAGGTGCACAGAGTACTTGTTGATATTGTCACAGCTTCTGCAAATGCCACACCAGGTCTTGGAAGATATCCTCCATTTAAGAGAGAGGTAATGTGATGGCGCTCTAGATTCCATCAGTTTATGTCATGTTAATTGTTTCTTTGTATTGATATAATATATTTTCTGCTTTATGTACAGGTCATAGCAATTGCCTCAACTGCTCTGGAGGATTACAAAAGCAATGCAAAAAATATGGTAGTTGCACTTGTTGACATGGAACGGGCATTTGTTCCTCCCCAACATTTTATCCGACTGGTGCAGAGGCGGTATGTTTAATGAGTTTTGGACCATTTTGAGTTTATATTCTACTTTCTTTAAATTTTTGGAAAAGATAGAGAGAAAGCATATTCAATGTTGAAGTTGGTTAGTCTTTTATTTGTTTTACTTTTTGGCTTTCTTGTACAGTGGAAGATAATGTATTGTTTCACTTTTCTTAGAGGTTTTATATTATTTTTTTTCTGTTTACTTTTGTAATTTTTATGTTTCAGAATTCACACAAATCTGCACTTTCTTGTTGATCTATGTTTAATGTTCTTATGGACATTCCTTTTGATGATTCCTCTAGGATGGATAGACAACGGCGTGAAGAGGAGTTGAAAGGTCGATCTTCCAAAAAGGCAAATGAAGCTGAGCAGTCCATATTAAATAGGGTATGTGATGTTTTCAAAGTCTTGTTATGCTCTCTTTTCTTTCTCCTTTCAGGATTGTCATATGATTCTTCAATGTCGGTTGCTGACAACTGCAAAATCGTGTGTATTAAAAATTTCCTTATTCAGGCAACAAGCCCTCAAACTGGAGGCCAGCAGAGTGGGGGGAGCTTAAAGTCAATGAAGGATAATAAATCCAGTCAACAAGATAAAGAAAAAGATGTACAAGATGGACCAGCCTTGAAGGTTGCTGGGCCAGAAGGGGAAATAACTGCAGGTTCTTAGCTTTATATTTTTTTTTCACATCTCTAAGCTGTCAGATCATATATAAAGTTAGCGTATTCTATCTTGTTTTAGGCTTTCATTCAGGTTTTGTTAGGGATTGATTTCAACCACTTCTGCAGGCTTTTTATTGAAGAAAAGTACCAAAAACAGTGGTTGGAGCAAAAGATGGTTTGTTCTAAATGAAAAGACTGGAAAAGTGAGTGTGTCAATGTTTGGAAAATTGGAAGATCATTTATCACATGCTGTGACTAGAATAGGAGATTGCACCTGCTTTTTCTATCTTTTAACTGTGGTTGCTGAATGTTAGAAATTATTTTTCTGATCCAACTTCTTTTAGCTTGTTATGCATGAAAGCCTTTGACTATCCATTTATTCTATTGCTAATATTCTTATGAGTTATGACCAGTTGATATTGCTAATAGGAGAATTATGTATGAATAAATTTTTGTATGATTTTGCTACTTCTATGTTCTAAAATTGCTTTTTTGAGAATTCTTTACTGTAGTTCAGTGAAGATAACTCTTAACAGAACGTATAGTGTGTCCGCTTTTGGTGAAAACAAACTAAGAATTGTGTTTTTGTTGATTATTATGCTGCATGCCTATGGTGAACTTATTGTACCTTGCTGAGTTATTATTTTCTGGGACCTGCCCTGCAGCTTGGATACACCAAGAAACAAGAAGAACGCCATTTTCGTGGCGTCATCACTTTGGAGGTACTTACTGGGCATATACATACTTATTAATTAAAACGAGGTGACAGTGTTGATTCTCCTATTAGCCAGGTTTGTAATTTATATGATTGGTATCATTAGGAATGTAACCTGGAAGAAGTTTCAGAGGAAGAAGAAACTCCTCCTATAAAGAGTTCTAAAGAAAAAAAGGCCAATGGTCCTGATGCTGGAAAAGCACCCAATCTTGTGTTCAAGCTTACAAGCAGGGTTCAATACAAGACTGTTCTGAAAGGTACTTTTGATTACTTGTTCTTTGGAGATAGTTTTTTTGTTTAAAATTAGTGAAAAAACTGACTAAAACTTTATCTACTCACTTCTGCAGCTCAGAGTACTGTTGCATTAAAGGCCGAAAGTATGCAAGAAAAGATTGAGTGGTTGAATAAGTTAAAAAATGTTATCAGTTCCAAAGGAGGTCAAGTGAAGGGTGAATCTGGTCCCCCAATGCGTCAAAGTCTTTCCGACGGTTCTCTTGTAATAACTTACCAACTTCTATGCTCCAAATTTCTGATGCATATACATTCCTTAACTAATATCATATTGTTCTGATTGATATGGGTTTAATGTATTAGTGTTAACACTCATTTTATGATGTTCCACATGGTAGAGCTGTGGATTTTCAGTTGTCCGTTTTTTCTTCTTTTCCTTTGCATCATCACGGGGATATCATGTTTTTTCATGAATTGGTTGCTTTTTTCTATATATTCATGTAAAAAAACCCTGCTTAGTTGGTCTATTTATGGTTGCCTCAACTAGGATACAATGGCCCGAAGACCTGCAGATCCCGAGGAAGAACTTCGATGGATGGCTCAGGAAGTGCGTGGTTATGTTGAAGCTGTTCTTAACAGTCTTGCTGCTAACGTCCCAAAGGTCAGGTTTAATATTTGAAACTTTCTTTTGGCTTGGATTCATCTGGTTCTACCTTCTCATGTATAATGTTTTCCATTGCAGGCAGTTGTGCTTTGCCAAGTAGAGAAGGCTAAAGAAGACATGCTTAATAAACTATACAGTTCTGTCAGGTTAGTAACCTAGTGTCATTTCCATACTTAATAAACTGTACAAAATATTCATCTGCTTGTTAATAAAATATTATGTGTTCATTTTAATCTCAGTTCTCACATTCATGATATGACTTGATTTTATTTGGAATCATAGTGCCCAAAGCACAGCTAGAGTAGAGGAGCTGCTCCTCGAGGACCAGAATGTAAAGCGCAGGAGAGAACGCTACCAGAAACAATCATCTCTTCTCTCAAAGCTTACCAGGAATTTAAGTATTCACGACAATAGGGCAGCAGCAGCCTCCGGTTTCTCCAATGGTGGAGCAGGTATCTCTATTTCTTGTTTGAAGATATGATTATATGTTATAACTTGCAGTCAAGATTTGATTATTCCCATCTAATAACTTAATCTGAAAAATATGCAGCTGGTAATGCGCAAATTTGTTCTAGTAGAACACCTCACACTTGCATAGAACTAAAAAAAAGGAGTTGTTCGGTTATGATTTGAGGGTTCATAATAAAGATTTCATGACAAGTATACAAAATGTAAAATTGATCAACCTTGTGACCTTTGTTAGAGATCGACCCAAATAAGAACCGGATACTAAGGCATACATATACCCTAGTGCGGCTAGGGCCCCTTTATGAACACACAAACACACAAATTAGGGACTAAGTTCTTGTGAAAATAGCGTTTCCGAATAGCTATCAAGTATATGGATATATCTTTATAATGCTTGCTAAACTCTTTTGTGTCAGATTCAGTCTGTTTCCTACTCTCGCAAACTGTTTGAATCTTGTAATGCAGTCTTTCATGTAAACTTATTATACTTTCCATTTTAAATTGAGCAGAGAGTAGTCCAACTGCCACGGGTCCATCATCAGGCGATGACTGGAGATCAGCATTCGATGCTGCTGCCAACAGTCCAAGTGACTCTTATGGGGATTCTAGATCCAATGGTCACAGTCGACGGTACAGTGATCCTCCACAAAATGGTGATGTGAGCTCGGGGGCAAATTCTGGTAGCCGTCGCACCCCTAATCGATTGCCACCTGCTCCTCCATCATCGGGCTCTGGTTATCGATTTTAGAATTGGAGGAGGTATGATTTTGACAATCTATTCTTGCATTCTTGCTGGGTGGTTGCTTCGTTTTAAAGTGTATCGAGCCACTCGAGAATTGGTATAGTTTTGTAGATAAATATAGCGATTAATGTTGTTCATGTGTCCTTTGTGTTGCAGTTTGCTGCATTTTTGTGTCTTATGCTATTGCCTTTTATTACTCTTGGGAGTATACTTGTTACCAGATGTAATGTGTGTTCTCTACAACATAATATTTACTATTTTTCTCACGCTGAACCCAAACTTTCAAGAAATGAAACCACCATTCTTTACCTATTTTAGTTCTGCAATTTCATTTTGTTACTATTTTAAGTTATTAGCGTTTTTTTTAGTATTATGGAAGATTTATCTCCTACTATATTTGATTGGGTAAGTACTAAACATATTAGTGAGTGAAATACTTCTTCTCATATATTAATTTAGACACGTTTGGATCAAAATTGTGAAGTTTAAAATATTTAGCTCTAATTGATCCGGTTGAAAACGTCCACTTAAATGTCTGTCCAGCCGAGAACAATGCCATTTCTTATGCCTAAAAGTCCCATTTTATGCTCTTTTCCATTCTCAAGTCTCATAATCAGTTAACATATTGCTATTTCTACGATTCTTTTCCTAGTGTCATGATGTTTAACATCCTTGATTTAGACAGAAATTTTCAGTCACAATATGTTTAAATTAATAGAATGGATAAAATATGTTTAACATCCTTGTGCTTCTGTGCATTTCGTGCATGCAACTACTGCAATTATTTTCCCAGGAACTGAGCCACTTCTTTTTCGGCTGCAATGCAATTATTACTCCATTATTTAAATAATTTATTTAGGGGCAAAAATTAAAATACCTATTTTAATAAGTAAAAGATAAAAAATATTCATCTAAAAATAAAAGATAAAAATTACCCTTTACATGAGTACATGGGGAAATTCATGTGCTCATGTATTTCATTTCACAAAATAGTTTGAATGACATGAGCACAGGATGAAAAATGGATAGTTTTTATCTTTTATTTTTAAGTGAGTCTTTTTTTTCTTTACTTTATAAAATTGGGTAATTTTACACATTATCCCATTTATTTATTCCTCACTTCTTAGTTCTTACTTCTTACAATGCTGTACGTCGTTTTGCTAAAGACGTGAGAGCGACTCAATGTCTCCATTCACTTTATCTAAAAAATATTCAGTTATAAAAATCTAAGTCTGCAGCCAAATAGCCGATATTCATCTATATTATTATAAGCAGAAAAGAGGTTAATCTTACAAATAAGGAAATAAAATAATAGTGCCAACTTATAGTCCCTAGACATGCCCAAAATCAGGAAAGCATACTTCATATTTCCAATAACAACAAAAGAAAAAGAAAGATTGCTAGGTGAAACCAATATTTTAATTAATATATATCTAGCAACTATTCAAGCTTTTCACATAAGAAATGAAAATCAAATTGAAAGATAATGTCTTAAGTGTTAGATCACCTCTCTAATTACATTACATTGGTTAAAAATAGCAAAATTGTTGATAGATCCCCAAGCAAAAGGAAACCCAACCATCCAAGTTAGATGATAGGAAACAATATGGTGTCTTATATGATATTATATTAACTCTATTAAAGTAGCAAAATTGTTAATAAAATACCCTTTAATGATTTGATTAATTTACCTAAACCCCACCTAATATCGCACCAACTTTTTAATAACTTATGCTAAATAATCATTACCAAACTGACAGTGATGACATTATCTGTCTTGCACGACTAGAAACATAAGTAGTTCTCTTGTCCCATCAACTCTTTTTTCCTTCATTTTTAAGTTCAATTTCATGAACACAGAGAGAGCAAACACAAACACAAACACTATGAGAGGGAAGCAATCAAACTCCATCAGCTTCAAGGTAATCTTGATCTGCTGTTTCTTGTTCTTCTTCTCAATCTTGATTATCAGATCAACATTGTTCTCAAATTCCCAGAAAACCAATCCATCATCATTAATCCACCCTTCAAACTCATCACAATCTTCCACCAATCAAGAACCAGAGCAAACAATAGACTGCCCAAATCTAGTCCCATCTTGCACCAAGATCCCACCTTCCCTAGCAAATGCATTAGTCCACTATGTGACCTCAAACATCACCCCACAGCAAACAATCCAAGAAATCTCAGTCTCCCTCAAGGTCCTCGAGAAGAAGTCACCCTGCAACTTCCTGGTCTTTGGATTAGGCCATGACAGCCTAATGTGGGCATCTCTCAACCACGGTGGCCGCACCGTCTTCCTCGAGGAAGACAAGAGCTGGATTGAGAAGATCACAGAGCAGAACCCTTCTCTCGAGTCTTACCATGTTGTGTACGACACCAAGAGGACCCAAGCTGATGAGCTCCACGGCATTGGCATGAAGCAGCACTGCAAGGAAGTGAGTGATCCAAGAAAGTCCGAATGTGAGCTTGCTCTGAAGAGCTTCCCTAGTATGATATACGAGACAGAGTGGGATCTGATCATGGTGGACGCTCCCACCGGGTACCACGACGGGGCCCCGGGGAGAATGAGCGCCATCTACACGGCCGGGTTGATGGCGAGGAACAGGGAGAGTGGTGACACTGATGTGTTTGTTCATGATGTTGATAGAGTGGTGGAGGATAGGTTTTCTAAGTCATTCTTGTGTGAGGCGTACTTGGTTGAGCAAGAAGGGAGGATTAGGCATTTTAATGTCCCGAGCCACACTGCTCGCCCGGGGAGGCCGTTTTGTCCCTAGTTATTCGGCTCGTTTATTGATGTTGTTAATGTATTGCATTCCTTTTTGGGTTGTGTGTGTAGTGGAGTATTAGAGTTTATTTGGTCTTTGCTTCCTTTGGTTATTATATATATATTGAATTTGTTGGAGAAATTATAATCATGATGTTGAAGATGAAGGAGGTTTCTCTACTCTTCTTGCAACTTAGACGTTTCATATCACAACTGGTGTTTGTTGATGAATTTCCAACCTTTTCTTCTCTAACAAACTTGATTTCAGACAGCTAAACCAAACACAACAGTTAACAGAAAGAAAGAAAGAAACTACATTATCACTACCAAGAAAAATTTTCAATTAGGCTAAGACAATGATCAAAGACTGGCAAGTTGTTCTATGTTATAGGGATAAGCAAAGTTGCTGCTCCCATTGAAAGCTTTCTGTGCAAACAAGATATTAACGGCCTCTGTCGGGTGGAACGCGTCCCAGAATATGAACTTGCTCCTATCTGGACATGGTGTCTGAAATGGAAGACATGTGATCTCCCCACTGTTCTTCCCAATCCCACAGCAACCTTGGTTCAAAACACTAAATCCTGCAGCATTATAGAATGAAAAATGAGTAACATTTGATAATTTGATGAGAAATCAGACAACAGGAGACCGAGAAGAGACCATATGAACCAGCGTTGGAGAGAAGATCTTGAAACATATTTCCTACATCAATGTAAGAAAATCTAGCTCCTTGTTTTGTGGTAATAAGGTTGTTGATCATGGCCTTTGTGTTCAAGTTAAAGGGGAGAACAAGCTGGTTGACTTCTTCTGAGCATGCTCCATTGCTGCTCTGTGCTAAGATGCTTGGAATGCACCCCATTAGTCCAATCCCCCCTATCACAAACTTCCTAGCTCCAAGATTGTACAGATTCTGCATCATCATCGTTATCATCATTAAGCATGCATGACGACGAAGAAGAAAAATATCATCAAAACAGTAAGCCTTACGGTGAGCTGCTGAGTGTATTTATCCACCAAGAGATCAGCAAATTGCTGAGGATTGTATTGATCCTTGGTGTTGTAATTCGGCATGAGGTAGTTGTTGAGGTAGTCATTGCTGCCCATTCCCACAAAGAAGAGGGCCTTAGCTAGACCTTGACTCACATCTTGTGCACCAAGATTGGTTTTGATCTGTTCCAGTGTGTTCTCAAAGTTCTTGATTTGCTGGTTGAACGGAATACGGCTAACCTGCACGACAACACCCGTTTCAACGTCGCACGAAAATGTGAAAGAAACTGAGAGTAAAGCCATCTTCTTGTTTACTTAAATACTACTGAAAGTTACTAGTAGAACATCCACTTTTAAGGCATCTCTTAGAACTTTGCAAGAAGTTTTTCTTGAATTAGGGCAGAAGCATGGATCATTACTGAAACTACAACTGAAAACAAAAAATTAAAAAGAAGCCAAAAAGTAATGCTTATAGATACTTACAAAATTCCTGCCTGTGTCATCAAGAATTCCAGCAGCAGCAGATGCATAATTGACTCCATATCTGATTTGATCACCAGAAGCTTGAGAGTAAGCAGGAATCAATGGCAATCCAAGCATCCCAGCTGCATGGCCATCTCAAGTTTAAATATCATCTTTTCCTCAAGAAAAATTAATAAAAACTAAACAAACTTTCATTGTATTAATACTTTAGTACCTATTGCATCAACCATGGTGTAGCCATTGCAGAATCTGCCAGTGGGGCCTCCATTGAAGTCAATGCCGTAAGGGAAATAGTTAGCTTTAGCAAAAGATGGCAAATCATTGTTGTTGCCATTGTCGATCAAGGAGTCACCAAAGATGAACATTGCAGGCACTAATTCTCTCCTCGTTTCACCTACTTGAGGTGCGAATCCGTCACCACTATCTTGTGCCATTGCAAGACTTGCAATGTTTGCAATAAACACCGAGAGCAAAATGAGACAAAGCCCAGAATTCTTGCAAGCCATGTCTCTGTGTTGCATGTGTGGGGTGTGTGGTGGAGGTGGGGGGTTTATTGAGAGTGGCGGAGGAAGGCGGTGGGTAGGGAGGAGTTAATGAGTTCACCTGCATGGGTGTCTCAGTGCAGTAAATAGATGCAATAATTTCAGAGTGCATGCTTGGCTTTTATCATCTTCTTCCTTGATTCTTGCTGCCTCTTTAATGAATTTGGAAATTCAAATAAACAGAGAGTCACAGATTACGTATGCATGCAGAAGCGCAAGTGTTAGTTGCAGGGTGCAGAGAGAGAGGGAGAGAGAGAGGTTGGGTATGGCGGCATCATTTATTCAAATATCTGGTTCCTACAGTACTAATAGAACCAGTCTAATTACATTTACTGATGTCTGGATCCTCAAACGTTGTATGGTACAGTTGAGAAGATGGTTGCCCTTGCACAGCATTTATAACACTACTGTACCATTGCAGTGATGTTAAACTTGCTTGACTTCCCCCATATTATTTGACTTTGCCCAAATTTGATAGACCTGTATCATTTTTAATCTATATTCATTATCATGAGACCATTGAGCCTTATTCACTTTTATTAGTGATATGGATATTCAAATTAACTTTCTGGTTAGGTACTCCTATTTACTATCTTGAGATTGATTGGCCTACTTGAAATCAAGAAATACTAATAAACATTAGACGAATTCAGCCTTTTCTTTGTTATCATTATTCTCATATAGGTTTACCCATATATGGGTGAGTTTCGGAACAGCGCCGGGAGTCCTTGTCCCCAGATCCCAAAGTTCAATCCCGAAAAATAATTAACTTTTGGTCCCGGTACCGGTCCTGATCAAAGAAATTGAAAAATTTTAAGTTCTGATTTAGAAAATAAATGTCCCAAATAATCTTGATTGGTCCCGAAGTTCTGAAAAGTATCAAATTTTCCGAATTTTAAATTAATTTTGAGAAATTGAGAATCCCAAATTTTTTCAATTTTTCAATCCCGATCCGAGAAAATTCGGGATAAGAGTCTGGATCGGAAAAGTCCCAAATCCCAATCCCAAATCTTCACCCCTACCCATCAAAGTAAATGCGACTCGAATACCAATCCAATTTCCTAATGATTGTAACAAAAACATAAACCAGTAAGTAATTATTGAAATAAAACTCTTTTCAAAATGCTACTCTGCAAAAATATATCTGGGCAGAGAATCAAGTTTAAATAAATTGATTGAAATCTCCAGAGCAAAAAGATTTAGTACCTAGGCTCAAAATATCTTGTTCTAATAACATTTTGCCCAAATTAAGCAGGGGATAGATAATAATTCAGAAACTGGGTAGACAAAAGCAAGTTTGGCTAAACCTCAAAATTTTAGAACGAACATCACTTGAAGCACTTAGCATCTAAAAGTGCTTCGCCTTCAAAAGGCTCGGCATCTTCAATCATCTGACTGACGCGTTCCTTCTGAGCTGCATCGTTGATATCAACCTTGGTCCATTCGTACAGCTCCATATCGTAACACTCATCAAGAATAAACTGAGGGATTTCTGTCCCTCGGAAAAGCCACAGCCCCTTCACCTTATATGGTGCATTATTGCCAATGATCAGCATCTTCCCAAACGCATACTTCCGTGCCAAATCCATTCTCTGCAGAAAACCGCCAACCTTGTTCATAGTAACAAATGTGACTTGGTTCTCATCATTGTACTTGTAGTCGCAGAACCAAAGAGAGTATCCTTCTGGATCGTACATGTCCCAGAACCCTACACAAGCCGAGAATTCACCATTAAACAAGGAAAGTAATCCCTTCATATGATTGTCAAACTACGTAAGATACAGCAGGTTGGCTTAGGCTAACCAGACAAATGCTGAAATGCATACCATATTAGAGGTTTATCAACCATTCAGGAGAAATTAAGACACGCTTCAAGTTGAGAATGCAATTAATTGACACAATATATTTAGACAAACCAAACATACTTGAGGTTGGTTATTATGCTTTTGATCATTCTTTCACCGATAAGACAGATATGCATGCGATCTTAAGGGTGCGTACATTATGCAAAGATATTATACAATTTTAAAATCACCAAAGACTAGTTAAGCACATAAAACAAAGGAAAACACAGCTATGTTTGTTGCAGTGATTACCTTTGATGGCAACCTCACGGAAATTGGTCTTCGTGTTGGAGTAGAGCCTCTTCCAATCATCTAGTATCATCTTACTAGGCGGCAAAAGATCCAATGGATTCTTTGCCTTTGGCTTGGGTGCTTCTTCTTCCTCTGCAACTTCTTTTGGCTTCACTTCCTCTTTCTTAGCCTCCTTGGGTGCTTGCTTTGGCTTGGCCTTAGCAGATTCTTTTGGCTGAGCAGGTTTTTTGGATGCAACAGGCGGGATAGAATCTGCTTGTTTGATTTCTCCCAAAATCTTCTTGAAAATTGGTTGATTAACCAAGGTCCAGAAGTACCTTTCCACATGTGGGAAATGTGACGTAAAGGTCTTAGTCATGATTGCCTTGAATCCAATACTAAGATTACACACCATGATGATATCAGCAAGTGTGATTCCATGTCCAACCAAGTAAGTGTTGGCGGCAAGATGAATGTTCAGTGCTTCAAGAGCTCTCTTTAGTGAGGTAACTGCGACCTCTTCAGCCTGTGCACAACAGAGGAAACAAAGATGACTATCAGCTTAATGATAGCTTTTCGGTGGGGGTGCAGAAACGTATATAGGTCCAGAAAGAAGGTGTAAATTGACATACTGGAGGAAGATGGATCATATAACCAAGTCGGGGATACAACCAACGCGCCAGATTTGCATCAACTTCAGTAGCAGAGAAATCAATCCATTGCTCAATGTGCCCCTAAAAATCAAGTAACAAAATGGTGAATACTGTAATCAGATGCAACTGGAGTTTGAAAATGATGCCATTTATTTAAAAACCTATAGAATATAGTTTTCATCTAGCAACCAAACATCAACCACTTACATAATCGATCAACGCTGAGCCATATAAGGTGGTATCAGGTTTCAGACGAGCAACTATAAGCATGCACAAAACATGTCAGCATAAACCACAAATCGACAATTAAGAGGAACAATATTAACCAGAGTACATATACCATAGCGTGCAATAGCATTGCTTTCAAATATGGGACCATCAGGTGTTTCAAGCACAGGAACCTTGAAAAACAAATTAAATGTCAGTGAACACAATTAGTTAAGCTTGAACAGTACATTTCATCATTAAATTATATTGTACCTTTCCAATAGGATTCATCTTGAGGAATTCTGGTGCCTTATTTGACACACCCATCTCAAAATTCTTCGCTAGATCAATCTTCACACCATTATATTCTGCAGTAACCAGTGCCTTCAGGGCATTTTTGTTCGTATTTGAGGCATGCAAAACCTGTAAATAAGAAGATATAAGTGCAAAGAAACCTAAATTGAAACTTTTAATGGTGACAACGGATATTTTAAACTGATCTATATGCCTCTCCTACTTTTCTTCCATGAGAAGCTAAGGCAATTCTCCAATTATAACTCATCAAACTATAAGAACTAGGGGTGTAAGCGAACCAAGCTATTCGTGAATTATTCGGGGTTCGACTCGATAAAAGTTCGTTTCAAATTCGTTCATTTACTAAACGAACTGAACTCGAGCCTCAAATCGAGCTCGAATAATTTTTCGAGCCGAACTCGAGCCTAAAGGTATTTGATTCGAAAATTTCGCGAACATGTTTGAATACAATTTAACGGACTGAGCTTCGAATAGTTCACGAACTTTGTTAACGAGCTTGTTCACGAACTTTAAATAGTTCGCGAACTTTATATATGAACTAATTCACGAACTCGAACTCGAATATTTAACGAGCTCAAGTCAAGTTCGAGCTCGGGTTCGAATTTACTATTAAATCGAATAATTAATGAATCAAACTCGAGCTCAATTTTTGTTTCTCGAATCGAACTCGAGCTTGGTTTTAGAATTCGAACCGAACTTGAGCTTTCAAATTTTTAAACGAGCCGAATTCGAGTCTGACAGTATTCGGTTAAATTCGGTTCGATTACACCTCTAAGGAATTGGCAACAATCCATTAAAGAACATATTTTTCTCATAGAAATGCAGTGTTTTAGCCTATGACTAAAATGCAGAATATTAATGTAGGTCATATCATTGAGTTCAATCTACCTTGCTAGTTTCGTCATAAATCATCTGAAATGAAAATGTACTCAAAATTCTAACAGAAATACCAATTACCAATCACGCCAATTCAATTTCGCATTCACCAAATAAACAAAACCACAAAAGAAATCCAAACACTATATATGAAAATTAAAATATTCACATACTAAAAATCGATCTCGCTTCCAATTTTAACACTCATATCTGCCGCATTACATCACATAGAATTCCAGGGGAAAAAAGCAAGAAAATAAAAACTCACCAGGGCCATGGCTCCACGATATCAAATTGAAAACCTGCAGAATCGATAGACAATTAACCAAAAAAAAACTTTACAAATCGCCACAAAAATAGCAAAAGAAATGCAAAACTGCGACGGTTCACCAGTAGACGGGAGCCCTGGAGTCTGAGGTAGAGAGGGAAGCAGATGACGTAGGAGGGTTTAGGGTTTTCACGTCACTACTATTTATAGTGTCTGTTAATATCAGTTAATTACTTCGCATGCCGCAAATTTTCGAGTATTTGCATTTAATTACTATGGTAACGTTTTTATAATACTTAAAATTAAATGTAGTTATTGTAGAAGTCAAGTCACGCCAATTTAAAATATTTATTCGAATTATTTTAAGGTAATTAACTATAGATTATAAGAAATCAAAATAGATAACAACTTCAAGCTACTTGCTCTCAATTATAGAATTGGAATTTTGGATCGATTGTTTCAGATAATAATTATTCGATTCGATAACAAACAATAATTGTAATTTTCAAATAGCGAATCGTTATGTGATAGTATTTTTATAATTGTTGTTAACTGATATATACAATAATCGAATTCATATAACTGAATAACCGAATTGTAAATTAAAAAAAATCATATATTTTATTTTATAAATATATGTTTATTTTCAATTATTATTTTATATTTTATTTCTATATGCATATTTTTAGTTTTAATAATCAATATTTATTGCAAATTTGAAAATAAAATAGTTGATATCTAGTTTAATTTTTATTTTTATAAAAAATCGGATATTCGGATAACCTATCCGACTAACCGAGCAATTATCAGATAATCGAATTTGATAAAGTGAAACGATTGCAGATAGTATATTTCGAAATAACCGCAGATTACGGTTCGATAAATCGAATTGTACAAACTTTCGCACCTAATTTTTTCCATAAAATTTAAAGAATTCATTTTTATTAATGTTTAAAACAAATCAATAATAATGAAACATGTCAAAAAAGTCTCAGCTGGCATAGTTATCAAAATAGGGCAATTGATAAATTTCTTAAATTTTTTCGACATTGCTCGATTGATAAAGTATAGAATAGAGACAACAGAAGGATTGGAGTATAAGATAAAAATGTAAAACAATCATGCAATTTTATAATGGAAATTAGTGAAATGATAACTACTACATTACTAGTCGTAAGAGAAAGGTGTTTCGAGAAATGTTAGATGAATGTGGTTTAGTGGAGAAATTAAACTTTCCATTTTAAAAACAGTTATAGAATAAATCTTAGATGAGTTTGTTTAAGTGAAAAAAAAAAACTTCATATTTTTTTTATAATAATGGAAAGAAAAAAAAAAGTGAAATTTAAAGTGTAATCATGTTAAAAAAAATCACATTCTTATGTAAACATATTAAAATAAAAAAAGAAATATACTCTTTCGTCACAGAGATAATATTATATTTTTATTTAACATACTAAATTAATACTCTTTTTTGTTCTCATTTGTTTAAATACATTTAGTCAATAAAATACATTTAGAACACGTGTCTAAATAAATAGTACAAATGGAGTAACAAAACTATTTTATGACGTAGGCAAAAAAATTTGTAGTCCATTAAAAGAGTCAAATAAAATTAATAGGAAAATACTATGTATTTGGTAGCTTAAATTAGTATTTTTTTTTCACAGCCCGAACTCAATTCACTATTTTGTTGGTAGTCCGAACTTAATTTACTACTTTGTTGAAAATTTAGAACTTAGCAATACTTTAATCGAAAAAGATCACTTGACTTTTCTCATTTTGTGCATATTACATTTATCTTAGCACTGACTTCTATGCAATTTGGCTAATAAAAGGCGTATTGACATTATAAGAACATGGGTTATCAAATTGTGTGATTCGAGTCGTTATCGGGTCGACATTATAATAACTGATTTGTTAAGGTTAAATTTGAACCCGACTTGTTAAGGTTCTACTAAACTTGAACACGAAGCCGACCTATTAAGCTCAAATCCGAACACGACACGAATCCAAATGAACACGATAACTTTCGTGTTGACATGACACAATAACACACAATAATGACACGACATGTTATCAACACGATAAAAAGTTAAATTATACGAGAAAATAATATAAAAATTATAAAGTTATAATACAAAAAATAATAAATACATTATTTTTAAATTTATAAAATATATTTATTTTTATATTTAAAGAAAACAGAAAAAAAAAATTGAAAAATGTATAACAAATTATATTTACTTCAAAATATAAATTATTGGTATATTATAAAATTTTCTTATCTAGTAATCTAAACTCGACCTGAACCTGACCCGAACCCGACAAGATAATTTCGTGTTCTTATCGGGTAAACCTGATAAGGATCCGAACTAGATAAGGCTTGACACAAACCACCCATTAATTTCGTGCGTGTTCGTGTCGTGTCGAAAATTTACAACACAACATACCATCAATATATTATATTAAAGGTAAAATCAACGAAAAAGAGGTACGAATACCCGCGGTTGGACAAGACTGAATTGGTTTGTCAATCACGAAACTCCAGTATCGCAACCAGTTACAAACTTCAAAGTGAGACCAAGGTTATTGGATGGACGGTACAAATGGAATGGAACGACTTGATTTGTTTCAAAAAATATCGCAAGTTGTCAAAACCATCTAATTTAAGGGATCAATCTGGAGTCTTCAGCCAATGTTGTCAATCCTTACCGACAAGAGATTTGACACTAAAACTAAAAAGTAAAAGTATTGTGTATTAAAAATAGAAGAAATTTGACACAAAAATTAAAAAGTAAAGTATTATGTATTAAAAATGAAAAAAAAAATAATATTTTAAAAATAAAATATTTTATTTTTTGAAAAAATAACAACTTTCAAGATGACATGACATGACAATCCAATAATAAAAATATGACTAATTTTAGGGGAGGGATGCATTAGTATCAAATAACATCAACTTTTTATTAATAAGAAACAATGGGCATGCATGATGTTTACCCAAAGCCCAATTCAGCACTTATTTTAACTTAGCCCACCTACTTAATTACATGCACCCACTATTTATAAGCCCATACTCTCAATAAGCAATTAAGCTAACCTACTTCTTTTAAATTGGATTATAAATTAATAAAATATTGAGAGAAATAATTCAAGGCCATTTAAATTCATCATTACCGCAGTATCACACAAAACAAAAATTGGTTGGCCTTTTGTCTTCTTATAATAATTTTAAATCCGACAACTAACAACAATTAATTTAATTACGTATCATTTTTGTTTATTATACTAAGAGATGGATGAGATCTATATTATACACGATAATTAATTTAATTGGACAAGCAACCTTAATTTATAAACGAAATTACAATATATCAAATACTTTTAGACTTTTGCAAGGACGATAGTAATATAAAATAAAACTAACACAATGCGACAAGACATAATAAGAAGATATAGGAATGAATCCCATTCCCACAATGCAATTAGTAATTTTGAATGAATCAATCCAATCTAAAATTAAATCACATCACATTACTTAAATCTCACAATCCCGTTGTATTCATTATTCAATATTATAAATCTTGTTCATGGATTGGAAGTATCCTTGAAAATATTTTGGAAAGTCTCATTAAATAAAAGGGCCTAATTATTTGAAGTTAGTCAAAAGTATTTAGTGAATCCATTTCGACCACTTTAAATTGTTTCCCATTTATTACAAGATTGCATTATAAAAAAATAGAAAAGAACTTCAAACATCATTCATTCGATTGTAGTAATTATATTGTTTAGTGGAGTTTGATTTCTTACATTTCCTCAGTTGTCTTTAAATTGCAGCCGATTGAGATCTACTCTGCAGTCCTTAAATAGTGTCAAGAAAAAAAGAAGCACAAATTAGACAGCAAAATACAAAAATATAAAATAAAATAATGAGTGTAATCAAAAGTCTAGACTTGGGCATTTTCTCATTCATCTTTGTTTCATTTGCTGTTCGATTGATTCCAGGTTTGTCCACTCTCTCTTTCTTATGTCTTTTTCCAATTTTGATATTTCTTAACGAGTGTTGTGTGACAATCGAATTTTTAAATAATTTAAACTCCAACATAAATAAAATGAGCTATGGCGAAATTTGATTGAGATTTATTATTCTCTTTGCAAATATAGCTTTGGTTATATCGCATCTCATGTTTATTTTTGAGGTAATTAAAGGTGTTAATGTTTACGGTTACTAATCGAATTGTTTGTGACTTGATTCATCGTTCTAATTTTCTGAAAAATATGGTTACTACAGTTCATGGTTCAGAATTGGAACTATTTAAGGCGATTTTCGATTTTGAATTACCGATTCTTTTGTAACCACCTTGAAAATTTTATATTTCTACATCGATTTACAAGTTCAAATGTAATATTATGAATTACGAACAATGTTTATATAATATGTCATGAGTCCACAAACTTATTAGTTGATCTGACATGTACCTTAAAAAATAGTTTGATTTAAAGTGCATTGTTTATTAAGTGAATTTTGGGTTCAATTGATTTATTGTGTGTATAAAGTAGATAAAGTCCACTTACCAAAAAATGAATCGGTTAATAATTTTGAACAAACTAAAATAACAAAATAGATAACAAATTTGCAAACGGATGGAGTATAAGAGCTAAAATTTAATTAGATGTAGAAAAATCTAAAATAAAAATATCGAGAAACGACGGTTCGTGACAGTTGGTTCACCATTCCAAGCATTTGAAATCGGAATTGAACTACTTCCTACAACAATTGTGGTTCGAAACCGAATCGTTGAGAACGGTTACAATTTTTGAAACAATCTGTCCCGATTCTTTTAAACACCTAGCTCTAGTTCAAGGGTTGGATTGGGCATTTAAAATTATTTCCGATTTTGTCTGTGTGAGGCCGAAGACTAATGACTAACGCGTTTTCGAAAGGTGTAAATATGCAAAAATAACAAAAAAATATATATATAACGTACAAATGACATGATTTATACTAAGTGATTAAAATTTAAACATTACTAAACTATGATCGATTATTATTCGTCTTTCACTAAAAAATTTTGATCCGCGTATTTTGGAATGTAGGAATGGCAGAAATTTCATGGACATGGAATTCAAGGAATGAAGAAGTGAAGATGGTATCTGATAAAATGGCAAGCAGAAGCACAATAATAATATTGAGCTTCGCAGTTTGCATAAGTCTGTTTGTAATTCTGATTCTGGTTTACTTATTGAAGCAATGGCAACACAAGAAGAAGCAACAGCAACAAGCTCGCCTCATGAAATTGTTTGAACCTGATGACCAGCTCGAGGAAGAACTTTCTGGAAACAACGGCCTCATTCTTTAATTTATGACTATTTATTTCTTACAAATCATACTCTCTCCTCAACAAAATCATTTTTATGGGAATTTCAACTCCATATTCAATTCTATTGATTTTAGACAACCAAATTCACATTCACATTAATTTTGTCAGCAAGTTTAGACGTTTTAACTTTTTTAGTATAAAATTTATAAATTTTATGTGATATAAATGGAGGTCTCATGTTGGAGTCATACGTGGATTATGATATGATTTTTGTAATTTAAATTTAATTTAATTTAATTTAAACAATATTTTTATTTTCTTTTCGATCGTTTATAAGAAAATATAATTTATTTTTTAAACATAATTCGTAATCACTCAATATATTAAAATTCATATACATTATATTTAATCTATGGCTTACGTTTTACACTAGTAAAAATAGACCATAAAAAAAATTAAAACAAGTGCCGAAAAGTGTAATGAAGGGAGTATGATTCGTATCATTCATACTGAAATGACTAAAATTTAATTTAATTTTTTATATTTTTTTAGTACTAGTAGTATTTTTACTTTATAAATTTTTTGCGATCGAGATATAACAATAATGAAAAAAGATCACATCACATCGAAGATCGATGGACGAAGTTGATACACAATTGTGAGAAAGTTATCCAAAAATAATATTAAAAAATTGGGACCATAAATAATTACTTTCAAAATCTTTAAATGGTAAAAAGAATAGGCATTTGGAAGTTGGAAAACGAAATATACTATTTTTGGTAATTTCCTCTCCACATCCAATTTCCTTATCATTAAACTTTTGGAATTTAGAATCACGAGACATCCATCGCCCCTTTAATTATTTCATCAATAAATTATTCAACCTAATCCATAATAAATCGAAACGTGAATCCTCAATATTAATTTCATAATATTTAATTAAACACCATCCAATAATAAAATATATAGTGACAATATCAATGGCGTTGTTCGAATTACATTAAATCAAAATTTTCGGGCTGCAAATTTATACTCATAATTCTAAATCTTTGGTTTTTCAACCTAGCTAATCGAAATATAATACTTATGAAAATATTCAATATATATATATATATATATATATATAAAAGTGTGTAAAGTTTTATAATTTTAACTATATTTTAAAAACAAATATGGAAAACATAATAAATAAAATAAAATTTTAACACGTAATATATCAAATTTAAATATGAATAAATTCAAATAGAAAATACAATTATTTTCATTAAGTGATTAATTAATTACCAATGGACATAAATACAGTTTTTGCATAGAGAATCAAATAATGTACTTGTTTTATTTTATTATTCCGTTAATCATATTAATCCACTTGTTTTCAAACTAATCATATCAAATCAATGTTATTTTCAGTCTAACTCATTCAAGTTAAAAAAATGTTTTGAATCGTAAATTTTGAGTTAGTTCAAATCAACCCGTCAATTTCATATATATATATATATATATTAGGGTGGGATCCATGTCTAAAACTATACAAAATCAATGCATACACGAAAACCAAGTAACACGTTTGGTGTTTCGAAAATAAACTATGCAATGGTCCCTAATGAACCTTTTACTAAATATATGTGAAGCTTATTGTTAAAATAATTCTACTTTATCGCTCTCATGTATACCACTTTAGTTCTAAAACAAAATCAAATCCTTCTTTTAGTGTGTCACTTTCATATATGTTTCTCACAAAATTTAATGAATATTGGACAAAATTAAACAACATTAAATTGAAAACTGGTAGTTCCCATTAATTACTGAAGTTATAGTTTACCTAAGTTAACATACATGCTTCAATATCCATACTAAGGTTTGGTGTGAGTTATATTTTTTGGACCATTTTTTTTTACTTAAAATGTAATGTGGGCCATTTTAAATAATACAAAAAAAAAAAACACCCTAATTAACTCGTAGGCTTTGACAATTTCTGACTTACCATGTGAAGAATATTCAAGTTAATTAGGTCAATAATCATTGATTAATTATAAAGTTTTGGAAGAGTAAAATTAATTAATTAATATATAGAAATTGAAAACTAGTTATAGTATTTTCCCGTCAATAATTTGTAATTTATTTTCTTCTAAACTAGGTATTTCACCCGTGCTATGCACGGGTTTATAATCTATTTATAAATAATTTATAATATAGATACTTAAAGAAATCAAAAATATTGTAATCCAATTTTATTTGGTAGTTTTAAAACCGTAATCGATAATACTCTTCTCAATTGTCACTATGCCGGAGACAATTCAGTTACAGTTTCAAAATTTGAAAACAGAATCAACGATTTGATACAATAACTTCGATTTATTTTACCTCATTCAATTTCTTATTTTATAAAGAGTCGTTTTTTATTAATTTATAACAACACATTAAAATTAAAAAATAAGATAATATTACATAACTATTTAAACATATGTGTATATTGATAAAAATTCATAATAAATATATTTGAACTCATTATTATTTGTCGTTATATTTTGTTGTGAAATTCTAATTTTTTTATATAATAATAAATATTTGACATAATTTTATGTAACAGCGAATTAATAGAGCTGGTAAATTAATAGAGCTCCTAATTGGAATGACCATTTGTTTTCCATTCTATATATGTTTCACTATTAAATTTAGTATTTAATTAATATTTATAATAATACATTAAAATTAATATTTTTTAAAAAACTATACTCCTTTCGTCCCAATTATTTAAATTCATTTACTTTTCACATTGATATTAACATTTAGTTGTAATATTTTTTGAAGAACATGGTTTGTGCTTTATAATTTGCTAAATAAAGAAATGTGTCTAAATAAGTGAGACAGCTCAAAAAGGAAAATGTGTTTAAATAAGTGAGACAAAATCAATATATGTTAGTGTTGAATTTATCAACAATACAAATTGATTATAATTATTAGTATTAAATATTAAAAATAATTATATACATTGATCAAATATGACAAGTTTTTAATACTAAATAAAAGATTAAACTTAGATGTAAGAAAATAAAATTAGGAAAACATATTAGATAACATTGAAATTTTATAGTAAAAATAGATTGAGACACTATGTCTAATTTATCTTCATGCATAATATTAAAACATATTATAAAGCTTATTCAACTTTATAATTAGGAACATTATAATTTAGTAAAATATATTATATGTATAAGAATATGTATACATATAATTATTTTCAATTTACTAATGCGTTATAATTTTTTATATTAAATTTATATTTTATATAACATATATCAAATTAAATGTATTGTCGAGATCTTTAATTTAGTATGCATAATATTGTAAATATTTTTACGAAGAAAATAAATAATTTTAGGAGAAATGTGTTATAGGAGAGAGAAAATAATCTATAAAGTTTTAAAAATTAATAAGCTAAACGCTAAACATAAACCAGATTCAGTTGTACATGTATATTATGATTTGTTCAATGATCAAGTTATCTTGTTGCTCTATTGGTCCCGGGACGAGTGTACTGAGTGCATGGGAGGAATACAACAGTTTAAAAGTTTTTTGGATTAAAATTGTTTTAGTGATATCTCAAATCTGAAGGGAGAAGATTTCAGTAGAGTATACTACTTTAGATACGAATCCTTCGGTTTACACTTAGTGTTTGACTGATGGACTAATATCTTAAGTGAAAGTGCGGAAGTGGTGGTTTAAAAGCTTACTCGTTTGACATAAATCTTAATGTTATTGTTTCAATTTTCCCTTAATCAATTTTCAGGTTATGCAATATATGGTTAGAGAAAAAATTCTGAATGTAAATAGCGAAGATACAAGATATGGTTTGCGTGGTTCGAAATAAAAACTCCTACATTCACGTGTGCTCGATGTGACTCGAGGGTTTCCAACTAGTGGAGATATATCTTACAGTGATCAACTTTGAATGTTAGATGGACAATAGTTTCTGATCACTTCTAGCTACGAACTTAATCTATGCTAGAGTTATTTCTTCGATTACAAAGTATATCGCTTCTAAGAACACACAGAAGATGTAAACTGAAAGCTTTGAGTGTTCTTAAACTTGAGAGCTTGAGAGTTATGGAAGTTGAGAGCATAAGAGTGATAGAGAATTCGAGAGCTTGTGTAACCGGTGGTTGAAGCGTTTGAAGCATCGGGGTATATATAGAGCTCTCTCAAAATATATCCGTTGTGAGAGAAAGCTTCATTTGAATTCTTTCCGTTGAAGTTGCTGTCCTTTTTGCCATTAATTTTTTGTGTCTGCAACAAGATCCTACCTACTGAGATTTTTTACATAAGTAGTAAATAGGGATGGCAATCGACCCACGGATACCCGAAACCCGCGGGTATCCGCCCGATTATTCGCGGGTTTGGTGGGCATTTCGTACCCGCAGGTACGTTCGTGGTTTAAAACTAGTACCCGTTTAGTTCGCGGGTACGGAAATGGTTTGGCAATAACCGTACCCGCGAAACCCGTTTACCCGCGAAATTTACCCGTGAAAATACCCGCGAATTACCCGCGAAGCCTACCCACGAACCCGCGAAACCTACCCATCTAATAACTTATTTTATTATTTTATTTCTAAATTAGAATTAGGAAAAAACCCTAATTCTACAATCTAGATTCGCGGGTACGAACAAAAATAACACTTACAAATTAAGATAAAAGGATAAATTAGTCCAAACTTTTAAAAAAAATTACTCATCCGTCCCACCCAATTTGTTACATTTTCTTTTTTTAATTGTCACACCCAATTTGTTACATTTCTTTTTTAAAACAACTTTATTACTCACACAAGTTTAAACTCTTCTTAAATTCCGTGCTCAAAAGTAAATGTAAAAAACTGAGCGGGACGGAGGAAGTATCGTTTATCTTTTTATAGAATGACTATTTTCTATTTTTCTTAAAATGTTATTTGAACATTTGGGCAAAATAAGTACAAGGAGATTTCCTCTCAAATGGGCCAAATCCTACCGAATTTAAAGAGAAAAAAAATGCAACAAAACCCTAATATTTGACCTGCAATATTTTCACAGGCTATTTCCTAGCAATTTCATTATTATTATTATTGATTATTTATAAATGTTTTTCTTTAATTCATGTAAAGTGAAAAGTGTAGGTCCTAATATTTTTACTGGTTTACTAAGTAAAGAAATTAACTAGCATTGCAGTTTTTGGTGAGAATTCTGAAAGCACTCCTGCTAATGATCAACCTCCCACCACCTCCACTCTTCCCCTTTATTCTCCAAATATCAAATGTCATTTTCTTCGCCAGCTCCATCCCTCCCGTCTCTCTCTCTCTTCAAAGAATTACAGACAACTATGTCCATTAAAGCTAGCTAGCTAGGGATATATATAAGTTGATGAAGGAAAGAAAGTGTTAAAATTTAGGAGCTGAGCTGAAAGAAACATTAAAGAAGTCTGATCAGTTGAAGACAACAACTTCCGAGGCCGCCATCACCGGAAAATACCTATATTTTCCCCAACAACTCAGGTTACTCACATACCTCACCTTTCAAATTCAAAAAAATCAACAAATTATATATAGAGAGAAAGCAACAATATATATATAGTAATTAATTTCCTTCACGGTTAATTTTGCATCGTTTTTTACCCTCCTCATGCATTAGGGTACTGCAGCAGACATGGAGAGAGATAGAGGGAACCTAATTAATTTTCTTGTATTGTTTTTGCTTGAGTATTGATTTCTAGTTCAATTAAAACAGTGAGTACTATTTCATTGATCGAGCTCATGGTTTTCATAATATAATGAAGGTATATAGTTTGGTGTGAGTGGGAGTGATTAGTGAAGATGGGGAGAGGGAAGATAGAAATAAAGAGGATAGAGAACAACACAAACAGGCAGGTGACCTTCTGCAAGAGGAGGAATGGGCTGCTCAAGAAAGCTTATGAACTCTCTGTCCTCTGCGATGCTGAAGTTGCCCTAATTTGCTTCTCTACTCGTGGTCGTCTCTACGAGTATGCCAACACCAAGTAAATACACATTTCTCTTTCTTTCTTACAACCTTAATTAAATCCACCCCCTTAACCATTTATTTCTTCTATCCGTTTCTCTTCGAGCTATGCTTTTAATTAATTGGGCTCGATAATTAGGGTTCTTCATTCTTGCATGTTTTATTAATAGGGTACTTGCTACTGCAGATATGAAAAATTTATTTTTTGGGTTCAAATCACAAATATTACTTGAGAAAAGTAAAAAAAAAGTCTTGTTTTTATGGTCTAAAATTGGGTTAAATGCATAAATTCTTGAGTTCTGTGCATAGAAGTACAATTTAGGGTTCTATGAGTTCCTTACTTGTTTCTTCTTGCTCAAATCTTGAGCTTCTTGAAATGGGAAGAGTCTCGACCTCACTAAATCTTAGAAGAAATGAACAGTCCTCTCCCCATTTTCATGTAAAATTTATTTATTTTGACTGTATCTATCATTAAAGTATGATATTACATGGGAAAGGAAATATTTTGGTGTACTAGTAGTTCGCAGATATTATTGGCACTTGTAGGGGTAAAGGATGGGAGATAGATGAAAAGCTACGTGCAATTATTTTATGAGAAAAAAAGAGTTGGAGGGAATAGAAGTGCAGAAAAATATAACCGTGAGACATTAAAACATCATAAGCATCTCTGCAGCTGCATGTCTGAAAGAAACAGCACTTCTGATTCTTTCACGTTTTTGTTCATCTTTATGTTTCCAATACTTTCCTATTCCAGCTACCTTTCTTTACCCCAATAATCTTGTCTTACCCACGCAAAAATAATTAATAATAAATTATATACACATCACGTGCATGTATTTCATAATAAACGAGCTTTTTATCAACTTAGTTAGGATGATTATATTATTCCATTTGGGATGGTGAAACGCCTATTGTAAGTTTAAGTTCTAATCACCTTATTTGTTTTTTCATTTCTACTGAAATCACAAAAAAAAAAAATCAACTTTAATTTCCTTAATTTTATAATTATTTTTTATGGTTGCCCTAATGTTCAATTAGTTGCATTCCTATGTAGTATGCGTATGTTGGCTAATGGTAGAAAGTTAATGTCCAAAGATTTGTCGATTGGAAATTATGTATACTTTATTTGTTATTTGTTTTTGTTGAATTTGTGTGGATGATGCAGCATCAGGTCTACTATAGAAAGGTACAAAAGGGCAACATCTACCTCAGGTGCTTACACTACTCAAGAGATCAATACTCAAGTAAGTAATTAACATTCATATTTGTTGCATTGATCATGCATCATGTATAGTCTTTATTAATTATATGTATGTATATGAGAATATTAATTGCGAGTGGGTGTTTGTGTAGTTTTGTGTCTCTAATTTAATTTCTTGATTGATGGTTTTAGTTTTACCAACAAGAGTCCAAGAAAATGCGCCAGCAGATACAGATGATCCAGAACTTCAACAGGTTACTTTTATAGTGTTAATTACTATTATTTCCATAGTAAACCTTGAAAAGATTAATTGATTCTCAGCGTACATTCTCTTTTACAGTCATCTTACAGGTGATGGCTTAGCTTCTTTGAGCGTGAAGGAGATGAAGCAGCTCGAAACTCGGCTCGAACGAGGCATTGCACGAATAAGGGCAAAGAAGGTAATAAACCCACCAACTCTAACAGCAATAACCTCGTGCGTGACTAATTAATCTTGTTGTCATTGTTATACTTGAACAGCATGAACTCATACTTGCCGAAACTGAGAGCTTGCAGAAAAGAGTAACTTTCTCCAACCTATTTTTTCAATTTTCCATCTTTGCTTGCTGAAAAGCAAACGTGTTTTTACATTATTTTTTGGTCCAAAAACAAAATCATGACAACCTTGGTTTTCTGGAACTTGTCTTTCCCAATAGGAATCTCAGCTGGAGCAGGAAAATGCATGCCTCAGAGCAAAGGTAAAGTATAACAAAATGATAATGAATGGAAGGGTATCTTTTCATTTGTGTGATTAACAATCTAAACCATAAAAAGCCAATAAAGACAATCTAGTTGGTGTGGACGACCTCTTATCGCAAGGTCATGAGTTCGGACCCCACTCTCACCTTCTGGCTTATCCAGTGAAAACGGACCTCCTAAACAAGTTACTTTTACAGCATATGATGACTATATATCTGATTCGAGACAAACTTTAAAGTCATTGCATGGATGAAGATAAATTTCATAATAGTATACAGTCATATTAAATATAAGTTGCAAACATTCAGATAGCAGAAAATGAGAAGATGCAGCAACTAAGCATGATGCCTGGTGGCCAAGACTATGCCATGCAGGCTTACCTTTCTGGAAATGTGCTCCAGCTGAATATGATGCAGAATGTACCTGCCTATCCTATCTCTGACAGGAAGGGTCTTCCTCTAGGGTACGTAATTACCCCGCCTCATTGTCATCTCACCTTACCTGTTTTTTTGGCAAAATTAGGCTTATTCTTATAGCTTATATAATATAACCTTCTTACTGTTCTGTTTTCTTGTCTGTACAGGTAATGAGCTTTTTGAGGAGATCTGTGCTGCTGTTTGATTCTAATGTGTGTGAACTTTGATGCCCCATTGTGGTTGTCTAGAGAGACATGAACTCACCGCTTTAGTGTGTGCTCTGTGTTTTTTCATGCTTTCTTTTGTTGCTGAATCATTATCTTTCAATCTTAAGTGCTGAACTCATTCTCTTTAGCAAGAATCCTGTTAATACTATTCATATAGCATTCAACTATAAGATAATAGCATGCCACAAACTCTCAGCATGATACTTATACTGGTATGAACACAAAGTATTAAAAAGAAAAGCTCCATTTAAGGAAACACCAATTCGAGTACCTCTCCACACACAAGAGTGTGAAAAGAGAGCAGCTGAGAACTTACAATATTAGGTTCACAAGTAGATAGTCAAAGATTATACATTTCACCTAGTAGTCAGGGACTCAGGTGATCACAAAATGGCACATCCACTGCGCTCAGCTTGCTTTCGCAGCTCATTAGTCTCCTTCTGAGCTCTCTCCAAGTGCTCTCTCAGCTGGCGTATTTCATCATTCGACTTCATCTGAGCTAATTGCGCCATTTCTTCAGCCTTGAGCCGAGCATTCTGTTCCTCTGCCAGTTGCTGTTCAAGCCTATGTGTGGTCTCCTTGAGCTTGGACTCAACCTATCAAACATAATTTTTTTTTCAAGAATCGCTATTTGTGTCATGATTACACGAGTGGTTTACTCACATTCGATGGCAGGATTTTAATATAATCCTATATAATGAATGAATGAGAAAACTACCATCTCAGTTATTCTCCTAAGCTGCTCCTCATACGTCTTGCGGAACTGGTCCTTCAATTCAGAAATTTCTTGTTTGGAATACCCCTCTAGTGAATTAACTTCCGCAGTTTGATTGCGCAGCTTGTTTTCTCCTTTCTATAGAAAATCAAATACAGGCGTTAGAACTTAGAAGCATTAGCATCATCATGGACGAATCGTGCAAGAATGCAACAACGAGCTGAGCAGCTAAAGCACTCACCTTCAGTTCAACAAATAGCTCATCAGTGTATGGTCTCCCACCATTTGTTTCAACAACCTTATCTACAAGAGCAAGAAGTTGCTTAAGTTGATCAAGTTTCTTGGCTTCCTCTTTTGTCTTGTTATCAAAGAGAACAGATCTATTCCCGCACATTTTGAGAATTTCCTGTGTCAAGATCAGAAACCATGAATCGTAATACAAAACTTCTAAAGATCAGAAACCAGGTATAACAAGAGAACCTGCTCAAAGAACAAGGTGAAAAAGAGAACAGTGCATACAGGATGAAACAAGAACCTCAGTCCTAGAATCATTCCCTAACCATATGTCTAAAGGCTACAATAAATGAGCTAAAAGTTGAAGTTCGTTAAAGAAAATGCAACACCCGCAGCAGCTACAAACAAATTACACTATTATAATCTTTTTCTGGTTCAGCAACCCAGACGTTTTTGCTTTATAATGCTAATTCATGAGATATCCACAAAGACAACTTGGAAATCATATAGCAAGATAAAGCAAATAGCAAGAGACATGATTAATTACCTTCAATGGCTCAGGACAGTCGCGACCCAAGTAGTCATCCAAAGTCTCCTCATTTTCTTCAAGGTCATCGCCACCAGTGAAAACCACAACCATGTAGTCACTAATCTTGCTGCCAAAGAATTTCCTCAGGCTCTCGACAGCAGCTTCTTCTTCTCTAGAAAAGCGAGATCTGACTGACAGGACGACAAGGACAGCATGGATACCATCCTTTGCCATATTGATACATTTAACAATTTCCTTGCCGATGAACTCAGGTTCAGCCGAAAAATCAAACAACCCTGCAGATTGCAATCGGTTTGAGTTCAGACATAGATTTTGTTTATTATCTCCCAAAAACATAGTTCTCTCTGAAGCATCATACACATATTAAACATGTAGACAGCCACACATAATATTCGTGTTTCAATATCCTCTAGATAATTGCACTAGCTCGATGGTATACCAATTCTATTTGCAAGTTGCAACAAATACATATCTTAATATTTCCACAATATCCTCTACTCTCAAGATCATCACAAAAGCTTACTGGAATAGAGATTATATTTGCAAGAGGAGCAAGACATCATACCTGGAGTGTCAATCACATTAAGAATCTGGCCATCTTCGAGGACAGTCGTCCGCAGCTCACAAGTACTTGTAACTCCAGCAGAGCTCGACATTGACTTGAACGCCCGTTTTCTAAGTATACTATTGCCAGTGGCACTCTTTCCATTGCCCGTTCGTCCAACTAAAACCACAGTCCTAACCTCACTTGAAGGAGTCGGAAACTCCCAATCATCATCAACTGCGCTTCCACCCATTAAAAATACTTAAACTGCAAAAGGGCCACAAATACAAAATTAGCTTAAAGTGTTCACCATAAAGCACCAAAAAGCGGCAGATGCAAAGAAAAAAGCTTTCATCACAAATTCACCAGCACCAAGAGCAAAATTCAGGATCTAAAGGTTCCTTTGAATACAATATACAATAATCAACAGAAAATAAAAGGAAAAGCCCCTTATTAGATACAAAATCCAATGACAAAGCAAAAGAAGCTAGAAATATATTCTTTGCTGAGAGGTATCTATATTCTTCATTCTACAAACATTAAATAATTATAAAAAACATAGAAACTTACAACAAACACTTATAACACACAAACAGAACGCAAAGAATTATACGCCCCTAAAACCCATTTATTAAAAAAGAAGGAAAAGAAACGCAAAACTTCAAATCACATGAAATTTAATATCGAATCGGACATCAGCACAGTGAACATAAGTTGAAAGTAAGCGAACCCAGAACTCATCCTCAAGAAACGTGGTTTATTGAAATCCTCATCGCTTGAAATAGCATGAGACTCAAACTTATTACTTGAAAGAAGCGCAATAGTTGATATCACTTACCTGCTAAGAAACTGAATGATTAGAGAGACAGGCCAACAGTCGAGACAAGAGAGAACGATGATGGATATTGCGATCAATTTATATGATGCTCCCTTTATCTATTTTTTTATACGTAGAAGAATATGTAAAATTATTTATACTTTTAAAATACAAGCTAATGATAATAAAATATCTTATATTAAGTTAATAACGAAAGTGTATCTCAATTGGAATGTTGTGTATTTTGGTGGGCTCACTATCGATTCCACTTTGGTGGGAACTACCTTACTTATGTGAGCAGGGGCGGACGCAGAAAAATTGTTTAGCAGGGGCTGAATTTTAATATATGAAATTTAAGAAAAAAATCGTCACGTTTCATAATGATAGGAGGGGCTTATGCATAGTTATTTCTTAAAATATCAATTTTATAAGTATAAAAATTTAAAAAAAAAATTGTTTAGGAGGGGCTAAAGCCCCCCCTTGGTCCTTCTTGGATCCGCCATTGTATGTGAGCACTTTACAAGTTTTCAGGAACAAAAACTCCACTTTTTTCTCCAAATTACTTGACTAAGTGTTTCATATAATGTGATATTCATGTAGATAAATATTAAATTTATAATCAAAAATTTATTAATTCTTACTTTTCGAATATAATTTGTTAATTATGGATTCAATATAATTTTTTGGTTAGATACGGGAACTCGAATCTGAAACTTGTTCTTGAGTATTAACTTCACTACCACTACCAGTAGACCAACACCCCTGCACGGTTAGATACCATTTAACGGACTAATTGATATCCTACAAAACTTTCTTCTTGTGGTTGGATTTGATTCATTGACCACAAAAATTTATAGTTACTGTATTAGTTTTGGTTTAAATTATAGAATGACAATGAGCAGTTCTTTCGATAATAAAATAATGAAATCATACTAAAATTATGTTTAGAATCCCAAACATGAAGCAATGTCAATAGGGAATGGTTACCTCCGCATTCCCTACCACTCTTGTTTTGGATTCATCTGTTATTGTTTTGACTTTTGAGCCATGACTCCTTTGTCCAAGGTGTCAATGTAGGGTGTCGAAACATGTTAGATCGGATGTCTCGAAATATCAAATATTTGGATAATCGATTTCGGACATGTTCAAAACTTTGGATACCTAATATTTAGGTCGGGTATTTCGGATTGGATTTAGAGCACCTAAAATTGTCCTATTAAGTGTAAAAAAACACAACTAAAAATTGAATTATAAAATAATTTTTTTTATTAAGTTATAAATAGGATAATTTATGAGATGTTTTGAGGGGTAAAAGAGGCATTTCCTCATGTATTCGTGTTTTTCATTTCATAAATAATTTGAATAACATGAGCAAGTGAGAAATTCATGTTTTTCATTTCATGTAAAATGAGCATCTTTAATCTTTTATTTTTAAGAGAATTTTATATTTTTGTTTTATAAAAGTGGGTAATAACTACTCCCTCTATCCCGCTAAAAGTGGTCATGTTTCCTTTTTGGACCGTCTCACTAAAAGTGGTCACTTTACTAAAAAGTAAAAGTTTGTACCTTTAAAATACATCACTCATACTTTATTCACACACAACACTTTAATTTCTTATTCTCCGTATCGATTCTCTTGTGGCCGCTTTTAACGGGACGGAGGGAGTATTACCCAATTTTGAATGTACCCCAATAAGTATATGATAATACCCAATGAGGGTGTTTGATTTGTTTGATTAGCCTTCATTAGATGTGATTGATAAAATAATCAAACATAAATAAGTGTTTGGTTTGCTTGATTTGGCCCGAGATAGATTATCCGGCCCGCATATAATGAAAAATGGGAAAAAGACGGGCCGGTCCATTATGACCAAATATTGGGCAAAAAAAACCATCAAAAAAATTTATTATCATGCGGCCCCAAATTACAAGTGGATGGACCAAAAAACCACCCATATAAATCGCGCCTCTCCACTTCAATTGTCCCCTCCTTCTTCCCCCTCTCTCTCTCACTCAGCCGCACCCTCTAGAAGAGCCATGGAGACTCCCAGATCACTCAAAAAATTCTGGATCGCTTCTTACACTATTTTCGTCTTCTGGTATCTCCTTATCTACGCTTCCGATCGCTCGTCTCTGCCATCCCTCGCCGTCGCCAGGACCCAATCTTCCTCTGCTAGTGATAGTAACACCTCCGCCGTCGACGGCAGCGAGCAGAGGAGGAGATTTTGCAAGGGCAGATATATATACATTCATGAAAACAGTTCTCGCTGGAGATTATATTTCACAACCGAATGAAAACAGTAATGGTTTTGGATTTCAAACTAGATGGTTCATTACTTATGTGCTGATGGTTCATTACCTCTGTTCTTATGGTTCACAATGTCTGATGTAATGGTTCTCGCTCGTCTCTGCCAAAATCCTCGCGAAACCAGAAACCAGAAACCTAAATTCCACTTGGTGGTTCTCTTGTTAGCTTATACTAGTTTTTGCATAATCTGGATAGAATAATAAAGTTAAGTTCCAAACTGCATAAATCAACACACAACCATCAACTGAAGATAACTAAACCATCAGTGAGTACAAAGTAAACCAGTAAGATATAAAAAATAAACCATCTCGTATGAAAAACAAATCTAAATATAAGCAAACAAAAATAATGGTTTTAAGATTATGTGCATATGGTTCAAAAATTTCTCTTGATGGTTCTCTGGTTAGCTTATTCTGGTTTTTGCATAATCTGGATAGAATAATAAAGTTAAGTTCAAAACTGCATAAATCAATAAAAAAACCATCAACTGAAGATAACTAAACCATCAGTGAGTAAAAAGTAAACCAGTAACATATACAAAAGAAACCAACGTTGATATCACACAATTCGATAAAACAGCGGAAATCAGATCATTGAAACTTGAAACTTGTGAATTGTTGACAACCAACGTCTACTCTCTACACTTAATCAACAATGAGAAACTGCAATCCATTAGGAAACAAAAATTCGGAACAAGGAAGAACCGACGATGAAAACGGAGAACCCGTCGAAACAAAAAAATGAAAATTAGAACAGAAAAAATAGGCAATTGAATCTGAAAATTGTAGTAACAATCAACCCAGCATCAAACGATCAAATATAGAAGAAGAAATCTCTGAAAAAAAGGAATAATGGACGGCGAATCATGCAAAATTTGATTCGCAGATGATTTTCTGCAACTAAGGTTAAAAACGTAAAACCACATCAATATTTTGGGTTTAATTGAAGAAAAGTGTATTAGAATGGACCTATATGTCAATGAGAAAAAAAGGTGGTTTTATTTGACTACAAGTTCACCCAGGTGGACCTTAGAGACATTAATCCATGAAAAAATTATTTGATTATTAATCAACCCAATTTGACTTGATTAGACTTGATTATTAATCAATCATCATTCCAAAATGCAAATTTACAAAATTATCCTCATCAATTTTATTATTTACAAAAATACAAGTAAACACACACCCCACATATCTCTAGAAATGACGATTTAGGTATTATTAAATATTTTAATCATAATCAAATAATTTATCAAACATTATAATCAATCAAACTAAACACATGATTATATAATCCAAATAATTCAATCATCTCTTATCATATCAATCTAATATATCTCATCCACTAAACCAAATGCCCCCAATGAGTACAAGGTAATACCGGAACCCGAAATATCAAAAAACTCAATACCTGAACCCATATCGTAATACCTGATACGTCACGCATTCACGTACCCAAAGTCGATCAGAAACTAGGTATTCCGGATATTACCTGAAACCCAATTCGAGACCCCATGCCTTTGTCATCGAAAACCATCATCCAACATAAGTCCATCAAAGAATAAGAAATAATTGAAGACTAAGGAGTGTTCCCCAATATGGAATCATCAATTGAGATGTAAGAGAAATGTGAAAAGAGTTGGTGACTATGTATTCAAGAAATTGCTTTAATCATTCAATTAGAAATTCAGTTACACCTAAACTAAAAAAATCCACTAAAAGTATATTTTGCTAAGGAATTTGGGCGATCTCAATCAAAATTTTATGCAAAGACTGAGGCTTTGAGAAGAAAGGGCAATGATCACTGCCTTTGATCTTGAAGATTCCTTCAGGTGGGCTTTCCCTGAGCAGCTTTTCTTGAACGTCCGGAGAAAGCGCGTGATCGTCCAACGTCTGAACATAGAATCGACGGCCGGTTCCGTATTTCTCTGATAAGGACAGTACCTCCATCATCGGACCAAGGGGGGCTGGTCTCATCGAAACCATAGCTAGAGCAACATCCTGCAATAGTACCATGTCATTGGTCCTAACTTAGCAAAGAAAAGAAGGGATAAAGTAATATATGAAGACACTAATGTCTCCTGCTGATCAAACAAAAGGTGAAGAGGCTCTTAGTTTCTTTTAAAAGATCGATGTCTCAATATAGAACGAATGCTCCTATGTAATTCAACATCAACTAACTAATCTAAGATTATGAGTAGCTGCTAAAGTGTACCTTTGAAGGAGTTTGGTTGAAGTATAGTCCCAGCATATGCTGCTTCTCAAACATGAACCCCGTCGGGGGCTTGTCTCTGCCATTGCCATATATTAGAGAATTTGATTCGGGAGAAAATAGTTCTGCTGAACCAAGCTGCAAGAAAATTCATTCTTTAGAGCCATCAACAAATCAGAGAATGTTGCATATTGGTAGAGAGGTAGGTACATTCTATCCTCTCTCTCATGCCTGGATGCTTGACTATGTATCTCCTGTTATTTTGCAGATTAATTGATGCCAAAAAACAAAAGGGGAGTCGATTCTGATGCACGTTCAAAGAATCTAACGTAACCTAAGATCGTGGTTCTACATTGCAGCTTCCTTAGACCAAGTTTACTTAGTGTAAAAAGGCAAGAACTCACCTCTTCAGCAAAAGGATCAAAGGGGTTCTGCCCATCAGAGATCATCGTAGCACACACGTATATAGCCTTCGAGATTTTCTCTGGGAGAAGCTCTAACGCGTAAGAAATGCAAGCACCTCCACTACTATGTCCAATCAATATTACCTGTATAAGATGCACCTATTAAAATATAATTATGGTATTCATGCTGCCAGGATTCTCTGTTGCTCGGGTGTTTCTTACCTTTTCGTCATCTGGTAATTTATGTAGGTAATCAATCAAAGGCTTTGCGTAGTCCGCAAGGGTGGTGACAGTGTTTGTCTCCGTTAGATCAATGCCACAGCCAGCGAGATCCAAGGCAACTGGAACCAATCCACATTCCTCAAGTAGAGCAATGCTTTTGTACCAACACCAAGCTCCAAATCCTTCCCCGTGTACCAGAACGAATTTCTTCGTCTTGAGATTCTCCAAAGATTTGGGGGATAACTATAAAGGATAATGAAATGAGTGATACTGATTGAACATTGATCCTCTTTACATGATATGATCTTCACCAAATGGAAGCTACTAGAAGGCCTTACTCTTGGCTTATTGCATGATACAGATTTGGAGGATTCAACAATATCCATAATTTGGAAGACTATAATCTACCAATTCAAACTTGGGTTCTCCAAAACAGCACTCAAATTAAGAAAAACCATTAACATATATCCAAAGAAAGTTCCATTGCTACAGCTCTTGCAAGAAATGTAAATCTATCAGGCACCATTAGAATAATTCAAAACTTAGAAATGATTTAAGAATTCCTAAAAATTAGAGCGACATTTTCATTTTCCTGAAAAATGTTCCACAGTTCCTTAACATAAGTTACATAACCTCAATGTGTTAGATACTTGACTACATTTGCCAAATCCACATTGGGAAATTTCTAACACCAGCAAAGAGATGAAGAAAAACATTCAACATATGTCCAAAGAAAGTTTCATTGCTACATCTTTCTGCATCAAGCACCATTACAATACTTAAAAGCATCTTAAAAAAAGACTTCACAAGTCCTTAGAAAAAAGAGCCATACTTTCACTTTCTTGAAAAAGATTAAAACATGTATAATTGCACTAAACTAGCTTAACACGTGTATAACTAATGAGTAATGATAGCACTAAACTAGCTTATAATCTCCTGCCTTCAAGATCTATATAAAGCAGAAGGAGGCAACCCCCCTCCATCCCACCCCACCCCACCCCACCAAGATGCTAATCATTTCTCCTCAGACACTCAAAAAGGGAGATTAGTAAAGGCTAAAATAAAAAGTATAAAAGCTACAAAAGTTTAAACAAAGAATTAAAAATGACAAAAAGCAAAAGAATGTTCTAGTCACCTGCTTGTTGTTATTAGTGTTAGTATTGGAAAAAGAGTCTGATAAATTGGTGGGACGGCGGCGAGAGCTGGTGGATCCGATGCGGCGAGACATGGAGCCATTATCAAATCTTTGAGAGAGCTGATGCTGCTGAATCGCCATAGCTAGAGCTTGTTTATGCAGCAATTCTTCCTCTATCGCACTCTTCCTCTTCGACATCGACCCCCTTCTGCTCCTTAATCCAACCCCACCACCACCAATCCTCCCATCCCTCTTACTCATACATGTGAACTTATTCCCCATTCTTGCTGGAAAAAAAGATTGGATTTTTAGCGAAGCCCAGATGGTTTATAGAGATAAAGAGATGACATTTGAGGTAAGGAGCCAAATGGGAGCCGTAGATGACGGTAGAAGGTGGTGCGGAAAGGGGAAAATGGATCAACTGCAAATGTAAGCAAGCTATTAATGCACTCTCTTTCAACGTTTCTTGTTTTCACACTCACTCCCGCTTATAGACAAAATTAATAATAGTAACAGCTCTCTCTATATCTGTTTCATATCTCTCAGTATATGCCTCTGTTCATTTGGGTTTTGCAGAATCTTTGAGCAGATTAGGCAACCGATTCAATTGAGATCACAAAAATCATAAATGGGAAAATTGGTGGTCCGATCCTAATTGAATATTTGATGAAATGGGCAGAGTTAGTCAAAAGAGGAGTTACTATTTCTTTGTCCGAAGAGAAGCTGCTACCTAAAAAGGGAAAAAGTTTGACATTAGTTATCCAATAAACTAATCCTTAGATATACACAAACATGAAAGAAAGTGTGCATTGTCTGTTCAAGATTCTTTTCTGTGTAAGATAAAGATTGAAGATTGAAGAAGATTGCGTTTGGAATTGTTCTCAGCATCTCAATAATGAGGCCTCGGAAACGGGTCTTGTGTTAATAGTATTTTCGTAAATTTTGAGAATTTTGTTTAGTGAGATCTATGCTAATTTTGATAATTTATTTTGGAGTTCTCATATTTAGTTTTGAGTTAATTAATATTTACATTTTTACATTAAATTGTAAACTATAATATTTAAGGAAAAACAAAAACATTAAAAGATAGTATTAATTAAAAAAAATACTTTTAAATTGAAATTACATTAATTAAAGCCGAAAAAAAATTACGAAAAAAAATAATATTCACCGCATTGAAGTATAAATTTTGACCAATTTCAAAATATGCTCAAATTTGGCATTTTTCAGTTGCTTTTGGAAGATAAATCATTTTGAAAACAAATGTTTGATTGGTTTCATTTTCATGAATAGTTTCTGGGATTTTCTTTACTATTATAAGAGGAAAAATCACTTTTATATCCTCGTGAAAACTGAAATTGGTCAGTGTTGTTAGAATCTATTTATCACATCTCTAGCAATTTAATATACTCTATCAAACCATCAGTTGTATAAAAAAAAACAGCAAGAAACAATATATTGTATTTGCTTCAATGCTATATAATATATGTAAATGTTTTCACATAAATAAAATTTTTATACAATACAATGCTAAGGGAAAAAGATGGAACACTTTTTCTTTATTTTGATAAAAAAAAAAGATGGAACAGTTAAGCATTAGAGTTTCCCAAATTTAAATTAACCGGCCCAATAAATAAAGCCCAACGGGCCCAAACCTGCAAACAAAATTAAATAGTAGGCCCAATTAACTTTAAGAAACGCTTATAAAAACAAAGAGAAAAATTGAAGAGGCAAGAAAAAAAATACTCCATAAAAGAAAGAAAAGCCCTAAACTTCTTCTTCTTCTTCTTCACCTTACTTCTCTTCCATTTAGTTTTTTTTATCTTCCTTTCTGTCGATTAGAGAAAAGCAAATTCGTAATATATACAACTCACTCGGCGACGGAAGCTGCCCAGATGTTGTAGGTTCAGAACATCTAAGGTATATTTGTTATCTGTAAATCTCATTCAATTGATAAAGTTTTTAGGTAACTTTATTTTTCTGTATAATCCATATTTGATATAAAATAGAGCATTGCGAATCATAATTGATAATTGAGCCACCTCATTTATACTTGAGGAGGTGTTTTTCTGATCTGATATTCTATCTCGTTTCTTTTAACAGAGGGTATTATGAATTTCGTGGGAAGCTAGGAGGCAACTTGTAAATGCAAATATCTGTATTTATAGCAAACAAGCGGAACTTTAGGCGTTGATTGGTATAATATGTTAGCCTGAATAATCGAGTACTAAATTATATGTTCATTTCTAATGCAATTTTCTATTATCAGCTAGCCTTTTGGTAATATTGCAGTAATAAAATTTCTATCAGCTTATATTGGTCTTTATATACTATTAGAATTGGTTTAATTGCATTTATCGGACAAGTTCTTGGAGCAGCTGCTTGACAGAATTTTTGCATTTACTGGATTTTGTGTGCGAGAATTTTGTCGAAGATAATGTTTGCTATTGTGAAATATATGCCAACTTCTGATATATTTCATAATATTGCAAGTTATTGAATGATACAATAAGATCGAGCATCCTTCTTTATAATGGTATAATGAGTAGGATAAGTGTATCTCCTGAACTCATTTAGAGATTATTTTGTACTGAAGTTCTAAGAAATAGAATTTGCTGCAGCCTTGATATACATGGTATCTATTGTGTGATTTGTCCAGATAGTAAAATAATGGATATGTTTCTTTGACGTTTTCTTTTTCCTCCCTCATTTTCTATTTCCTTCTTCCGGACATTGAATGGAACAATTTGCTTATTGATTTCATATTTTGAATTGGTGATCTTTTTGTTGTTGTGGTCTTTACTATGAGTTGGGTATTGTCTTAGAAGGTCCCCTCTTCTCCTTTCTTAACACCTTACATATATTTACTGCAGGAACTTCTCAGTGTTCATAATGGTTGGTGGATCTGCAGATCCAAATTCACTTAAAGAGTACCTTAAGAAATATACAAGTACTGATGATAAGGATAAGAAAAAGAAAAAGAAAAAGAGAAAAGCAAAACCTGATACTTCTGGAGTTACAGTTGTGGATGAAGATCCAATCTGGCAAAAGCCTGTTAAAATTGATGATGATGAAGATTCAGCAGATGAAGAGAAGCCTGTAGTTGATGAAGATATTGATGTAAAGCGTATGAGAAGATTGGAGCAAGTGAGATCCAAACGACCTTTTGGAGCCATTTCTGAGGATGGAAGTGGTTGGATTTCCTTATCAACCACTCCTGATCCTATAAAGTCTGTAAACCAAAGTTCTGATATTTCCCCACCTCGTAAAAGGAGGCCTCGGAATGATACTCCATCACCTGAACCTGTACAAGGAAGTGCAGATGCATCTCCTCCACGGCAGTCACGCAGGCATGATACGCCTTCACCTAAGAAACATCAGAATGATGTAATGTCTGATAAGGACACAGATATGTCCCCTCCTCGAAGGAAGCAAAGAGAGAAGCATGCATCATTGCCAGAACCTGGTAAAATATCCTTGCATCATAAGGCGACCACTGATTCGGATATATCTCCTCCTAGACGTGCTCGTCCTGACTCTAGGTCCCAAGCCACAGATCTCTCCCCGCCTCAACGGCAGCAAAGACAATTGGAACCTGGTAGAATTTCTTTACATAATAAGGCGAACACTGATACAGACGTATCTCCTCCTAGACGTGTTCGTCGTGACTCTAAGTCAATTGATAATTTGGACAATTATGATACAAATGGTCCTACAAGTTCAGTTTCTGACCTTTCTCCGCCAAGGAAGAAGCACAAAGAACCGTCTATTGTGAAAGCTGGTTTATTTTCTGGTCAAGATATCAGAAAAGAAATTGATAAAGTGAAGAAGGAAAGTTGGTTGAGGTAACTTCTTTGCATTCCCAAACAGTGTGCAACTTTGTAATCCCTCACAATGAATTTCTTACTTTCCATACCTCGGCTAGATATTATTTTTTTCCAGTTATTCAATTATTGCGGAAAAAGACAAGTAGTTTCTTTACACTGTCAAATGTGGTGGGTAGTTTGGCATCTGGACATATTTCTCAGTTTAAATAGGTTACAAGCATTAAAAATATCGCACCTTATTCTTCGAGTTTCTCCATTGCATGAGGTTCTACTTTTACTACTCTGATATTATCTATACTTTGTAGTTTTAACAAGTTGGATCCTTCAGTGAGCGGCCGAGATGCTGAAGCAATATACCGCGACAAAACTGGTTCATGAAATTCTCTCTTTCTATTCCTCAATTATCTTTTTACGCAAACTAAAAGGAAAATTGTAAAGTCTGTCTTATTATTATTTCTTATTATGTTCAAGGGAAACGCATGTCAAAGGAAGAGTATTTGAAATCCCAGAAGAAAGACGAGAAACCCAAGGTGATATTTTTGTGCATCTTGCATTCCCTTTGTGTGTCAGAACTTCAGATCCTCTTTATCCTAATTTCATCATCCTGTCCCCTTCTCTTGGACACCATGTTGCCTTATAAACAAGTGTGTGAGTTGTGATCTGTTAAAAGCAGACATGCCAACTTAATTTGATTTTCATGCCTTTTTATGAAAGATTAACCCTATATATTTATTCATCAGTGTCTGACATCTTAAAGGGGCGTGTGTGTGTTCCTTCTATGTATTGAACCTTTTTTCACTTCCTTTCCTGGCTGACATAAAAAATGTAATATGTATGTAAAGACACGTCTTTTGGAAAGAGAAAAGAAATTGGAGTGTTGGTTTCTAGATGACTTTCTCTTGTGATATATTTATTGAACAGGATTTTCTTGTATAGCTGAATAGCTGGAAAATTTATTACTTGGTCAAATATTTTGGATTCATAGTTTCACATATTATAGTTTCTTCCTACTGATCATTAAAACATTCTAAAGGGTGATGTGGTTCCCTTTAACTTCACAACGGTGTATTAGTAAAGCGTAAAATGTGGTTTTGTATTTTTGATGTAAGATATATAAATGATTGTCATTCATCATTAACTATGGAGCTGCCTCAGGAAATAAAACTGGAATGGGGAAAAGGTTTGGCTCAGAAGAGGGAAGCTGAAGCTAGATTACAAGAAATAGAAGCAGAGAAGGATAAACCCTTTGCTCGGAGCAGGTACTTACTACTTTAGAAGAAAAGTGATTTATAGTTGTTTCAAGATTGCAAATAAATGGAAACCATGCAATATCTTCTAGGAACAAATTATATTCTAAGCTTGTTCAGATTGACCATCTTTATTCTTAAATGATGTCACACTTTTTAAGTTCTAGACCCTTGGATTTTGATAATACCTAAAGATATCTTTCATGAAATTTAACACACATTTTCGTGCAACAATTTATAATGTAGGGATGACCCTGATTTTGATGCAATGATGAAGGGAAGAGTCCGATGGGGTGATCCCATGGCACATTTGGCGAAGGCAAGTTACTCACTGTATATAATTCGATTCTGTTTATAATCATTTGAAGTTGTTGATTCATAAATTTGTTACTGAAATACACCCTCGCCCTAGATATGTCATGTCCTTCCCTACTCCATACTCACCCAAGTTTATGTATCATCTTTTCAGAAAAAGCAGCTGGATTTACTTCTTCCAGACCTAGGTGATAGTGAGAGGATGAAAGAATCTGGATTCATAGTACCCCAGGATATCCCAACTCACAGTTGGATAAGACGAGGCATCGATGCTGCCCCTAACCGCTATGGGATCAAGCCAGGTAGACACTGGGATGGTGTTGACCGCAGCACAGGTGAGTCCATTCTTCTTTTGCTTATTAAAGTCTGAACTTTTGATAAGCGCCTAGTCTTTCTTCTTATTTTCCACTTTTACTCACCTTGTAGGATACGAGAAAGAGATGTTCAAAAGGTCGAACGAGAAGAGAGCTACAGAGGCAGAAGCATATCTATGGTCTGTTGCAGACATGTAAATTGTATGTTGTGAAGGGTCGAATAGCCGGTGATCTGCCAAGTAATTACTGTACGAGCGCTAAAGAATTTGAGGATGCTTGATGACGAAAGGAAATGGCTGTGCTTGGTTGCTTTCAAACCAATTTGAAGGTGGTTTTGATACAGAAGCATTGCCAGTTGAGGGTTGAAGTTGAAATTTTAAAGTAGTATTGTTGACTAACTGTGTTTACTTAACTTGTGAGCATGGCTAATTCCTTAATGTGTTGTAGGCTGGCCATTTTACAATTTTTAATTTGAAATGGACAGGTTGTTCTTCATAGATTGTAACATCATAGTCTTTACCTACATTATTATTATTATTTCATTATACTGCACTGCATGAACCTTAAAATTTTCAAAAGTGTGTCAATTGAGATCTCTTTCATATCACCACCCCTCGTGCTAATTAGTAAATGCTAATGGTGTGAGCCTCATTTGATGGAGATTTATACACATAATAAGATATTACAAGTTTGAATTCTAAATTGATCTGGATCCAAAATTTCAAGACAAATTCAATTAGCTGAAGTATTTGTTTCTATCCATACTCCTTTATAAATCTAATAACAAGGACCAAATATAATGGCAACTTTTCTTCTTTCCCTCATGATCATCTTTTCAACTAGGGAAATGTATGTTTTAGTGGAGTTGGGCACTAGTTTTAAGAGTAAAGCAAACTTCTTGAAAATTATATATTCTTATCCTTGAAGAGTAGGCATATCAAGAAAATAGAAGCACATTCATGCCCTTCCAAGTCAAGACACATCTCCTCCCTCCACAACAAAACCATTGCATCAATTCGTACTTATATATTAATCCCACAATCTGTGACACAAATCAAGTCATTTGATCCACCAAAAACCAAACAAAACATCCTTAAAAAATCATGAACATGTTACTAACATTTCTTGCTTTCCTTGTTTTGCTTTTGGCTCCCCTCACGAGTGCCGGCCAAGATCTCTCCGACGCATTTGAGGCTTTCGCTAAGCTCCACGACCTTGATGTAGAAGACGAAGAAGGAGATGACGACGCTCTGGAGGCCTTAGAACTCCCATCTTGGCATAGTGGCCATAGCAACAAAGTTCTTGTAAATGTGGATGGATTTGGTGCCGTTGGAGATGGTGTGGCTGATGATACTCAGGTCTTAACATATGATCTAAAATCAAGCTGCAAGACTACAAAGAATCTGCAAAATTTGATCAACTTTGAATGTCTTTTTCCTTTTTAGGCCTTTGTCAATGCATGGAAACTAGCTTGTTCCACTCCCAAATCAGTTCTACTGGTTCCTCAAGGGCGTCGTTATGTAGTGAATGCAACAAGATTCAAAGGGCCTTGTGCAGACAAGATAGTCATCCAGGTAAAGTCCCTACTTGAACATCTCAAGACGTTGTGTTCTTTACGACAGTTAATCCCCGTTGTGTGAATGTTCGTTACTCATTGACTCGTTATGTTTGCAGATCGAAGGGACCATTGTTGCACCGGATGATCCAAAGAGCTGGGACCCAAAGAATCCAAGAAATTGGCTAGTTTTCAACAATCTAACCAAGGCCTATTTCCAAGGGAAAGGTGTTATAGATGGCTCAGGCAGCAAATGGTGGGCAGCTTCTTGCAAGAAGAACAAATCCAATGTAAGAAAGAAAAAAAAAACTCAATCTTGCTCTAAACAATGATGTCCTAATCTGAACAACATTTGACTCAAAGACAATCTACTAACAAACTTTTCTTTCTTTCTCTTGTTTCTGCTATATGATCTTTTCTCAGCCTTGCAAGAGTGCACCAACGGTAAGCCTAACTAGACTTATCCTCTATTAAACTCTCAAGTATGATCATAGAATTGAGAAATGATGTGAAGAATCTATGTTGCAGGCCCTCACAATAGACTCAAGCTCAGCTGTTAGAGTTAAAGGAATCACAGTTCAAAATGGACAACAAATGAACTTTGTCATCGGTCGTTCTGATTCCGTGCGGATCGTAGATGTCAAAGTTTCGGCTCCCGGGGACAGCCCGAATACTGATGGGATACATATAACCGAATCAACGAACGTAGTTCTTCAGAACTGCAAAATTGGGACAGGTTCTTACCTTGAGATATAATTGGACTTTATACTCTTTCATTTCCATATTACTAAGCATTCATATTTTCAAGAAAATGCGATCACACTTCGATAGAGGCTACTTTTAGTTCTCATAGCATGATTCTTGAACCCAAAAGAGAATGATGGTTTATGCCTTGATGACTATAGGTGATGACTGCATATCAATTGTGAATGCTAGCTCTAATATCAAGATCAAGAATATCTATTGTGGGCCAGGCCATGGAATTAGGTAAGTCACACTCTCAAATCTTAGCCATATCTCTACAAACAAGAGAAAGATAAGTACTCATATATATGACATAGAGAATTACAATCTCAACCATTTCTCATTCCTATGGTTGATGATATGCACCAGTATAGGCAGCCTAGGCAAGGACAACTCCACCGGCATAGTCGAGACCGTGGTCGTCGACAAGGCCTTCCTCCAGGGCACCACCAACGGCCTCAGAATCAAGACTTGGCAGGTAAACTCGAACCCGAGTTTTATAAAACACGTTTTTTACTATCCAAAGTGGCCTTTTATGCACCGTGGCCGTTGCAGGGAGGCTCCGGCCACGTCCGGTCAGTGCGCTACCAGGACATCAGAATGGAGGATGTGGCGAACCCAATCATCATCGACCAATTCTACTGCGACTCGCCAACAAGTTGCCAAAATCAAGTATGCCAAATCAACCTCCAATGCTAACACACAAACACACACATTATAATTGATACTGTATGGCCTAACAACCTAATCTCTGGCATGATCAGACCTCAGCAGTCGAGATCAGCCAGATCATGTACCGGAACATAACCGGGACATCGAAAAGCCAAAAGGCGATGAAGTTTGCATGCAGTGACACTGTCCCATGCACTCACATTATCCTCAACAACATCAACTTGCAGAGGAGCGATGGCACTGTCGAAACCTACTGCAACTCTGCCGCCGGCATCGGCTACGGCTACATAAGCCCTTCAGCAGAATGCCTCTCTTCTGATGATAAGGATGTAGAAATTGTTCAAGCTGCTACACAACGTATAGTTCATACAGAGCTTTGAGCACTATATATACATTGCTGATTATTGATGTAATATGTAGTATATATAGTATGAGGTGTGTGAGATTGTTTGGTTTGTATACTGAATTATATGTCTTAGAATAGACAACATGAAGCATATTTTGTAAGAGCGTTGATAAAACAATATGCATTTGAAGTCGCTCCTATACGTTTCCTACCTTTTGTTTTTGGTTTGGGAAATGTAAAACTTTCGTATATATGATTGAATTTAGTTTATATATATATAGGGGCTGGATCTAATAGGATCCAACCCTTAGGTGTTAACTTAGGATCCAATTACTGATCGTTGATTTATTTTGATCTATGGTTATAATTCATTTCATTATTTTATATTAATTTATTATTTTAAAGGTTATAAAAATAAATTGTAAGGTTCTCATTTGAACTCTCCTCTATCTTAATATTCATAATTCCAAATTATTTTTCATATGCTAATTAATGTGTGAAAATATATATATAAAAAGTGTACAACTTTGCTATATTTACAAAATCTTTAATCTAGTTTAGTGATAAATTGTAGATGTAATATTTCTTAGGTTAGAAAATTTAGAAGCATGCATCGAGTATTCTTCTAATGGGAAACTAAAGCAAATCCTTTACTCCAAATGTGGAAAAATAGAAATATACTGCTGACCTCTTAATTCTTCAACTTCTATACTAAAAAGAAACAAAGATAAGAAAAGATCAGTTGGGTTGTTCTCAATCCACTTGAGCCGATTATTATCTCATATGGGGACAAAAATACAAAATAAAACTGCAGTCTTGACCACAAGTGGAGGCCTAAATCTATCAACACAGATATTTTCATTTGGAATCATTTCATTTCTCCTACTTTCTTGGTATAGGAAATTAAATGGAAATGAGTTTGGGTTCAGCTCTTCTTTCTTCAGTTCCACCAATCTATAGGCCACACCAGAAACCACCACCCATCGGGCCTCCACGGCTTCCGTTCTTCGTAAGTTCCGTTTACTTAGCAGAAAATCGAACACTATAAGTTTTCGCACTCTGCTCATTTCATATTCATGTTAAATTGCAAACCGTAAAACTTCAGTTGTGCAGAACAGCAATGTGGATTCATGTTATACACAAAAGCAGAAGTGTGCAGTGAGCAGGTTTACAGCAAAGTGCAGCCAAGTGAAAGTCGACAACAGCATAGTCGACGAAGCCTGCGAATTGGTGAATGGAACTGACCTCACAATTGATGACCAAGGTGATGTGATCCAAGCTAATCTATTCACAGCAGTGAAAAACAACAATTCCACAGGCATATTGCTCCTATCAGATATATTCGGATTTCAAGATTCCGCCACCACGGATTTCGCCTATCGTGTTGCTTGCAACGGTTACAAGTAAGCTCACGTCTCACCTCTACAATCATCAGCAAATACAGATGCAACTTAGGTTTTGGACTCATGTTTTCTTGGGAATGCAGTGTTCTAGTTCCTGATCTGTTTAGAGGGAACCCGTGGAGAAAAGAGGGCCCAAGGGATCAGCTTGAAGAGTGGATCGCTAAGCAGAAGCCGGAAGACGTCGCACGAGCAATATTTGTATCAGCAAAATGGATGAAGGATGAACTTGCAGCTGCAGGGATATCAAGGAAGCTAGGGATCATCGGATTCTGCTATGGAGGCGGCAGAGCTATAGACATTCTAGCCCAAGATCGGGATGCTTATTTTGGCTCTGGGGTCTCATTTTATGGTACTAGGATAGACTCCTCTGTTGCAAGCAAGATAAACGTACCTCTGCTTCTAATCACAGGTGATGATGATGCACTATGTCCTATCACTAAATTAGAGGATTTCACAAAGAGGAATGATGAAGCGAAGATGGTTGTGTTCCAAGGACGAGGACATGGTTTTGCTCATAGGCCACAAACTGCAGAAGATGATGCAGATGCAGAGGAAGCTTTTATGATAATGAGAAACTGGTTACAAGATGGTTTACTTGTAAGAAAGTGAATTAGCAAGGAATGTAAGAATTAATGTGTCCTATATTGCATAAGGTTATCTTGCACCTGTGTCGTGATACTATCATTAGATTCATAACCATCACAAAAACCAGTAGGGAGGGATTCAATGCAAAGCATTAATATATTCAAACAAAAAAATCTTGCTACGCTTGTCAGACCATATTCGCAGTCACTCAGAAAACTCAAGATGTTTAAACAAAATGAATCTGATCAAATAAAACCTTTTATATAAGGATTGCGGAAATAGGGATGATGGGAGAAACAAGATGGAACCAAAAACTACATCTAGAAGACTAACTCGTGAGGTTTCATGCCAGCCTTCAGGGAGAATCTTGCACCCAAATACGATTTCAATTCTGGAACAGCATCAACAGCCTTCAACAAAGGGGTATCAACGGCCTTTTGATCCTCTTTCTTCTCTGCAGGGAGCTCATTTTTCTCCTACATATTTCATTGCACCATTAGAAATAGAAGCCAGATAAACAGTCTAAGGTGGCTTAAAATTGAAAAGGTACCTTTTTCTCTGCCTCAAAAAATTCACTCTCCCCCTTCTTCTGCTTCTTCTCCACTTGCTTAGCAAAGTACTTGTCATCAAACTTTTCCAAATTCACACCAGAAATGTCAACTTTCGTGGATGTACCAATGACATAGGCCTGGTTCACACGTCTCAGAGGAACACCATTGATCTTGTATGGGCCTGTAGCATAAAACCAAGCTATGTCAGATGTCTTGTACAGGAGTACCAAGTTACACACGGTTCCAATGTGATGATGAGTGCTCAACTATAGTAAAAGTCTTCTATCATTCAGATATTAGAGAATAGACTTTAAAAACAAATCTTTGGATGACAAATATACAGAATTTGTTCTGCACAGATAACATCTTCGTGTATTGAAACACTAAAAGAAATCTACAGCAATAACAATTGCAGAACTCGCAGCAGAGAAATATCGAAAATGGGTTAATCCAACTATCGACACGTAAAAGGATTGCATTTGATACGCTAGATCAATCAAAAAACAAAAAAAAAGAAAAAAATAACTGATAATATGCTTGGAATAACAAATTTACCAGTTACTAGAAGTAATCCCGAAGAAAGCTGCTTCAAGAAAACAACTCTCTTCCCCTTAAATCTCCCTGACAATATAATCAACACTGTTCCTGGAGTAATGCTCGCTCTGTATAAATGAACCAACAAAATAAAATTCAAGTTCAACCAAAAAAAACACAACGGTTACATACATAAACAAATAAAACATGTAAGCAATGTAACAGATCACCTTAGTTTGGTGGGCTTGGGCTTACGCGTGTTGGAGAGCGGCTTCTTAATGTCATCGGCAGGGTAAAATTTGGGAGGTTTCACCTCCGCTGCCGGCGCGGCTGCAGCCTTCTCATGGTGAGGAAATTTTCCACCGTGTTTGGCCTTGATTGCCCAAAGCCCCCTCTTATGGTACATTTGTGACCGAGAAACCTTACCCACTCCGGGAATTAACTCAGGGTTACGGCACGATTTCACAGATTTGGGTGCCATTGCAAGATCTCTCACTGTGTGCTGTGCGCTTTTTCGTAGGAGAGAACCGACGGTTGGTAATGTGTGTTAAACCCTAGAATATATATACAAAAATAATTATTTATCAATCAATCAAACAACAATATGCACGGCCCAAAAATGTTGGGCTGAAGGCCCATTAACTTTGGTCTTGACGAAATGCAATATTTTCGGTAGGTAATATTAATATACTAGGATGTGTATTTTTATTTTATTTTTGGGACCAAGATTTCAAGATACCATTTCAGTTTTTTACACAAAAGTAAAAGATATTTTGGACATTTTATGCATAAGTATTCAGTGAAGCACGTACCGTGATATCCATTTTTTATTTTGCATTAATTAGTTTTAATTATATCAATATAAAACATACGGAGGGAGTATTTAATTTCAAATCAACTTTAATGGTAATTTTTTAAACTTTAATTTCAGTGACATGAGTAATTAGATAGATAAATATATTAATTATTAATTTACAATTCTATAAAAATAAAAAAGTAACTACTTTTGCCCTTTCTAAAAATTATATTTGATGTAAGAGAATATAATAAATCTAAACCATCAATTAAATGAAACAAACATCTAAGATTAATTGATACGTATGGAAACAATTCTACTCCGTATTTGACCAAGACAAGTAAAAGGGCTACTGCCCATTTAGGGAACTATGTAGATAGTAAATTTTGCTCAGTGATTTACAGTAAGATGTAACATAAAAACTGGGAAACATAATTCCATAAATATTTATTTTCCCTACTTAGTAAATGGACCTTGAATAGGTGGACAAGAAGTGATTGCATTAACAAAATAATAAGTGACATCACAGTTTGAGATTTAAGTAGCCAAATGATCCTTGAATTACACCATTGAAACAACCAATCAAGAAGGAAATGGAGGTCCCAAGAGCAATTGCAACTTCATTCCTCACCCTGCATTAAATTGAAAGAAAATGTTTTAATATGCTATTTCTGTGAAATGTGAAGACGACAAATGTGTGGACGAGCATAGAGGACGACAAATGTGTGGACGAGCATAGAGGACGACAAATGGGGAACGGGAATGCACAAAGAAGCTGTAACTCAAGAGAAGCTTATGTATAACAAAGATTTGAAGACCTACTCGGATTTTCACCAGTCTTTTGGAAATACACAAATTACAGCGACAGCAACAAATTTGCGGTGACTGATCATACTCCATTGAGAGGACAGTATAATTAAGGCCTACTTAGTTCTTGACCTAAAATTTAGAAGATACTACTCATAGATAGAGCAACTAATATTTTTTCGGGCTAATCTTACTTCAAGTGAAAGCAGTGCTATTTAAAACAGGAGTCTGAAATCGGGAGTAAGAGGGTAGTGAAGTATAAAGCAAAATCTAACAATAGTACTATGATGAGCTTACCTTAGGAAGAGGGGTGGCGGATATATTAGATGTCAATTCAGGTGCAGATCCTTCAACCTTAAGAGAGCACTCCGAGTATGCAGAACCTATCCCCAACCCAGCTCCAAAAGCTACAGATGCCCAGCGTGTTGCTGGACTCCCTGATACAATAATCAATACAACCTCTCATTAATAAGAAGATGCATCAAGACTAGTACAACTTGTAAAAAAGAGAGCACACAACTACTCACTCTGTTAGACATATATACCATCAAATCAACATTGTTTGGGAAACAGAACCTAGAAAATATGCTTGCAAGGCTCTTTGGCAGCATAAAGCAAACTATAGTATTAACATTTTCTGCAACATTTCAATAATTTGGACATAGAAAATGTTGTGTTCATTTGGGGAAGAACTAGCAATCAAATAACACACTTTACGCGGAAATTAACCTCAAAGAACGACCTAAAATCTTAGCTGGTGCTTATGCATCCTTCACACATTCCATCACGAGTAAAAATATAATCTTTCTCACAAGTTCAACTTATCTCCATGATCGATATGTCATATGATTAGAAATCTAACCAAAAACCTTCTACAAATTACAAAGGAAATTCACCGCCTACTGTACCAGAAGTATAGCTACCGGCATCATTAAACCCAGCTTCTATACTAACTACTTAACATTAAAAATTTAACCAAAATATAGTATCGAATACATAATTTATAGTGTTTACAACCACACATTTTCTGAGTTCCGTCCATATCTATGATCTGCATAACAAAACAAAAGGAATTTGCAATGCATGATAAGAGGTGAGATAGAAACAAATACAGAAGCTACTGTTTTTAGTCAACTGAACATCAGCAACCAACTACTCCACTACCTAAATCACCGAATATTATCACACTACAAAAGAACAACAAGACGCATGAAAACGAGCTGCGCAGAATAACAGAAACCCCTAGCATGTACTCACGGAAGATAAGGAAGCCAGAGACGGCACCGGCGAGCGAAGAGTAAACGAAACGACGAAGACCTAAATCGAGGCACGCATCCCATTTGGCAGGTATCTCCGCTTTGCTTCCGTCCGCCATTTCAGATTATGGATCAGAAATTTCCACTGATTCTTTCGTTTTCCCTAAATTCTTCAATTCAAGGGTTTCGATGCCCTCTTTCTTTTCTTGGGTCCAATTCTGCAATTGTTATAGTTAATTTATTTTATTTTGGCAACATTTAAAATTAGACGGGCCGGCCCAATAAGGATAGCTTATTTAAAAGTAATTATTTTCAAAAATATGAATTTCTTCTTTTAAATAATTTTAGTAAAGTTCATTACCTTTCTTTTAAGTTTTTTTTTTTTTTTTTTTTTTTACCTTTCTTTTAAGTTTGCTTTTAAGAAATTAGATATTAGTGTTTTGTATATATAGATTTTGTAATAATATTTTGAAGGTGTTAAAAGTTGTTTTAATTAGTCATAAGATGGTCAACACCCTAATATCAAGTATATGTATGATGATGATGATGAAATCAAGTTGAGAATGGTAAAAAGAGTCTTGTGATTTTAATAGATTAATGCAAAGGTGCTATCTATACTGATTAATGGTCCAACCCAATTAACACCACTATTATTACACTAACATCATTAGACCACCATTTTTCTGCCCCAAAAGAAACGTTGTGTCTTTTTATTGTCCCTACATAAATTTTCTTTCAAACTAATTGTGTGTGAAATCATGATTTATCTTTTATTCTTAAGAAATATAATATGATTGTGGAATATCGGTTACTAATTATTATACACCTTTTATGGGTTGTCTTCCTGTATTTTGCATTGTGAGAATCCATCACTAGTCACACTATATGGTTATCCATTATAATTTTATAATTTAAATTTTAAATCGATAATCTATAAAACTCCAAAATAAGACATGGATAACAAAATACTCCACATTTTATCTAATAAGAAAATTACACTATTAAAAATCTTACTATTCTATTTATAATATCTCCTTTTTACACAACTTCAAGAAATTTATCCTTTTTGTTTCTTTATTTGAGTGATTAGAATGATTAGAAGAGATAAATTATTCAAGGAGATGTAAGGAATGAGAGATATACATATAAATGAAGAGATTTAAAATTTATTATTCTATCATGTTATCTTCCAAGCTAAACGATCCATTTAAGAGTTTTTAATATTCTTCCACAAATGGTAGGTTATAAATGCATGTGCACAAATAATTATTGAAGAAATGACCAAATTGAGTAATATTATTAATATAAAAAAAGAATTGGGTAATATTAATGGTAGAGGCTAGGGCTATACAACATCATACTCAGAAATGATTTTAATTGATTGATTAATTAGTGAATTAGTGAGTTCTCTTGGTTTAATTTTCTTTCTCATTGTAGCAATTCCTTTTCTCTCAAGAAAGCAGTAAAAGTAGAGAGAGCTTGTGATTTTGAATATGAACGAGTCAAAATTAAATGCAAAAAGAAGACTAATGATTGTTAAACTGCTCCTTTCTTTTTACTCCTTTTCTCCATCTGCTCTAGCTGGCTCTTTCTCTCTTCCTCTCCATCTCTCTCTATCACAGAGCAGAGATTCTTGAGAAAGGATATTCAAAGTTGAAGCAAAGAAAGTGATGAAATGGAAATAGCGCTACTTTTGGCTTAGTCCCATCAATTCCAATCCACAACAAAAAGGAAAAGTTCGCAGATCAACACTCAAGTACACATCACAACCAACCTCATCCCCAAAGGCAGAGAGCCGCTCTTTTTCTCTCACTCACACCTCGAGTTAGCTCCAACAATGGCAGGTAAAGCTCCACCATCCGCCGCCCATCCGCCGCCGGAGGACTCCGAGGCAGCGCCACCTCAAACCCCACCTTACTCTTCTCAAGAGCCATCGGCCTCTTCGGCGCCGGAGATCAATAAAGAAGAAAATTTGAAAGATGCCGCCACCGCAATCGAAAGAGAATCCCCCTTTGAAACTCCTCCGCCTGCAGCCATCGCCGCCGCTGAATCTCTACTGCCGCAGTCAACGACAGAGCCCGAGATAGAGAAACCGATGGGGAAGGGAAAGATCCCACAATCTTTTGTTTCGTTTAAGGAAGAAAGCAACAAACTTTCGGATCTTTTGCACGACGAGGGGAGAGCCCTCGATGAATTCAAGCTTCTAGTTCAAGAAGCTCTCAAAAATAGGCTCTTTTTGGAGGGTGCGCCTTCGGACAGTGAGAAACCCAGTGAAGAGTTATCCATATGGGGTGTTCCGTTGCTGAAAGACGAGAGGAGTGATGTGATTTTGCTCAAATTTCTACGTGCCCGTGATTTCAATGTGAAGGATGCTTATGTAATGCTGAGTAACACTATGAAATGGAGAAGGGATTTCGGAGTTGATGAATTCTTGAAGGAGGATTTGGGTGATGATCTTGAAAAGGTTGTTTTTATGCACGGGCATGATAAGGAGGGGCACCCGGTTTGTTACAACGTTTATGGGGAGTTTCAGAATAAGGACTTGTACATGAAGACTTTTGGAGATGAGGAGAAGAGATTGAGGTTTCTGAGGTGGAGGATTCAGTTTCTTGAAAGAAGTATCAGGAAGCTGGATTTTAGTCCTGGTGGGATCAATACCATCTTTCAAGTTAGTGACCTCAAGAACTCGCCTGGGCCGGGGAAGAAAGAGCTCCGAATTGCTACGAAGCAGGCCTTGCAGATTCTTCAGGATAACTACCCTGAGTTTGTGGCAAAGCAGGTAGATTCTGCTTGCTGATTCTTTGTGTACTTGTGTATATGTATTGGTTATTAATGCATTATGCATTTTGTTTGCGAATTGGGTATGGTAATATGCATGGTGCTTTGTGCACAAGCAATGGAATTCAAAACTAGTGATGTGGATGTGGAATCATTTCTACATGAACTTTGTATTGACATGCTGTTGTATATTCTTGATAGAGGATACTATTTCTTATGGTTATGCTCTTTGTTCATCTATTTAAAGTCCTTTTAGGATCCTTAGATTATTACTATGTAAAAGGAGTGATGTAAATCAATATAAGAAGAATGAGAAACTAGTGGTGAGGCAGTTTTGATGATCTCACTTTTGCCTTCTTTCTTACTTTAAAATAGGATACCATTTCTTATGATTATGCTCATTGTATATCTATTCAAAGTCATTTTTGGAACCTCGGATCATGCTATAAATGCAATATAATGAGCATCACTGATTTAGTGTTTTAAAAGATTCATAATCTATCAATGCATTTGAGACATGATCACTATAGGACCATTGAAATCGAACATGCGAGTTCTTATTCTAAGGTGTGCGAATGTGATGATCGATAGTTACTTCCCTTTTTCTTTCTGCTTGTAGGTTTTTATCAATGTTCCTTGGTGGTATCTGGCTTTCTATACAATGATGAGCCCCTTCTTGACCCAGCGAACCAAGAGCAAGTTTGTATTTGCTGGCCCGACGAGGACTGCTGATACTCTTTTCAAGTTTGTAAAAAAAAGACTTATCTTTCACTACATACTGACATCAAAATGACTTTGCTTGATTTTAATTATCTTTTCATTGCTTGAAATAGGTATATTGTACCAGAACAAGTGCCAACTCAATACGGTGGCCTTAGCGTAGATCTCTGTGAATGTAATCCGGATTTCTCCATGGACGATCCAGTCACGGAGATAATCGTGAAACCAGCAACCAAGCAAATCGTGGAAATTACTGTGACTGAGGTCTGTTGTGTTCATCATGAGTGAAAAGGGATCATCTTGATAATCATAAATTTGGACTAATCAGTTCATCTATTCAATTTGCAGAAGTGCACTCTCTTCTGGGAGCTTCGTGTCGTGGGATGGGAAGTGAGTTACAGTGCCGAATTCGTACCACAGAGAGGCTACACGGTGCTGATACAGAAGAGCAAGAGGATGGCTGCAAACGACGTGCCCGTTGTGTCAGACAATTTCAATATTTCCGAGCTTGGTAAGATACTACTCACTGTCGACAACCCTACTTCGAAGAAGAAGAAGCTGCTGTATCGTTTCAAAGCTGCTCCTTTCGTCGACGAATCTTGAATCGGTCGTGTAACTCCATACTCTGATGTACTGTACTGTGTTTTGTGCTGTAATTTATGATCTTGGATTTGCTTCCATTACTTTTCTTGATTGAATTATACTGAACTGGTGTATCCAGTCTCTTTACAATCACTCATAAATCATAATCATAATTAGTATGCTTTTTTTTTTTTACTTTAGTCAACAGTGTGTTATGGCATATGTGGATACAAGTTGAGACAACCAATTTACTTCCATGTTTGGTTGTGAAGTTTGAATTTGAGCTCAACTCGGCCAAAGTTTTATTTTAAACAAGCTCAATGTTGTAGGTGCAGTTGTTAATTTTGATGGAGCTTGAACTCGAACGCGTTTGGGCTCAACGATATACATTATCTTGGAGTTGTTCACGGTTTGAATCGAATCATATTTTTTTGAAATTTTAATTCTATAAATATTTTTTGCTTATAAGATTAATTTATTTGAGTTAATTATAATTTTTAAAATCGTTGAGTTATTTACAAATCAAAATGTTGATTTATAATGAATTATTATTATAATTTTTATTTTTTTTACAAAATGTTGTGTAAGCACTAAAACAATTTATAAATCATAGAAAATCTAAAATATTAAAACATCTTCCACTAAATAATAAAATACAACTCATATAATTTACAAAAAATTTTAAAAAAATTCAACTTGCTATAAAAAGTTTATGTTAATTTTTGCAATTATAATCTTACTTATTTAACACTTTATCTGTAATTGTATTTTCAAAAAAATATATTTTAAACTTTTTTTAAAAAAGAAATAGACGGGTTTCACAATTTTAATAGAAAACCGTCGGTTCTGAAAAAAAGAATCAAAATCAAATTAAAAATCGAGTTACACCGTTTCTTCAATTCGATTTGTGGTTGCCAATTATTTTTGGCATCTTCCCACCAAAATCAGACATCACTTTTAAGCACAAATTTTAATAAAAAGTTCATGGATAGTATAAAGAATAGGCTAACGAAATTAAATATTTATAATGTTTGAAATTTAAATAATTGGGTGAGTTCGTGTCCTAAAATTTAATAAACACGTTGGTTGGCAAATCTATACTATAATACAAGTTCAGCTCAACCTATCCATCTTAGCCATTGAAATCCTCCCAATCTTCATTTAATTTTTTTAAATTTTGAGAATTTTATCTATATATTAATCATATATAATATTATATATTCTTATTTACATGTAGGCATATGCTATTTATGTTATGTATTTATTTTTATGTATATTATAGATCATATTTTTATCATATTTTTATGTTATGTTATGTTATTTATTATTTTAATAAATATAATATATATATAGTGATATATTAATTTGATATTTATATTTTGATAACTAATTTAATAATAATTTATATAGATTATGTATAATCTTTTAAAATATAATGAAAATTAATAAATTATATAAAAATGTTTAGATTCCATAATAGATTATATGTTTTTTAAATCTAATAAAAAAAAATTATAAAAAAAAATTTAAAAACTCACATTATTTGAAAATATTTTTTAATATATATAATTTATTACATATGATTATTATAACATACTTTTAATTATATTATTATTCGAATAAACCACATATAATATTTTTGAATATAGATAATAAAAATTGAATGAATTGTATTTTTTTATTAAAATAATAATATATAAATATAAAAAGTATATAATATTTTTATTTATTTATATATCTTATATTAATTGTATATCATTTCATTAATATAAAAAATTAGTCGATAGTATATTTCGATGTATATTTGATAATTTAATCAAATTGATGATTTCTCGTCATATATCATTATTATATAATGAAATTTAACTTTATTATTACCCACATACTAAGTTAGATATATATTTTAAATGTATTTTATTATTATACTTTATATGTATTTCTTTTATCTCTAAACGAAAAAAATTAACATTCCTAATTATTTGTCATACTAATTAAAGATATCCAAACTTATGTCTTTTTTTGTTTGAGCAAGTATTGAATTAAATTTATGTTCTTTTAATATATCACTATTATATATATATAATCCGGAACCGAAACCAAACTGCTTCCTATACAGTTGCTATTTAGAATTTTAATAATTTTTGACGATTCGGTTCTCAGAACTGCTGATTATGATTATTTTGAACACCTCTAATAATAATGAGTATTAGAATCATTTTTATTTTACTTTAAAACGAATATGAGTATATAAATTAAATTCAAATATATTAAAAAAAATATTAAGTTGTTAGTACAAGTTTACTAATAGACAAGTTTACGGAGATTTAATATTTATGAATATATATATATATATATATATCAAGTTGTAAATTTATTTTTTTTCATTAATTTTAGAATGATTGCAATTTTATCATTAGCAAATCAACATATTTAAACGGTTTTTACTATACATATTTTAGTACATGAATAAGTAGTTTATATATCTATGACAACAAATAATAATAAAAGAAATGATATAAAAAACTTCTATAAATTTTATAAAATATTAATCCCGTCGAATTTTGACAGGCAACAATCTAGTAGGAGTAATATAATGAGTAAAATTGTTAAAATAATTACTAGACTACCAAACCTATCAAATCAAGTATTTTGAAACTTGAGCTCAAACTCGACTCCATTAGCGTGTCTATTATAAATATTTCCTGAGTTATTCCAAGCAGCTTGGCTCATTACTAGGTCTTAATTTTATTTATATATTTGCATTAATATGACATCGAGAAATCATGATACTAAAAAATCTTAAATCTTTCGAGATTTTTCATCAAGAAAACAACATTTGCTTAGGACACACTAGAACAAGGTTCACTTAAACAAGACTTATTTTCTTGTTAAAATCTTGAACAAGGTTCATTTGTTAACAAAGGTATTTTGGTCCTATCTTGAAAACATCAAACAGTTACTTTCAAAATTATATTATTATAGCAAGAAAGAATGTGGTGTTCGGACTCAATAATTCAATACTATTATCATTCCTAAAAAGACACAAAAGCAATGACAAAAAGTTCAATAATGTATACAAAATTTACAGCAGAAGAGGACAACATAAAGTAATGACAGAAATTTCTATCTTTGAATTCCCAGATTGCCAGATTGTTTCTTCTCACATGTAAACAATTCTAACTTCCACAAAAACAACAAAATAATTACTCCCCAGAACCTTAAAATTTCAGAACAAAGTTTAAAATTAAAATCAGACAAAAAAATATATGAATGAAGGCAGGAATCATTCAGAGGAGCACTTGGTGTTGGACCTATAGAGAAGCTTCTTCTTCTTTGAGGTTTGGTTGTCAAATGTGAGCACAACCTTTCCTGGTTCACCAATTTTGAAGGAGCAGCTCAGAACTTGCTCGTCGTTCGGTCCGATCTTCCTGGACTTCTGAACGATCCAAGTGTAACCACCTTCAGCGCTCGGGACAAACTCCGCCCCGTAGGAAACTTCCCAGCCGACTACTCTCACTTCCCACGCCAACGTGCCACTCTGCAAGTCAATGAACATTTAGAACTATTGCTTCATGAGGATGCAATGGAATATGTTGTACAAATGCACACTAAGAGTAAAGGCTTCCAAACCTCAGCAATTGGGAATTCAATTGTGTGCTTGGTTGTTGGCTTAATGATTTCCTCAATGGCAGCATCGGCGGTTGTGAATTCCTGCTCACCCGCCTTGCTAAGACCACCGTATTGAGCGGGGACTTGCTCCGGTGCAATGTACCTAACACGAATCGAAGCAACATTTTAGAAACGGAACTATAATCTAATATAATTCGAAAGTGAAACGTGCCGAGAGTACTAACTTGAAGAGGGTCTCAGCAGTCTTGGTTGGGCCAGCAAACACAAACTTGCTCTTAGTCCTTTGGGTCAAGAATGGACTGATCATCCTATTGTAAGCAACGTACCACCAAGGTACATTGATGAACACCTTCAAAATAACCAACATTGTCCAATTAAGTACAACTAGCATAATTAGATACCAGCAGAAGTAGAACAAACATTATTAAGTCCCAAGAGCACAGCATAAAGATTGAATCTTTTCTTGCATACATACATACCACGCTACCAACATATAATCAAAATTCAAAACCAGTATGCGTTTGAACATCTAACAAATCACTTTAACCCAATATCACATATTATGTGTCATCACCAAAACAAACATAGAAATTGAATCTTTTCTTGCGCATAAACATCTAGGCAAAAAAATGAGATAATTGTGTGTGTGTTTGTCAGCAAAAGAAACACGCAGCTAGCAAGAACAAAACATAAAGATTGAATCTTTGATGCAAAAAATTACCTGTTTAGCAACAAATTCTGGATAGTTGTCCTGCAGCAGCTGAAGGGCTTGATTGGTAGCCTGCCTCAATTCTTTCTTGAACAAGAAGAGGCCAGGTGAATTGTTCAGGTCAGTAACTTGAACAATTGTGCACGTGCCCTCTGGGCTAAAATCAAGCTTCCTAATGTTCTTCTCCAAGAACTGAATGTAAAACCTCAAGAACTTGGCCCTCTTCTCAGCATCAGAGAAAGTGTTGCTGTACAGCTCCTTATCCTGGAACTCTCCGAAAGCATTGTAGGAAACTGGGTGCCCTTCCTTGTCCACTCCATTAACGTACACAACTTTCTCAAGTCCTTCACCGATGCTTTCCTCCTCCAACAACTCATCAATCTTGAATTCTTTCCTCCACGCCACCACATTTTTCAGCATGGTGAAAGCCTCCTTCACCTTGAAATCCCGAGCCCTCAAGAACTTGAGGAGGATCACATCACTCCTCTCGTCGGCCAAAAGTGGGACCCCCCAGATCGAGACCTCTTCCGGTGGCGGAGCTGCTGCCTCCTCCACCTCAGCGGCGGCGGCGGCGGCGGCGGCCTCCTCCTCAGCTGGTGGCGGTGTAGGAACCTTCACTTCTTGGACTATGGTTTCCTTGATTTCTTCAGCGGCCTCCACTTTTTCCTCCACCACCGTCTCAACCGCGACCGCAACCGCTTCCTCAACCTTCTCCTCTGCCGCCGGAGGCGGTGGCGGAGTGGCTTCGGAAACTGCTTCACAAGTTACTGTCTTAACCTCCTCTTCTTCTGCAGCCTTTGGCTCTTCTTCCTTCTTCTCCTCGGGCTTGGGCACTTCCACCTCCGCCTCCTTGACGGCGGCGGGAGGAGGAGCGGTGAACTCGTGCTTGTTGAGCGCCTCCTGAATCAAGCTTTTGAATTCATCGAGAGCTTTCTTCTCCGGATCGATGAGGTCATCAACTTTGTTGCTCTCCTCCTTGAAGGAAACAGATTCAGCAACCTTGCTTTCCTCGCATACTTTCTCCTCCTCCACCGCTGCCGCCTCGGCCTTCGTGGGCTCCTCCGCCACCGGCACGTCACACACCACAACCTCTTCGGCCGCCACGATGGTCTCGGGAGCTGCTTTCTTTGTTTCCTCAGCCATGACAGAAAAAGTAATGGAAGATTTCGTTGGACGTTGAAATGAAAGCAAATAACGGCTCTGCAATGCAGCAAATAAATTGAAAATGAGAGAGAGAGAGAGGGATGGGTGAGGGAAAGTGGGAACGTAAGGGCTATTAATATGGGAATGGAGGGGTTACTGTTACTAATGTATGGTGTGTGAAATATGAACAGTCTGTCAAAAGACCAGACTCGAAATTTGCCAGCTCCTTACCATTCTTCAAATGGGTCCCCTTTATTCAAACCTTTTTCTACTTTTCAAATAAACATTTGCTACTATTTTCTTACAACCCAATAAAATTCAAATTTGTGCTAATTTAAATAATTAAATCGATAAATCAATTATCGAGTAGAATCAAATAGAAACTGGCAGTTGTAGGAACTCTAACGTTTTCCGATTTATAAACATATAAGAAATTGTTCGATTTTGATTTCAAATCGTAGCATGCGGTCCCCAAGCGTCGATTTTTCAATATATTTTTAATATAAATTTTTTTAATATTTTCTCCGTTTTAAGTGTTATGTTACATTTCCTTTTGAAAATAACTTTATTATTCGCACAACTTTAAATAATATATATTTCTATCATTTCATATATTACTTTTCAACTCTCATTAAATCCCGTGCCAAAAAATAAATGTATCACCTAAAACCGGAGAAAGGGAGTATGAAGGTGATTATATTATAATTAGTTGCATGTTAATTATAATTAAATATAAATAATTGATTTTGAAATTTTATGAGGTGATAATTGCACTAATTATGGAGCTTGTAAAAAAAAGCTAAAAAAGAATTGTAGAAGAAAATCATGAAAGATATAAGGGGAAATTATTCATAAATAATATAGTATACAAGTAATATATTTCAACATTTATCCTTAAAAACAATAATCCAACTGAATTGTTTTGATTTAAAAATAAAAAATAAAACTGAAACGAATAAAAGAAAAAGAAATTGAATTAGGGGAAAAAGAAAGAAAGTTATTCGGCTGGTTTTTAGGTTTGTAGTTTTGGTAAGTATCTTCTGTATAAATAATTGGCACCAAATCTTCTTATTCTTATCTTTGTTGGCTCTATGCATTAATTATTTTCCATTTAATTTAAGCTCATAGGAATTTGGGCTTGAACTTTGGAGTAATATTTGCCTTTTTGGCACTAAAATTAAATCCAAACATATCTCTACTCTACAAAGGTGTCCTAACGGCCGTTACGTGAACAACATAATTACATAACGGGTTTGTACATGATACGATAATAATATGTAATAATATATAAGTTGATGGATTATTATAATTTTGTATTTTGTATATACATATTAAATCATATTTTAGTATAAATTGATAATTAAAAATATTCTATAAAAAAATTAAAATCCATCTACATAACATATCAAATGTAACGTCTCGGGCCCACGGGTGGGAGCCTGTTACGCTACGGCGACCCAATGGATCAACTATCAAACTTGGTATTCGTCATCTCTTTACTAAAAATGGTTAACCATGTTGTTAGAGTACCCATTAAGCCCATTACTTATACTGCATTGACTTCCCTTATTTATTTGATGTGGCCTTACTTATTCGATGTGGGATGCCACAAACTCCCCGTTAAATACGCGACGTCATCGTTGCGATACTCGTACAGGACCGCCCCCAGGGCCCATTGGGGCTCACCTAAAGTCGGCTCTGATACCATTTGTAATTCCACGGGCCACAAGGTGGGAGTCCGTTACGCTACGACGGCCCAATTGATCAATTATCAAACTTGGCATTCGTCCTCGTTTTACCAAAAATAGTTAATCATGTTATTAGATAACACATTAACCTCATTACTTATACTGTATTGATATCTACTTATTCGACGTGGGATGTCGCATCAAATCACTATACATAAGTATGATTTTTAGGACTTATGTCTTGCTTTAGAAATATTGATAAGTTATTTACAAAAAATAATTATTACTAAAATTTAATTATCAGCGTATAATAGTTTGTATTTTTTTTTTTTTTTTTTTTGTATTATGAAGCATACATTGTCATTATCGATTGTTGAAATGATAAAATACCAATAAAACAAAATGGTTTTCATTGCTAGAATGGTGAAAAATAGGCTAATATTATGTAAAAAATTTGTCATTTTAAGACGAGTAATCTATATATATATAAAACAGGAAGCATTCCAATTGAAATCAATTTGAGTGGCAAATTTTGTAATTAACTTCAATTTTAATGGCAAATATAATCCTACAATTATTAAATTTAAAAATTAACATTAACAAGATTCGATCTCTATACCTTTCATAAGAAAGGTTATATTGTAAACCAATAGAGCAACAAGATAACTTGAGCATTGAATAAATCATAATATACATGTACAACTGAATCTGGTTTATGTTTAGCGTTTACCTTATTAATTTTTAAAACTTTATAGATTATTTTCTCTCTCCTATAACACATTTCTCCTAAAATTATTTATTTTCTTCGTAAAAATATTTGCAATATTATGCATATTAAATTAAATATCTCGACAATACATTTAATTTGATAAATGTTATATAAAATATAAATTTAATATAAAAAATTATAACACATTAGTAAATTGAAAATAATTATATGTATACATATTCTTATACATATAATATATTTTACTAAATTATAATGTTCCTAATTATAAAGTTGAATACTGTTTATAATATGTTTTAATATTATGCATGAAAGTTGAAACTCAATCCATTATAAATTGAGACTATACATAGAAGCTCATTATAAAGTTTTTTTTTAATGGATGTCTTAATATTTTTAGAGAAAATATTTAAAATTATTTTATTTTATTAAATATAAAATAATAAAAAATAATATAATATAAAAATATGAATCGTTCATATTTATTTTTAGTTAACACAATGAGAGATATTTTTAGACAATCAACTCTTTGTGAGATAAATTATATGTAGATCAATATTAATTAAAAAATTGCTCAAACAACTAAAAATTATAACACTTATAAATATGACTATGTTAATTTTATTATATGATCAATTAATTATTATTAGTATTTAAACCAATTAAAATTTATAAAATTACAGAAGTAGAAGTGCTCATGATTGTAGTTTGAAACCTAACTCCTTCGAATATTCAAAATCAGAACCAAATCGTTTTTAAGATAGTTCACGATTTGGAATCGAACCGTATAGAACGGCTAGAATTATATTTATGAACTATCCAAAAAATTAATACTAATATATATGAAAATTTAAAAATTCTTATTATTATGATTACGTAATAATTTATATTATCATTTAACTTTTCAAAATTTTAATGTCGTTTTATTTGTTAATTTTAAAATTAGAATGACTATAAAGTAAAATTTAAATATTATTATATAAAATCATAAAGTTTTATTAATTTCCAAATTCCAAAATTAAATTTTGATTTTTAATTTATTTTATTATTAATATATTCATAAGTTTTAATGTGTTATTGTGAATTATATAAAAATACATTTTACAAATAAGAAATAAATTGAATTGGATAAAATAAATTGAAGTTACTGGTTTGGATCGCTGATCATGGTTTCAAAATTTTGAAATTATAACTGAACCGTCCTCTACACAGTCATGATTTGAAATCGAACCATCGTTTATGATTAAGGTTTTAAAACCACCGATTATTATCTCATTACATCATTTTCGATTATTTTAAATATCTCTATGCATAAATTATTGATGAATAACATATTCCCGTGCATAGCACGAGTGCACAAACTAGTAACTAATAATAAGCCAATATGAAATTGATTAGTAACAAGTTAAACTAAGATATTCTTATTGCATCGTAAGTAGTGTCGGAAGTGACAAAGGACAACACGTCGATTTCAAGGTTGTGAAAGTGTCGATATTGCGCCAAATTAAGACTTGATAAATTGAACTTAGACGTGTTTAAGAGTGGTTTAAAAATAATTATAATTTATCCCTTGACACAATTTTCTTATTGGCACCTTCCATTAATAATGATACATTCTAAAAATAGTAAAAATTATCTATTTAAAAAGACGTGGATCATACCATATTTATCACTCTTACACTACTTTATATACTATTTTTAATAATTGTGCCTAAAAATTTTGTATCATCCTTATTAAGAGGGAGGGAGGGAGTGAGTACAAAATTGGACAATGAAAGGGATGGTTTAGAATTTGTCTAATTCTCGTGTTATTATTTTTTTCGTTTAGTTGCATGATGTGTTTACACACTAAATGTCGCAGACTCACAACCACGCTCATGTACACATATTAAAAATTATATATTTAATTAAAATTGTTTATATATATATATATATTTTAGTAGATATTCACTGCATAGTATTATTAGAAAATCAATTATATGTTCAATCTTGAAATAAGTAAAAAATAAAAGAAAACAGACACAGTTACTAATATAAAAATTGAGAAACTCTAAATTCTGATAAAATACATTATTATATATAGCTAGAAAAAATTCTACTAAATTCATGTCCTTCTCGGCCCCAACCTCCTACTCCTACAAACTTTTGGAAAATTCTTACATTTTTAAATAAATAACAATAAATTTTTGAAGTATAACTTTATATTTACAACTAGAGTGTCGTAACTTTCTGAATTGGATCGTAATAGTGTAAGGAACAATTCGGTTTAGAACCGTCAGTTCTTCAATATTTTCTTCAATAGTTTTTTATTTCTAATTAAATTATATCTTTTATCATATATAAAATCATTATTTATAACTCATAAATAACATTTAATTGAACTTGTAAATTCATATAAAAGTTCACATTTTTAAAGCGGTTATAAAAGAATCAACAGTTTGGAACCAGAACTATTTATTCGAAATCAAAATGTCCTTTGACGATTTTAATTTCGAATCGTGAACTGTTATAACTACAATATGGTTACAATTTAAAAAAAAAATGCAAATCGTAACTGATAATTTGATTGCGATTCAAACTACAACGATAAGCTCGATTCCAATGTTAGGTGGGGCTGAATTTCATTATTTAGTATGAAAAATGTGAAGTTGGCGGTGGTGCTGGATTTCACGTTGAGAAGATTTGATTCTCCTTAATCTAAATTTCCAGCCAAATACATGGTTGTCACATCATAAATAAATTAAATTAAATAGAAACCTAGAAAGCCAAACATTCTTTCGATGAAACGTGTAAACCAAGAAGCATATTTGTAATATCAATTAATCGTTGTGTATAATGTTTATTAATGTGACAGGCTGTGCATTATCACATATTTGCTCGTTTCGTTTGAATAATTCAATGCTAGTTCTTCATTGTTATTATCATCATCCATTTCAATTAGTCGACTAGTGCACCTAATCATGATTAATTACCAAATTATCGTTAAACAATAAAACTATTTCCCCTTTCTTTCATAATTCAACTTCCCCTTTGAATTGATTAAATATTACAATCTATATATAGAAACGCGGCCTTAATTACATGACATATGCATTTCATAACTGTCTTGTTTTGTTTTACTTTTTGTTTTTTTAATATACATATTTAAAAAATGTAGACTAAAACGTTAATTTAATATTTTTATAATATTAAAATAAAATGTATCAATACATTTATAAAAGTGTGAATAGTATAAATTAACAAAGTTATAAATGTAAATGTAATATTTCATTAGTATAATTCAAATTAGACATCCAAAAAAATCCGAATCAAATACAAATACTCGAAGTTATAATTCAAATCAAAATTTGATAAATGAAATAGTATAATTTTAAGAATTAAGTATTTGAAATTTTCAAATAAAATGCTGACATAAATAGATATTAAACTTATATATTATATCCAATTTTCCATAATCTTTTTTTTTTATCAAGAGAGGTGGTTAATCTCAACGTGAATGATCCAACATCATCTATTGATAACGATATTAGATGACTGACTCTTTAATGAATCAGAGACTCCAAAATTATATTAAACTTGAATATTTAATCTTATTATCTCCAAAAAAAATAATTACATTTTTTCTTAATTCTAAAAATCATTCACGACCGACTGAAACAATATTAACATTTAACCACAAGCACACTACTTGTATGGATTGACATATTACCAAATGGGAATAGTAGTCGTTGCTTGAAGTGGATAGATGTTCATGCTACTCTTCTGAAAGAAGTCCCGCTAACTTTATTCAGTTATGCTTCTTGTTTAAAGGTACAAAACTTAAATATTTTATGGATGCGATATGAGAATACATTGTATGGACGATTTGGAAAAGTAGGAATGATATTGTTTTCAACAATGGGCAGGGTCGATCCTGACAAAACTGGGACTCGGGACAGAATAACTAAAATGGGCCTAAATAAAAATCAAACTAAAAAAACACAGCATTTTATAATATATTTTTTATTTAATTTTGGGGCCTCAAATAAAATTTAAACTAAAAAAGACGCTGTGAGAAGATAAAACTATTGACAATTGCAAATTGAGCCACTTGGATCCCAAATAAAAATCAAATTAAAAATGACACTACTAGGAATTGCACTCTTGACAATTACAAATTAATTTTTCATCCCAAAATATATCCCGGTCGGATACGGCTCCAAATCGTGCGGATAATATCCGCTCAGATTTCACCTTTATCGATAGTTACCGGGTTAATGAGTGGGACCTAGGAGCCACCTTGGCGTGGGTGGCCTTAGCAGTGCAAAAGCCTCTGGCTGTCTTTTCCCACTTTCTTATATAGTAAAGAATTTCAAAAACATTTAAAATTTTTTGAAAATTTTAGCACACTATGACTATCTATGTTACGAGGAAAAATCCTAAAACAAGAGTTAACGTTTGAGGGACCAAGTCTTGTCTGAATCCGTTGGAGAAATAATGGAAGTCTGGTTTGCATAATATATAGTTTCATCTGCTTCCATCATAATAATCTGGGCCCATCTCTTTCAATGTTAGATACATATCCAATTTAAACACAAATAGTTGCAAAGTTTCAAAATTGAAAAAGACTGAATTTATTATTTCAAAAGCAATGTTTCTAACATGTGCTTTTTCGATAAAGGAAGCAAGCTATGTCCATTAAAGGCTCTCAATATGCAAATTGATATAACAAAACCATTGCATATAATTTAAAAGAACCCTAAATTTAATATTCATATTTCGATATATTATTATGAGCACTAGCACAATGATTGAATAATAGTTATAGAGTTAAAGATTAATTACATTAAAATTATGAATTTTAACCGAGCTTTTAAATGAAATATACACCTTTTATTTTACATTTAAATTATGAATTATTTATATTTTAAACTTTTACACAAAATTCAATTATTGTCACTTATGATTTTATTCTGAATTTCGTAATTTTAATAATGATTGAGTTTTCAAATATATTTTTCATGTTCTGACACAATATATCATTTGAAAAAAAATGTCTCCCCACCTGCTGCCCCACCTGCTGCCAACAGTCTTTCTTCGGTCTAATCGTTCAATTAGTTTGATCAATGGTCCAAACTTGCTAACCCTTTCGATTCAACACATTGTATGATAATTTAAGAAAAATGAAATTTATGTGAAAACTGAAAAACATACATAAAACTCATGAATTATTATGTAAATTAAAAGATTCATTTGGAAATACAACTAAAGTTCGTGATTTTTTATGCAATTAACTAAATATTTAAGGGTTAAAATTGACGTAGTCTAGTCTTTTAAGGGTGTAGGTCAGTAAACATTGTGAATATCATGTTAATTGTTTGGATAAAAATGAAATTGATGTTAAAATGAAACAACTATCAATCATATATGAGAAAATTTAAAAATATCATCAAAAAATGAAATTGAACGAAAAAGTTCATATATTTTCATTCATTCATTCATGCTTTAAATTTAATAATTAAAACAGCAACTCTAACTCTCAACCCTCAACCATCACTGAATAATAATTAGATGTCGTGGAAACATATACTACTACTGTTTCATTGCTGTATCATATCTGTACTCTTTGGGGACAACAAATTGACAATGCATCCATACACTTTAATTTTTCTCAATAATAAAAATATTCAGAAATCAATACATAATCATATAGTATTCAATTTCTACTATGTGTATTTTATTTGGGAATTCCAGGCTTAATTAGATTGGGGTTTGCACCATCCATACATTTACTTCTTATCATTGGCTAATACAAACAGATTTTTTTTTTTTTTCATTTTATTAACATTACATTTCTTTTACTAAGTACAAGCTGTTGAACACTTGAATTATTAATCTATGAAGTCACTGTTTAAGCTAAACAATATTTAAAATCATCATTAGTTAATCTGCATAAATAATTAAGCTTTTAATCAAATGGAGAGGCACCTGGAGAAGTAGCAGAAGTTAGATATGTCCATATTTTAAAAGGTCGAATAGCAAAATAATGTGTAGTTCCAGTTGTCACTTTGAGAAATTATTAGACTTAATTTATCCATTATAAATCTAAATAATTTAACATTCAAAATTTATTTTTAATTATCTTATACAAAACTATTTTTATTTGATCTTTTCCATATATATATATATAATATATATATACTAATCTTAATAGTACGGATTTTTATATAAATAATTGATTTTGTCTAATACGTGTTTCTGATATGATCATTTACTTTATGAACATTATATTAATTTAATTACTATATAAATTAAGATTTTTTTATATTATCATATTAATTCATAAATTTATTATTATATTAATAATATTTTACTGCTTTAAAAGTACCCATATTTATAACTCAAATATATATGAAAATAACCCATTCTTTAGGAAACATATGAAAAATATAATTTTAGTATAAACTACCTAATATGCCATAAGGAAAAACAAATTAATTAACGCTACAATAATTTTCACTTTGAAAATAAATTACCAGTCATTAATGAAAGTACGGTGTGAATTTACAAAAATATAGTTGCCTAAAAACGGCTAAATTTACATTACAAACACGATCGAATTTTATTAACAATAATACACATGCACATATCCTAAATTAATACGTAATTCATCCAAAAATTTCATCAAAACCATTCCATGAAAAAGACTACCTAATTGATTTTTCTCGACCAAATGTTTATTTTTTCACGACCAAATTTTAATTAAATCACACAAAATTAAATTAAAATCAAATAATTAATAAAAGTTATATTAAGGTATTTTAAAGTTTTTGAATATTTTTTTATTTAAAAATTAAAAATGGGATCATTTTAATTTTACCCTTGGAGAATTTTCATATTTAGCCCAAAAAATGAAAATATCTAAAGAATAAAAGAGTCTTCAGGATTTTTTCCCTTGAACCCTTTGCCAAATGGCTTATATGTTATATATGTCCATTTTGTCTTATATCAGAAAAAGAAAAAGAACTTAAAAAAGTAAAGTCCAATCTATAAATGTTTTTATATAATCGTCCCAAATTGGGAAAAACACAAAATATAAAATAAGTTAAAAACATAAATGGGCCAAACAAACTTTTGTAAGCATAAAAAGTTCAATATTAATAGGAGGGTCTATGTTTGTCTCTGTGTCCTTATTGGGCTGAATAATTTAACTTTTTCCCTGTAATGTAACCAGAATAACACCTAAATATATAAATTATTACTCATCTTTTCCAACCAGCTCGAGCACTTATTTTCGGCACGAAAATTAAGAAGTTAAAGAGTGTATGTAAGTATAAAGTGATGATAAAAATATATATTATTTAAATTTATGTATGTAATAAAAGTTTCCTAAAAGGAAATGATTCCAACTAGTTGGGACGACAAAAAAAAGAATACGACTCAAGCTAGTTGGGACGGAAGAAGTATAATTTTTATTATTTTATTATTTCAAATATCTATATAAAATTATTAAATTATAATTTGAAGATTAATAAATTTTTATCAAAATATTATTATTTACTTACATAACATGCCACATTAATCGTGAACACGTTGAATTATGGTTGGAAAAACAGTCGTAGGAGCAAAGCCTATCACTACCCCAACCATTAGATACGAGATTGAGCTCCTTCTCAAACCATTAGATACGAGATTGAGCTCCTTCTCAAAGATTTGATGGAATGTCCAACCAAAAACAGAAAAGGAAAGTTATATTATAATACGCAATGGCTACCGTTTGTACGAATCGTGAACATACCACGCATGACCGGACGTAGAGCCACTAAGATCCGGCAGACCAAGCCGGACACAAGTTCCAGATCTAAAACGTGGAGTCTCAGATCAGTCTAGTGCCACGTGGTACGACCGGTACTCAAAGACATGACAAATCATGGCCCACTCCACCCAAAAACGCTTATGTTATAGGAAAACTCATACTGCAAATAACCCTTATGATTTGTTTTGATATTCGGTAAGAATAATAAAAAAAATCCATAAAAAAATCCAAGTTGGTTCGTGAGTCTAGTGAAAGGAGACTTATCTAGCTTGGTTTGCGGGTGCTTTTATAATCTTATGCATATATTTTTTTTTTGAAAAGAGACGTCACATTAGATTTTGATATTACAATACAAACTAGTTAATTTACAATGACCACAACATTACACTTCCTATTGAAGGACTTTGCAAAGTACAAGAATGCGAAAAAACCTATTGCATTGAGGCAAGCAAGCAACCAATAGAAGTAATCTAAGTGAGCTCGATTTGTATTGTCCGAAAACCAACCATATCCACCTCTTGCACTTGTAATCTCCTCAATTATGCATATAAGCAAGCTGCTCAAGATTTGCCCTATTCCCATTATACTCAAATATATCGACAGACCTATGGATTTCAAGCTGCAAGGCACTCGATCATAGAACAACTCCTGCAACCCTATCATCGCAAACACCTCCGCAAACCCGTATATTATGCACTGCGGAATTAGCCACACGAAGCTCATCGCAACCCTAGCACCAGGCACATCGGCTAACCCGTCTTCTAGAGCCGCTTTAAGCCTCTTTTGCTCTACTAGAGCGGCGGTAACTAAGGAGAGGGTGCTTAGAAGCAAACCTATCCCGATTCTTTGTAGCTCGGTCAACCCGGAGGAAGTTCCGGTTAGGGTTCTTGCTAGTGGTACGAAAACACGGTCGTAGATGGGGATGAGGAGGATGACAGTGACACCGATTATGTATTGGAGCGAAGCAGCCGGGATGTCGATGCTTGCCCCGATGGACCGGTCCATACTGATCCCTTGCTTGGTGAATAGGGTTGAGGGTTGAGCTATGGCAATGGCAAACCCTAGAGATGTAGCCCATAATGGAATTAGGTTTAGCATATCCTTTGCCTCGTCGACATCTTCCGCTTTGTTAGGGCATATCAAAGCCTCGTTAAGGGACCTACATTGCATCAAGACAACTATTTAAGATCAAGAAACACACAATCATACATAGGCATTGAATTATGTAAGAAAAAGTCTTACTTAAGATGAGGTGATGCTCCTTGCTCTTCATCGTCATTAATAACCCTAGAATCGACACGGTTATCATTTCTTTTGATGTTGTACCGGTACGACTTTCTCCCGAGCACGAAGATTATCAACGCGAGTACTTGAGATATGCAGGGTATTCCAAAGCCAATGACCCAACTAATGTTGTCTTGAATGTAGTTTAAGGCCATTAGCAGTGCTAGGGGACCTGCACATATACCAAAATACCACCAATTGAAGAAGGAGCTTCGACTTCTTAGCTCGTTCGGGTCTCGTTCATCGAATTGGTCCGCCCCCAAGGCCGTGATGCAAGGCCTATACGCACCTTGTCCTAGTGCGATCAGATATAACGACACGAAGAAGAACACTACATCGAGTTCATTGGGGGAACCTTGCCGGTCAATGAAAGCCGAGGTTGTTAACAATCCCAGTGCCTAATCAAGGCAACAGTTTGATCAACTGCTCACACTATGACACTACTATAGAAATGCAAGATTCATACAATTAATGTAAACATCTACGTTGCTCCTCCAAAACATTATATCCACCAATTTGTTACTATATGCGTTTTTAAAAAATATATTTTCCTCTTCCAAAACATTATATCCACTAATTTTTACTTATTTTGATCTAACACACGTTTTATAAAAATGTAGTATTAATTATTATGATATATTTTATATTTTATATTAAATGGAGTTTAGTCTCTCTTAATATATGTATTAACTTGAATAGTATGTATAAATTAGAGTGATTATTTATTAACTAGAAAAAATAATTGCATGATAAATTCGTAGGTAATAAATTTGTAGAATGACAAAAAAATAGATAACAAATTCATGCACATAATAAATATAATTTTATGATTTTTCCCCAAGAATATAGTTCACATCAATTCTCGAGGTTTTCTCAATCATTTAAGGAAAGGCTCAAATTTGCTTGTCAATATCCAAAAAAGTAGTGAAATACAAAAATACTATCCATAATCCAATTTAGTGTAAAAGGGTACAAATCAACCATACATTCATATATAGTACTCCCTCCTCTCTCCCTCTGTCCCAATAAACATAACACATTTATAAAAAATATCAAGTTTATTGCGATAGAGGTAGTAAGTTATTTTTTATTTTTTTTTTAGCTAAATGTGCTTCACAAGTTGGGAATTGTATTTGATTTTGAAATCAGTGTTAAACTGAACTCCAACTCAATTAAATATAAGCGCAATTAAATTTTCTTCTCTGCTTCTAGTTCTTAGACATGCATTAATTGAGATGCGGCCTTAAATAATTAAGAGTAAATTTAAACAATGAATGAATTAAAACTCACTACCAATATGTAAAGTAGGGAAGAAAGGAGGACGGTGGGGTAGCGGCCGAGGCAAGACTCTGCCACGTAAGCACCCAAAAGTGGCAGCAGTAAACCGGCGCCGCCCCACAAATTAATGCTGGCGGCCGCCGCCGCCGTCGACTGCCCCAACGGCCCCGTCAGATACGTTATGAGATTCGAACCCACTCCGTAATACGCGAACCTCTCCGCCGCCCCAGCCCCTGCACCGCCACCACACCCATAATAGTATTATATACTTGAAAATTAGAAAACGGAATCATAATGTTGCTATATATACCGATGATGAAGCATGCAGATCGCCAGAAGCCCGATTGAGAACGAAGAGCGGGCCGGCCCGAATAGTCGGACATTCCGTTGACGACGTCGTCGTTTTGGGGGTTAATGCAGTGTGTAGTGAGAAAGGAACCGGGCGATATTGACATTTTGTAATAATATTAATTGGTGCAGACTGAGACTGACTGAATGGTATATTCGACGACGACTGTATATATCTCAAGAACAGCCCACAAATTTTGGAGACACATTTTTTAGGGCTATATATGCCAATGTCATTTTGGAGTGTTATATATATATATTAAGGTTTGCATGTATACGTGGATATACTATTGTGTGCATGTATAACATCTGGTCATCCTGAGTTAGGACATTTACTCATTCTTCTATTATTTTAATCCACGTTTAGTCCCCATTATTCATCAAAATGTTAACAGAGATTTGTAATAAAAACAAAACGTGGCCTTCTTCGAATTTCCAAATGTGTTGATATAATAAATAAACCTAAAATTATACTCCTCTAGTAAAGAGAAATAATTTTTTCTATCATGCTTGATATGCATGTATTAATTCTCGATTCATTTTAAGTAGGACATCCCTTCACTCCTATTTTACACTTTGTAACGTACTGTTCTTATATAGATAAATGTGCTTTCACATCTTCTTAATTTGGAATGATTGAAAAGAGGAAATGTTTATTTTTTTGAGATATATATCCAGTGAAGACAGGGTCCCTCTCCAAACTCAAGCCATGATCTAGTTTCGGACAAAATGTCTTAAGTAGGTCATTCTTCGTCTCGTCTCTCTCATCCTTTTCGGATACAAATTTGCCAGTTCATTTTCTTCTAAAGGATAATGAGATTACCATGCCGAATATATGAAATTAAAATTTGCGCTATATCAAACAGAAAAAAGAGACTTCAAAGCGAGGATTGCTAAAAAGAATCAATGACAAAGCAAAAAGCATCGGGAAATAATCGGAGATTTTTCTTCTTTCAATCCTCATTGCTCTTTTTTCATTCAACAATTGATTAATCATATCCTCTCTATTTCCTTATATATATGTTCAAATTAAAATTTAATAAAATACACACATTCCAGTCAAACGAAACTATAAATAAAAAGAGGAGTACTATTATTTATTTATTTATTTTCATTTCTCCCTCGTTTGAAATGTTGTACTAAGACCATCTCCAATGGTGCACCCAATACCTATTTTGGTGCAAAAAATCATCTTCAAGGTAGCACCATTCTCAAATCCAAAATGGGTTTACACCATTTATCTTTCATTCCAAACCCAAAAATGAGTTTCACTGTAGCTATAAACCCATTTTTGTTAAATTTTAGTTTATTGCAAAATGATCCTTCATAAATTCAATTTCGACCCCTAATTTTCTTAAGTTTTGTGAAATGACCCCTATATAAAGACAAAAATAGTGAACTGACGTGTCAATATTTTCTTAAGTTCAATAATAGTGAACTGTTTTTCTGATAGTAATGTAAACAAAAACAAATTATAATAGAAGTTGCACCAAAAATGAGGAAATATGAAAGCATGAGATATATCTGGAAAAGTTGATAAGAAACTGATCGATATTTTATTTTTATTATTTAAGAATAATTAATACTAGAATTTGAACTATTAATCTTACAATGCGCCTCTATTATTTCACTATGTCAATAAGTTTGCACTGAAATGACTACACATTACACACTACCCAATTACTCAATTATTTCGCACACTATCTCTTACCTACAGTATTACACACTACATATTTCACCCACTATCTCTTACCGACATGACTACACACTGCACTGAAATGACTACACACTATCTCTTCCCTATTTCACCCACTATCTCTTACCGATATGACTACACACTGCACTGAAATGACTAGACATCTTTTTCAAATCGACATTACTACACACTGCACTGAAATGATTATACATATCCCATTATCTTTATCCTAACATCAATATCCCACTATATCTATCCCACTATCTTTATCCTAACACCAATATCTCACTATCTCTATCCTAACACCAATATCCCACTATCTCTATCCTAACACCAATATCCCACTATCTTTATATAGTTGAATTTGTTAACAAAACATACACCACAATTTCACATACTTGTCTATCCACTATCTCTATCCCACTATCTCTCAAAATGAATTTCAATTTGGGTTCTTCATCATCATCTTCTTCATCGGATGATGAAGCAATCATAGCTAACCATTTGAATAATCAAGAAGCAATGTATCGTATTGTCAATAATAACAACATGATAATCGAACATCTTCTTAATCAGCAAAATCAACAATCAACACACGGTGGTTCAATTCCTAGTCACATAGTCATCAACCGTGATCGAGAGGCTGCTGATCGTAGGATGTACAATGATTACTTTGCTAGTAATCCGATGTACAATGAAACTATGTTTCGTAGGAGATTTCGAATGTCTCGCTCATTGTTCGTTCGTATTGTTGACAGAGTTAAAAAACATGATCCGTACTTCCAACAAAGAGCAGATTGTCGAGGAAGACTCGGATTATCGCCCCTACAAAAGATAACAACAGCATTTCATATACTGGCGTATGGTTCTGCTGCAGATGCCACAGATGAGTATATTAAAATTGGTGAGTCTACTGCTATTGAGAGCATGAAAAGATTTTGTCAAGCAATAATAGAGATATTTTCATGTCAATATTTGAGAACACCAACACCTAATGATATTGCTAGACTTCTCTACATTGCTAAAAAACGTGGATTTCCTGGAATGCTAGGCAGTTTAGATTGTATGCATTGGAAATGGCAAAATTGTCCTACCGCGTGGGGCGGACAATATTCAGGTCGCAGTGGATCTCCAACAGTTATTCTCGAAGCTGTATCAGATCACGATCTTTGGATATGGCATGCTTATTTTGGTTTGCCAGACACCAATAACGATATTAATGTATTAGAATCTTCACATCTTTTTCAAAATTTGACTCAAGGTATTGCTCCTCCAGCTCGCTATGTACTTCAAGGAAAAGAATATGATATGGGCTATTACTTAGCTGATGACATATATCCTAAATGGAAGACCATTGTCCAAACGATCAAAGATCCTAGTACTCCGCCTAAAAGGTATTTTGCAATGAAACAAGAATTATGCAGAAAAGATGTAGAGCGTGCATTTGGAGTTCTCCGACAACAATTTGCAATTGTATCACGACCAACACGTTATTGGAGGAAAGAAGTATTACATGATATTATGACTGCGTGTATAATTTTGCATAACATGATAATCGAGGATGAACGTGATCTCAGTGCTCCAGTTGAAGTTTCAATGGAAACTCCACAACCAAGAGCTCCACTAACGGTTGAAGAACAAGAAACATTTGTTGATTTCTTAGCCAAATACAAAGAGATAAGAGATGATCGTGCTCATTATGAACTTCGAAATGCGTTAGTTGCTCATTTGTAGGAGGAATATACCAATTTCGAAGATTAAGAATTATAATATCTTTTTTATTGTTTAAGATTTATGTTAGAGTATATTTTAATGTAATTTATTTTATGAATTATGTAATTTTATTTGTTGAGTAAATTATTTTTTTAGTTGTCTTTATTTACATAATAATTAAATTATAAATTAAAATTTTAGTTGAAAATTTGAATTAAAAATTTGAATGGATGTAATATGTAATATTGAAAATTATAAAGGTTTGTTTTGCAAAATTATATAAAATGATATGAGAAGAATATATGAAGAATATTTTTTTTGGGTTTGAGTTTGGGTTTATGATTGAATATGATTTACTGTTTGATGTGACTGTTACTGCAAAATGGTGTGAGTATTGGAGATGGCCTAACAAACATGTTTAAAAGAAATAAATGTCAGCTTGGTAAAATTGGGCCAATAAGTAAAACTTTTATATGAAAGCCCAATAGTCACATGGCGATCCACAATAAAGAATAAACTATAGTATTATACTTAGGGATGAAATCTTGGCGGATAATATCTGTCCGATCCGAAACCGTATCCGATCAAAATTTAATTTGGGATGAAAAATTAGTATCCGGGCAAATTCGTATTCGAATTCGAAAATTTAAATTCGTATTCGGGATCCGATTCGGATTACATAATATCCGCCCGTATCTGAAATTTCCCATATTTTGTCGGATATTATCCGATTAAGAAATTCGGATATCCGAAATTTTAAAATATTTATTATTTATATTAATTTTATAATAATTAATTAAGATTTTGAATTCTCAAATTATATTTCAAGATGAATATTTCATTATTGGTTGATACTTTGCGTTTAATTATTTAATTTATTTTGTACTTTCTTGATCCTAAAAATTGTATTTTTTTTAATTGATACGATTCTTATAATTTGTATTAGTTCTTTTATAAAATATTGTGCCAACAATTTTTGTATGAAATATATTATCCGATTATATTTATTCGAATCCGATCCGGATCCGTACCATATCCGTCCCGTATCCGTATCCCGAATAATCCGAATTCGTATCCGAATCCGACTTTTCCGTATCCGAATCCGAATCCGAGAAAAAAATATGGGTTAGGATACGGGACAAGCACTATCCGCCCGTATCCGATCCGTTTTCACCCCTAATTATACTCCCTCCGTCCACCAATGTTTGTTACGTTTTAAACTTTCCATTTATATCACACACACTTCAATTAAATAATAATAAGTGGGACCCAAGGCTAAGGTCTCGGGTTCGAGTCTTCCGTGACGCGGCCATGTAATTTAATGTTAATGTAATCTAATTTAAAAAAAAAAAAAACTCCATTAACTACACTCTTTCACCTAAAGTCAAAGTACTATATTAAAACACGTGGCCACTTTTAGGACGGAGAGAGTATTATGTTTCAAGAAAATTCATATGGACTAAAATTATGAATATTATTAACTTTTTAAATTAATTTGAATGAAATAGAGAGAGAACAAGCTAAGCAAACCTACAAGAAATAATATTGTAGCTAACTTCTTACGTATGTTCATATTTAGAAACGTCATTCCTAAGATTCCATCAGTAAAAAATATGATTTGTGATTTGAAAGTCGAAGATTTCTAGATTTATCAGTTTCAAACAAATTTGTTTTAGTTTTCTAAGTTTTTGAGCTTTAAGTCGGTGACATCATATTGTAATATTCTATAATTAAAAGTCTATACTGATATAAAATTGTAATTTGTTACAATAAATTAATAAATATTCCATGTCCCATTAAATTTGATACAATTTTCTTATTTGGACCTCCCACTAAACTTAACATATTCATAAACTTGTAATGTGTGGACCCTACCGCTTTTTTATTGGGACGGAAGAAGTATTATAAATAACTCAACCCGTAACGTTTACTAATTACTATCGTGTTGACATCTTAATTCCTACATAGGAAACATAATATTATAGACTTATTATAGTTGAGCAATTTTAAAAAATATAAGGACTAAATTGACAATAAAATTAAAGATAATGTACCGAAATGAAATTTCGTGTAACATTTGGGCCAAAGGAGTAATTACAAGCTTTTAGTGAGAGAGTGAGAGAGAGGCACAGTACAGCGTCACTATGTGAAACAGTGAAAGCCATAAACCCATATTTGCACCTCTCCCATTCTCTCCTACACGCTCTTATCCTCAGCAAGATTCCAAAATCTCAGATTCAATAATATGGCCACGTAATTTCAGCCGTTTATTGTAAAGGAATCAGATCATTTTGTGACATCTGAGTCACTTTCCGTCGAAGATTTTGCCGCATTTCTGCTATTTCCAACCAAGTGATTTTTTTTTCTTGATTCAGATCCGGCCGACCTTGTCGACAACGAAGCGATGCTGTCCGGCGTCCGATTTTTGGCTGTTTTCGCCCTGTTTATCGCATTTGTCGCCTCTCCTGTTTTCGGCAAGGTGAGGAAGCTGTGATTTTGTTCTGGTTTTGCTTCGGAATTGCTCGCGTTATGTGGATCTTGTTCACATTCTCTTAACACCATTCTGAAACTTTGGTTTGTGGTTTGCAATTAGTGTATTAGATCGGAAGATGGGTGTTTTAATTATTTTGGCTGGCTGCGGGTAATGGTTGGGATTCGGGAAGGAAGCAATGCTTTTGTTTTCTGAGTTCAGGTCAATGCAAGCCTATTGCTTGTTTTTCTATGTTACTTTTTTGATTTGATCGAAAGTTGAATTACTGAAAGTTGATCGAAAGTTGAAAGATATGAGATGAATTATTGAAATAATAAAGCTGCGATCTTCTTTTGTCCGACCCAATGCTCTCTTCTCTTGTCATTTGCTCATGTGTAAGTGCAAAGAACTTGCTTTACATTTAGTTGCACTAGTTTTGTTTTGGTTTAGACTTTAGAGCACTATATGATATGTTGCTTTCATCTATACATGTGCATCAAAATGCTTGAAATTCAATGGCTGTTCATTTAGTTATGTACAGTTACATATCCGTTAACGTCTAATTGGAAAAAGTAAGATAATTACGAGAAGCTCTTAATTGCGTACATACTTATGATGTCTGCAATTCATGCCTGTCGTCAATTCAAGAGTTTCATAGTTGCAGATGTATGCCTAAACATTTAAAGGCATCTTGACTTTCTGCTGTTAACATGTTCTAATTACTCTGCAGTACAAAGCTGATGATCCTGTTACCCTATGGGTGAACAAGGTTGGCCCATATAACAACCCCCAGGAGACCTATAACTATTACAGTCTCCCGTTTTGCCGCCCACATGGAAAAGCTTCTCACAAATGGGGTGGGCTTGGTGAGGTTCTCGGTGGGAATGAACTTATTGATAGCCAAATCAACATAAAGTTTAAGAGTAATACCTTGTTTCTTATTTTGACTTACCATAATTTTCTGTTCCCCACAACTTTGGTTAAAATGTGCTGGCAATGTTGTCTTCAGAGGATGTCGAGAAGACTGTAATTTGTGAAATCGAACTGGATCCAGCAAAGGCTAAACATTTCAGGGACGCCGTCGACAATTCTTACTGGTTTGAATTCTTTATGGGTAAGATAATCATGATTTCCTTCCTTTCCACTACTACTGATTTATCGTTATATATTTCCTTTGACTACCTATATGCTCTTTCCTAACTGGATCTCATTCTTGCATATGGGTTTGCTTGTAATCAGATGATCTGCCATTATGGGGTATGCTTCCATCTGTATATGATCTTTGGTAACCCTTGTGGAGTTGTATTTAATTTTGATGGAACTTCTAATTGTCTTGTGAAGGTTTCATTGGTGAGGTTCTTCCTGATAGAAATCGTGATAATAAGCATGTGCTCTTTACTCACAAAAGTCTTGTCATCAACTACAATGCAAACCAGGTTGGCTTAAAAGAGAAAAATTTACAATGTGATAGTTTATCAAGATGAGATCTATTAGCTTGTTCATTCTGAACTCAAATTTGCACCGGCAGATTATCCATGTCAATCTCACTCAAGAAAATCCCAAGCCACTTGAAGAAGGACGAACACTGGATATGACCTACTCTGTGAAATGGATTCCAACTAATACCACATTTGCACGCCGTTTTGATGTATATTTGGATTACCCCTTTTTTGAGCACCAGGTACATGCTCATATCTCTATCAATCTTTCTGTGAACAATACATGTCCCTGTTCGTCAATCTACTTTACTTTTGAACTCCTGTTGTATCTTGAACTTTATTATTTTGAATATGCTGGAAAAGAAAAGGATAAATCCTTCAATAGTTAGCAAACATTAGTTGTGTGCTTATTTCTCACAGCCAGCTCATCCATGCATTTTCACTTTGCAGATCCATTGGTTTTCTGTCTTCAATTCTTTCATGATGGTGATTTTTCTCACTGGTTTGGTGTCTATGATATTAATGCGCACACTGCGCAATGACTATGCAAAATATGCTCGGGAAGATGACGATCTTGAGACTCTGGTAGTGAACTCTTAATATTGTCTCTCTTTGCTTGCCTTATTGGTAAATTTTTTGTTATGTAATAGCTGTACACTTGACTTCTGGGTGTTATTTTCACGGAGCTTTATTTATAAAAAGTGTGTCGAAAAGTTGTGTTATGTTTGCAAGCGTACTTATATTCTACTCCTTTTTTAATTTTATTTTTATAGGAGCGGGATGTTAATGAAGAATCCGGCTGGAAACTTGTCCATGGTGATGTGTTTCGGCCTCCCCAAAGTTTGGCTCTACTCACTGCAGTTGTTGGAACTGGTGCTCAACTTGCAACACTTGTTCTGCTCGTCATCATTGTAGCAATTGTTGGAATGCTGTACATAGGGTATGCCATAGTCTCTTTAAGATGCCATTTTAGTATATATATTGAACAGAAAAAAGCCTGGAATTATCCATTTTCTTATATTATACCCTTTAGATGCCTTAGATAAATAGAAATGCTTAAAAATTTGATAACTTGTTAAGGCCTAAATTGTGTTCTAGTTATCAAACCTTGACTTGTTCAATGGTACTGGTTAGGTGGAAGTTTGTTGAAGAAATACAAGCCTCATGCCTCAGCTTACTATCCAACTTAAAATATGATGTGTTGGGTGATTTGGTGTTTATTTTTTTCTTTCAAAACTTATCTTTTTGGGTATCTATATTTGAGCACTTTCATTCAGCAGAATAACTTGAATTCTGATCCAGCTCCACGAAACCGCGTTTCTTATAACCCATTTATGTGTCTTACTTTAGTAGTATATTTTAATTTCACTCTTTGCATATATTTTAACTCATGCGGTTATTATCACTGAGGGCATGGTTTTTCTCTGGTTCTGATGTGCTGAATTTGTTTTCGACGCAGTTCTTGTCATATTAGTTGTTTTAATTAATGTCTGTTGTGATTTTACATCTCAGGAGAGGAGCTATTGTAACTACCTTTATCGTATGCTATGCTTTTACCTCAATTATAGCTGGTTATGTGAGCGGTGGCATGTATTCCCGTCATGGGGGTATGCAGCATTCTGGTTCTCCTTTATAAAGACTATATTGTCTTCACTGACTGATCTGACTAATTGTGCTTACTTCTCTTCAACTCCTGTTAGGTAAGAAGTGGATAACGTCAATGATCCTCACAGCATCGCTATTCCCATTCTTGTGTTTTGGAATCGGCTTCATCTTAAACACAATTGCCATATTTTATGGGTCTCTAGCTGCCATTCCCTTTGGTACAATGGTGGTTGTTTTTGTTATATGGGCTTTTATTTCTTTCCCCTTGGCTCTTTTTGGCACTGTGCTTGGAAGAAACTGGAGTGGTGCGCCAAACAATCCTTGCCGAGTTAAGACAATCCCTCGTCCAATTCCTGAGAAGAAGTGGTATCTGACTCCATCAGTTATCTCTCTCATGGGAGGTCTGCTTCCTTTTGGAAGCATCTTTATTGAAATGTATTTCGTCTTCACATCTTTCTGGAATTACAAGGTACGGTTTACTACTTTACTCCTATTGAAGTATCATGAACTGTTTGTTTTCTTATCCAATTTTAGTTCTTGTATGAAGAGTATCTTTAACAAAGCTCCTTCCCACATGCATCTGTTGCTGCGGTTTTCTATTTCACAGGTTTACTATGTCTACGGCTTCATGCTTCTCGTCTTTGTAATTCTGATCATTGTCACAATTTGCGTGACAATTGTGGGGACATATTTCTTGCTGAATGCTGAAAACTATCACTGGCAGTGGACTTCATTCACCTCTGCAGCTTCAACTGCACTATATGTGTATTTATATTCTATATACTACTATCACGTCAAGACTAAGATGTCGGGCTTCTTTCAAACCAGCTTCTATTTCGGATACACTTTGATGTTCTGTCTTGGTTTGGGAATCCTCTGTGGTAAGTTTGCTTCTCTATTAACTTGCTTAAACAAAAACCACATCAAAATGTACAAAAAATAACATAATCTGCTCAAATTTCAGGTGCAGTTGGATATCTGGGCTCCAACTTGTTTGTGAGGAGAATTTACAGGAATATCAAATGTGACTGATTCTAGAATATATTTATATAGAGTGCGTTGATTCGAACTGATGCATGATAAGTTTACGTGGATCGAGATATCGGAATGAACAAGCTCTGCAGCATCGGCGAAAACATGATCTTTTTTTTCTTTTTTTGTAGTGATGAAATCAGTTGATGTTAGTTAAGGCTTGGCTATATAGATTTGTACTGTCGATCACAAGACACCATTTTGGCATCTCCCATTATATCGATTATCGAAGTCTTTATAGCTATGTACAAATCCTGCCTCGTAACCATTTGTGACATCTATGCTTTTATTTTTTGTAGACTTTTCCTATTTTTCACTCCCAAAATTAGCAATGTGTCCTCAGAGTGACATATAATTAAAGAAATAGCTAATTTGAAGTACCATCTGTACGAGAAATTTACAATAACTCATAAAATATCCTTCTTTTTTTTTTTGAATATTACTCCCCCTCCGTCCTATTTCTATTTTATTTTGACCAAATTTTTTTCACAATTTTGATCAAAAACATACATAAATATGGAATTGAGTACACAAAAGCAAAGAACTTGCACTAATATGAGAAAATATGTGCTGTCTTGTACTCTTGTTGAGTTGCATAGTTTTGTGGAGGAATCTAGTGACTCACCACAACCGCGATTTTGGTATAAAAACGACCGAACTGCAAAGAACTTTAGAAAATGGAACTTGAGGTGGTGCCCAAAAGAGCTGAGTGAATCTATTCTCAAAATAAATCACCTGTATCTATATCTAGATAAGCTAAATAAATAAAGTAAAAGAAATTGTACAAAAGAAAGAAAGTAAGAATTAAGAAAGAGAGAAAATAACGAAAAAATAACTGTATTGATACCGTAGATGCAACCGCCGCGCAGCAGTGGAAATGCTGAGCTGACTCGTAGCGACGGCGGTGGCCTCGCTAAGTACCGGTCAGCTCCGGCGACTTGGTTGGAAGCGTTGCTCGAGTCAGACGAGGAGCAGCCTTTTCCCGACGTCGTTTTGGCTATTCCCGGACCGCCTCCGCTGCCCAATGCCTCCGTCGCCGACGTTGATCTCCAGCTTCTGGAATCCGCCGGCGTCGGCGGATTCAGCAATTTCCTGAGGATGAACAGCTCACCGGCGGAGTTTTTATCCCTGCTCAATAGTTCTGAAGGGCTTTTTTCCAACTTAGGGATTCCGGTGGATTACGAGCTCGGGCCTGCGACTCCAGCTAAGCGCGCACGCGAGGCGGAGGATTTGGATAGGATTTCTCCGACAAGGTCACCGTTGTTGTCTTCTTCTACTCATCTGGTATGTATTAAGTCGAATATTATCAAGTCATAATTGGCTGATTACGGTTCAGCTAGGAAGCATCAGCTTTTTTGCTTCTTTTTTAGCCTCGTGGCTCCGAGTTCTTTTTCTTCGTAAATCGTACCCAACTATACTTTTTGGTGGACTGAATTTGAGTTTTAGAACAAGATTCATACGACCAAACTAGTAAAATTGGAATCTTTTCGGTACTGAGATTTGACCGTGAAACTTCTGGGAAATCATGTTTTTCGATTTTATAGGAAGTGAAAATGTAAAAAATAACTTAAATAAGAATTTGATGCTTACTGAAGATCTATTTTTGGAAATAAGAATCTCGTTGATTTTGGTAAAGATGGCCTAAATTCTTTCCATTTTTTCTTTGTGATGAATTTATCCTTATAGAGAAGAAACTAGAAACTACTAGGATTCTGAATGTGGAGGTTGAAGACATGGGCTTCATTGTTAGCTAAGGAATTAGGAATTTTTCTTCAGATGCTATTAAATGAATCTAGCTTTTCTACATTTGGCAGCAAATGTTACAGTACATGAATGTTTTTCTATCCTGGAATATTATTCATTTTGGCTTTTTACTGAAGAATGGAGAGAAGCATAGGCAGTTGCAAGGAGGAGGTGAGTCACTGGATCTTGAAATGGAGAACCTTTTAGAGGACTCAGTTATGTGTAGGGTACGAGCAAAACGTGGCTGTGCCACCCATCCTCGCAGCATTGCTGAAAGGGTACTCTAGTTTTCCATCTTGGTTAATTTTTATTCATTCTATTTTATGGTACTCCATAAGTTTATTCCTTTGGCCAATCAGGAGCGAAGAACACGGATTAGTGACAGAATAAGGAAGCTGCAAGAGCTTGTCCCTAACATGGATAAGGTAAATATCACATTAGCTTGTTATGTTATCCCCCTCTATTATACTCCCTCCATCCTATTAAAGTAGGCTCGCTTTTTCCATGAAGTAGACTCGTTGGGGAAGTAAACGAGTCTACTTTAACGGGACAAATGGAGTAATTGTTTGTATCTAGTCTTGCTGAAAATATGAAACATATGCTGCTTCAACAAGTCATTATTTTTTTATTTAATTTTCTCCCATATATTTCATCGCTTTGATGTCGACACATGGCAGTCAATCAAGGCAAGCATTTATTACGTATCAGGTCTTAGACAAACAAATTAATTATGATGTGGATGGGACTTTTGATGTTATGCTACTAAACTTTAGATATTTTGATGCTGGGTATAACGTCTTAATATGTTATTCAAGTAAAGTTGAATATATTTTTAGCATTGTTCATATTCAGTAGCTGTAGATATGTTCCTTTTACTTCTTAACATGAACTGCGTAACATAATTACTCCTTCCGTCTTAACTATTTTTGGCGACAATAGTTTCAGAGCTTCACAACTGTGAAGAAGCAACTTTTTGATTTTCTACTTGCAGCAAACAAACACTGCTGACATGTTAGACGAGGCTGTAGCATATGTCAAGCATCTGCAGAAAGAGATCCAGGTTGTTTATTATTACTTTATAAGTTTGAATTATTTTCCTAAAAGATTATGGTTCATCAACCATATTGCCGAAAGTTTAGGAATGTGGTTGCTGTTTAGAAATTGGTTTATTGTTCAGTAGTTGCAGTTTATCTATTATAGGAAACTATTTGTCGTTGACAGGATCTATCCGAGCATCAAAAGAAATGCAGATGCTTAACGAACGATTGAACAATTGGATCACCTTACTTGGATGCAGGGCCGGCCCTGACTATTTTGTGGCCCTAGGCAAAATCGAAAATATGGGCCCTTTATATTTAAAAAAAAAAAAGAACAATAAAGATCTACATTGTATTTATAGTTACATAAATTGTTCAAACAACTTATAAATATAATTCAAACTAACTTGCAATCCAAAACGAAAAATAGACATCATTCTTTTGATTTCCATATTTTTCACACCTGCAATAAATATATCCATTATACAGTATCAGAGGAAAGATTTTCTTCGAGCAGTTGCAGATGCAAAATCTTTAATAATCCCATCGACATCAATACTCTCTAACATCTCTTTCTCAATAGCTAAAGTTGCCAATCCGTTCAATCTTTCTTGTGACATTGATGACCTCAAGTAGGTTTTTATCAATTTAAGCTTTGAAAAGCTTCTTTCAGCAGATGCTACAGTCACGGGCAAAGTTAATAAAATTCTGTAAGCAATGGAAACATTGGGATAATAATCTGAACATTTTACAAATTCAAGAATTTCAACTGCCGACATGAACTCAGTAGGTAAAGATAATTGCAACACCTTTAATTCAGAGAATAGATCATCTAAACCAACATCTAATGAATCACCATAAGAGAATGTAGAATGAAAATTAACACAATTTTTTCTCAACTCGATATTATCTAAGAACTTCAACTTATTGGAATTATATAAAAATCCAAAAATGCTTTCAAATGTTTTCAAGTCCTCAAATCTATTCTTCAAGGAAGAAATAGCCATATCAACTACAACCAAAAAATATTCAATTCTAAATAACTCTTCAGGTGATTGATATTCTTCTTCCTCATTATTCTCTCCAAAATATTTTTTTCTAATCATACGACGTTTTGTTACAAAGACCGGCTCTACTTCCATTTCAAGTGCAACACTTTTAGCAACATTCATGCTTTCCATAAAACCTACATCTCGATACTTTTCAAAAAACAACATCACACCTTTCAATTGTTTCATTGTAGTATCAATGCACACAGACTTAGATTGCAATTTCTTACTCACCATATTAATAGCAAATAAAATTTCATACCAAATTACCATCCCAAGTAGAAACTCAAAGATTTCTAATGCATGAATCAAACTCTCTGCTTCACTCTTTGTCTTTGCATCATTATCACAAGAGTCGTATAGTTTCAATAAAGCTAATCTTATTTGTGGACATTGGAACCGTATAGCTTTAACACTTTTAATTCGACTCTCCCAACGAGTATTAGACAAATATTTCTGAGTTAAACCTGATACATTATCAAGTAAAATATTCCATCTTTTGGTAGAACCTGAAAACAGGGAATATACACGTTGAATAACTCCAAAAAATGAAATAGTTTTATCACATGAATGTGCCATGTCACCAAGAGTAAGATTAAGACTATGACAAGCGCAATGCATATATAAAGCTCTAGGGTTTAATTCAAGAAATCTCTTCTGAACACCTTGATGCTTTCCTTTCATATTGGAACCGTTGTCATAACCTTGACCCCTCACATAATCAACATTAAGGCTAAGTGAATGTAAAACATTTTGCAATTCATTAAAAAGCCCTAAACCTGAGGTATCATCAACTTTTAAATATTCTAAGAAAAACTTCTCAATTTTAATTGGATTATTTGACATATTCACACATCGAACTATAAGAGTCATTTGTTCTTGATGGCTCACATCAGGGGTACAGTCAAGAATCACTGAAAAATATTTAGCCTTTTTAATGAGCTTAATAATAGAACTTCTGACACTTTGAGACAAAATGGAAATAAACTCATTTTGAATTCTATGCCCAAGATAATGATAATGAATTTCACGATCTTTAATACGTCTAACATGATCTTGCATAATCACATCAAATTCTGCAATCATTTCAATCAATCCCAAGAAGTTACCATTGTTATCCTGATATAATTTATCATTAGATCCACGAAAAGCAATATTATGTTTAGCCAAACACTTCACAACAAATAATATTCTATATAAGACCTGCCTCCAATGCTCTTTCTCTTTCATAATATCCTCTTGCAAAGATTTATCAATTGTTTCATTATTATTCAATCTCACCCTCATTTCATTCCAGGTACTCATGTTAGACATATGCTCGTTACTAAGTTCATGTTGTCGAAGTCTTTGGCTAATATGTCTCCAATCACGTAATCCTTCATTTGCTAACAAAGTTACATTATTAGTAGATTTGAACAACTTACAACAAAAATAATATACTTTGTCAACAAGCTTGGAATAAACTAACCATTTCCTATCCATAATCTCACCATTGCTAAGCTTCCTAGAATAGTATGCATATGAAAAATGCCTAGAATGTTCATATGTAGGAAAATCACAATCTATTTCCCTTATGGGACCTTTCTCAACTAAAATATCTCTCATTTTGTTATCAAGTTTCTCCCAATTTTGTGGATCATAAATATCAATAGGAGCACTTGTTTGGTCTTCATCAATGCCAAAACTTTCACTAGTAGATGCATTTAGCGCAATGTTCGGTTCAATCGAATCATCAATATTATCATTCTCATTTGCATGATTTTCATCCTCTAAGTGTTCATTTGACTGATTCAAGTTCTCTTGTGCATCTACCTTCTTAAAGACAAATTTATCAAGAGCTCTATGTTGTGATTTTTTAAACTCATCCTCTCGTTTTCTCTTTTTCCTTTTCTCACTTCCAGATAAATGTTTCCTTGGCAACATTTTATAGTTGAAATAGCAAGCACATAATTAGCATAAGAACTAAAAAAGAACAATAACACCTGAACATGGATTTTGCTTTAATTCGATATCAACAACCGCAACAAGTCGTTATATTCTTGTTCCTGACAAATCATTAAAAGGACAAAATTATTAACAAAATACAAATTTGCAATTCTTTTAGACATATTAACAAACACTTAATAGTTAATCACTTTTAAGAAGTAGAAAACAAGAATAATAAAAAATTAAAACAAAAGAAAGTATAAATAGCAGCTAAATAATAAATACTAAGCAAACATCATTGTGTTCTTGTGGTGGTCTCCTTTGTATACATTGAAATCGGAGGAATTATTAAACAAATACAACAAACAATAAAGTATTACAACTACATAAAATTTGGATGTTGTAGAGAAAGATACAATGTCTTGGTATGATTTCCAAAACTCCTCCTACCTTCGGTAGTTAATGCATTACATCATAAACCTCTAATCCGATCCCTTATGATTACATAGATTTTTGCACGCGGAATGCTATTGTTCGATGATAGTGTTTCTTGAGCTGTACCATATTGTACAAAAGTAGCGTTTGGGGCAAGAATAATGAGTGCAGCAGTTAGAACTTGTACATCACATGCCATATATATAAGCTGCTGAAAAGTTTGTAATATGTATTTATAAAGATCTCACCTTTCCTTCCTCTAATTATGGAGACGAGTGATCTTGTTGTTGTTGCAAAAATAAATCCCTATCATATTCAGAAATGCAGCAAGTGCATTTATACTTTGAAAAGTTTTCCAAGAACTCAAACTTCATACTCCTCTTGGACTTAGTTTGCAAATGCAGACATTGATGAGATGATTCTTGGGCTTAGAGCTTTCACCTCAAAAAAATTTATTTATTATACATACAATTCATCATTTTGCTATTCATTTTGATATTTTTGTATGTTGATAAATTTATTATTATTTTTTTTCTTTTTATGAGCGAACACTTCTATTTTATATATACACATAATTTAATTAAATATAATTAATTATTTAAGATTCCAACTCCACTCAATACAAATTAAATTATTATTTTTTAATATAAAAATATTAACAGATTTGATCAAATTAAGTTAAAGTTATTTTTAATAGAACGGTTCAAATCCTATTGGACGCAATTTTTTTCCATCTATTTTTTTATTTCGACAGCAAAAAAGACTTTTTGCATAATTTGAACCCGAGACACTTGATTCCTTTTTGAAGAAAAAAGCGAACCATTTTTTATGCTTGCTCCTGAAGTAGAAACCGGTCCATTTGTTCCTGAATAGCTTCTTTCAAAAGAGCTTCTGCTTCTTCAGTAAATGTCTTAGTAGAGGATATTATTTCTTGGAACTGAGGTTTATTGGTTTTTAAGTAAGTACGTAATTCAACAAGAAATTTCCTTACCTGTCCAATTTCTAATGAATCAAGATAACCGTTTGTTCCGGTATAAATAGTCATTATCTGTTCTTCTACCGTAAGGGGAGCCGCTTGAGATTGTTTAAGCAATTCGCGTAATCGTTGACCTCTTGCCAATTGATTTTGAGTAGCTTTATCAAGATCTGAAGAAAATTGTGCAAAGGCTTCTAATTCTGCAAATTGCGCGAGTTCCAATTTTAATTTACCGGCTACTTGAAGGAGCATAACGGACCCTCCCAACCCTATTTGTAAAAGACATTTGGTGGAGATTCCTATTTTCTTTGATCCACTAAGATATTTTGTACTTTTCGTTTGAAGTTCAAGTCAAATTACATACTGTACAATTTTTAATTGTATCAATGAGACTTGAGTACATGTAACCATCAACTTTAGGTGTGCTTATTTTCAACTCAACACTCTTAACATTCATCTAGAGGTTATTGCAAATTTTGTAATTAGAGAAGGATGCACTATAATTATGAAATATAAACCCTAATTTAGTTCCAAATTAAACAGAAAGCCGATATGATTTATGAGGTATAACCAGTATGTATATAGAAAAACGGCCCAATTAGAAATGGGCTTCGGCCCAATTAGTTTACCTTCTTCAGTTATGTGGTTCATATCAATACACCGCGCTTCAATTCTTCAATTGCACCGCAATTAGCAGAACAAATTCGACTCACCAAATTCAACTACTGTGTTCATTTTCAATCAATAGAGTTCTAGCAAAATCTAGTTTCTCATTCTGGGTTGTTTCGAGAGCATTTCTTCGAGGTAAGGTTATGGTATTGATGTCTAGATTATCTAAGCTCGCGTGTTATTTATGTCTATCCGTATGATCGTTTTTTCTCACTCTGTTCTGATGGAAATTCGCTTTCAAATTCAAATTTTGTGTTGCTAAGACAGCTCAGAAAAGCAACTATGGCTGCATTCAGCTTCGATCATAAAACACCCACTCCAGTAATGATTAAACGTGTTTGTGAATTATTTAAGAAGCGAGAAGATATTTATATGTAATCCACACAAGATATATGTGCATCTTTTCGGGCCATTGTTGGAATTTTGCTTGTCGTCATAGTTGCTAATTCAGTTTTGGTGTAAATGGAGCAGATGGGTGCTGTCAATTCTGAACTAGATGACCTATTTCAGGAGAAAAAGCGGGTTAAGAATCCCCTTGTTCCCATTGGTAAATATCTCATCTTGTCCTAGTTCGATTTTTTTTCCATTGAAATTAATACTGTGTTGTGTCTTGTACCGCTTTCTTATGTTGAGTCAGTTTTCTTAGCTGTACCTCTTATTAGCAAATTAGGATTTTGTGTTATACACTAGTTTTCACAATCAAATGGTTGAATCACTTCTTTTAATGGATTTATGATTTATCCAATCATTATGCTGGGATGACAGATTGATGCCTGGGCTACTAGTTTCCTCTTTTGTGCTTTTTTTTCGGGGTTTATATTTATATAAAGTTTGAGGGAGTTGAGCTGTTTCACTAGCTAGTTGGGGTATAACTTTACAGTTTATATAATTCAAGTTGATCTTCAGCCTCTCTCGATGACAAAGCCTTGGCTTTGAGAACATAATCAAAGCTAGTCTAGTTTGCGAGCCACTTGAGCTATTGCAACATCTTTTTCTTAATGGAGTCGGGATAAATTATAGAATTTGAGATTTAATTGAACTGGGTCGGGTTAAACTTATGATCATCACTATATTTTTGTTTTCTTGTCCTGTGGAGTGGTAGAAAGTTCAGGTCTTATTCTATGTTGATATCGGTGTAGGTCAAGTTGTTGTCTGTCAAATCTTGGCTTTTGCAGTTTCTCTTTAAATGCAAACCCCAAAATTGCATCACATTTCAACTCCGAGTGAGTGCACTGTGCACATGTTAAACTTTTCTTTTCTTTTTTCTCTTTTTGTGAGAGTTAGTTAACGTAGACCGAATACCTGAGGTTATGATGTTAATATTTTTAGCTCTTGGAACCATAACCTCACCAATCATCGAACTGACTATATTTAGACCTCCAAGTGTTTGCATGAGTTCAATTTTGATGATATTAAAATTCAGCATCCTCAACTCAAGTTATTTTTCGCTTCTCAGGTGCTCTCATGACGGCAGGAGTGCTGACGGCGGGTTTAATCAGTTTCAGACAGGGAAACTCTCGTCTGGGTCAAAAGTTAATGAGGGCTCGTGTAGTTGTACAAGGTGCTACAGTTGCACTCATGGTCGGAACAGCTTATTACTATGGTGAGAAGTTTTGAGGATGATGCTACTGCTGCTACTGTTGCTGCTGCTGCTGCCTCTTGAGAGCTTTGTTCTGCTCATTCTCTTCATAAATGCAATGTGCTTTAGTTCACCTTGCTAAATTGGTTTGATTTTGTTTATATAAACATAGAGAGAGTGAGTGATTCTGATTCTTAAGATGTTTGTTCTTTGTGAAACAGTAGGAGCCATAGATAGTCAAGTACTATAGCGTTGCAATCAATAACATTGACAGTTCTAGCACCATTGGATTGATGATTTCTTCTCCCAATCAATAACATATAACGATGATGTTCGAAATTGTAGAACTCTTTGGCAAGAATGGGGAATCTGACAGGCGTCTTAAGGAAAAAAAAAATGACTTAAAACAATATATTATGGATCGAGTAAAATTTGAGTTGTATTTACCTTATTATATTTATAAAAAAATGATCGTGTATACTGGGGTGTACTTACGACATTGTTGTAACTCTTAAAAATGTTTCGTTTCTCCCTTGACATTCTAATGACAACTCCATTTTAAATATTTTAACAATTATCATCCCTAGACAAAGGTATATATGCTACAGAAATATTCTAAACTAGTGAGCAAATTAATAATCTTGCATGAGCCATTAGACTTCCTGCTTGAAGATAATTAATTTACAAAACATTACTGAAACTTTTGGAATTTTTTATAGAAATGAGGCATTTTTAACGGTTAAAAAGAAAATATAAGATCAAATTTAAAAGAAAATGAAAGTATAAATACTCATTAGCTTAGCACCCTTTTCATACAAAAGTATTCCTCAAAACAGTATATAATCTCCTCACTGCGTCAAAAAAGAAGCTGAAAGAAAGAACAAATAAAACACAATACATCTACCAAAAAATTGATCGAGTAGATTTCATCAATGCCCTCCTCTTCCCCTGCTGCTCCTCCCACGGCCTCCACCACCCCTGCCACGAGAGCCACCACCTCTTCCGCGAGAGCCGCCACCTCTTCCACGAGAGCCACGACCACCCCTTCCACGAGAGCCACCACCACTTCTACCACCATCAGGCAACTTCAATGACTGCACACCCCTCCTCTTATTAGGTCGCGCCTCCTCATCATCGTCATACTCACTGGATTTAGCTGAGCTCCTGGGTTTGAAAGAGATTTCACGCGACCCCCCTTGCCCGTGTTTGACCACATCCTTTGCACCTCTCTGTTGTTTTGTACGAGCTATCCTTTCACCTAGAGGAAGGGATTCCTCATCTGCAATGGACTCGTCGTTCCAGAATGCTTCCGCATGTCGGTTGTCCTTCACTTCATAAAATCTGTCAACGTGAAATAAAATTGAAAAGAGAATCAGATCCATATATACAGAATTCATCTCATCTTAGAACTTGTAGTGGAACAGCGACGGCGATTATGAGTAGATATTCGTTATGTATTCCAGAGAAAATAAAACCATTAATTATGTATCTTCAATATTATTTCATGCTTGCATGATACAAGGTGTTACTTCACTTGCACAAAATGAGGCAGAAGTTAAGGATCCAAATCAACATGGATTTTGTATTTTTAAATGTATTGAGAACTGCGATAAAACCAACCAACTACATAAAATAAAAGGACAAGGGTTAAACATTTGCAAAAAGATAGATTGAGAGAGGAAATCTGACCTTTGTGATTTTCTCTTAGATTTGTCATTGGCATCTTCAAGGTCATCTTCTGATGGTACATCAGAACCACTAATACTCTGTTCATCCTCTTCTGAAAGAGCCTCAAAATGCTCCTCGAGCAAAGATGGCTTCTTTGTTGTTGATGGCATAGGGTGCAGAACCTTGTATTCTTGTGAGTGTTCATCAACCTCAAAGTCCTGCAAGAGATGATGTTACAACCATAATCACGGCAGTGGCAGTTGAGCTTTCCGAATGATCTAACTAGTTCACTATTTCACAGATCGAAGCTATGGCATTGGAATATTTCAGAATTATGGAGTCAAAACTTGGGGTTTTCATTTTCATCCAATAATAAGAATATATCCCAAATCCCTAAATAAAATTACTAAAAGTGAAGAGCTCAGATTTTAGCTAAAACCACAAATTTTAAGAAATCATGCCATCAGTTTCTCACATATCATCTTATGTTAAATATATTGGAAGACAAAACCTACTAGAGAGCATCATAAGAACTTAATATTTTACATGAGATAATCAATCGTTCAAAAACGCATCTACGTACCTTATTCTTGAACATAATATTGAACCTCTCATCATTGAGAATATCAGCGGTGAGACCTTTCTTCTTCTTAGATGCTTTCTTAGCTCCTGATGTCTTCTCATCATCATCAACATCAGCATCATCATTCTTTTCACCATCAGCATCCTTCTCATTCTGCAATTCCTCATCTTCAAGTAGCCTGGATGCCAAAGTCCGATTAACTTTCGGCAGCTTTCTTTTGATCTGTAGAAAAGTGCAAGAGAAAACAAAACAATTCACAAACAGCTCAAAGATGATGATATACCACCCAATCGCTAATACAAATCAAAATGCAGAAAGTATCGAACTAGCGACCACACAAACTTCGCGCTCATATAACTCCTCCCCGCAACGTTTCCAACAAACAAAGCAAAGACATCCAAAAGTAATTTCATCAGTTTGACTGATAAGTACAAAAACTAACACCCGACAAGTAAATAGAAAATAAATAAATAAATAAGTTGTTCCATCTAATTGCAAAATTCCCAACAAATCAATGAAATCAGGTTATCCTGTTCAGTTGCTTGCAAACTGTTTCAGAGAAGTAGGAGAGGTACACTGAAAACACAAAATGCATGTGAAATAAAGCATACCGTAATTCTACTCTCGCGTTCAAGGTACGATTTTTCCTGCTTTCGTTTCTCTATATAAGAGTCGTAAGCAAAAGGATTGGCCAAGCTTTGTGCCTGCATTAAGATAGCCAATTCTTTATTACAAATAACACAAAAATTACCAGTGATTTTAAATAGAAAGTCCAACTTGGAGAATATCTCGTGAACAATAGGTAGATTGGCAGATCAAAACTGTGAGTATTGTTTGGAGAGAGATTTTGTTGCTCATGATAGTTCCCAAATAACAAGTTTTTACCTTTTTATACAGTCGATAATCAATAAAATAACCGTGCATATAAGCCCTTAGAAGGTTGGTGCCAATCAAATTCGTCAAATTCAGTTTAGCAAGGTCCTCCTTTGTCAAAAACTTGTAATCATCATAAATTGATGTTTGTCCACCCTCCTCAAGCTCTTCCTGTAAGGCCATGCAGTAGAGCAATTATTAACATCATCAATGCGTAATCTGTTCTGTATGAAAGTCAGGAACATAAGATAAACCATACTGTTAGATTCTCCAAGTAAGAACACCACTTCGGAGCAGGTCCAAGGGCAGGGATGAAGTAAGATGGTATTTGGCTGCTGTCCAGAGCCAACAGAATCAGACCACTTTCTTTGAAAACACATATATCATTAATTTTACCAGCAGCGGGCTCAATGCTGGTCATACCATCTCCCTGAAATTAATAGAAATAAATTAAGCTTCTATATTCCAAATATTGTGTTATATTGTTGTTACATGTGGTCCACTAAGCTTCTTGGAATGCTTAAAAAGATAGTTATCTATACATGCTAACATTTGATAGTATATTTTGACTGTCCTAGACAATAAAAGAGGTTACATTCATAACCATTTGCATTCAAATTCTACATGTGTTGAAAAACTATTGCAAGTAAGCACACCTATTCATGACAGTGAAAATAATGAAATATGTATAAACATAATAATACTAAAGAGAAATTGTGTATCATACATGGAAGAACAAAAGAAAGGAATACTAGTAGCACTAGTGAGTGGTGACAGGCTGACAGCTGAATGATTTCATAATTATTAATTGACATATGGCACTCGTACCTTACTTTGAATAAGTTGATATGTAAACATACTTGATTGTGATTAAATTGGTTAGCAGAAATGAATGATAAAAACAAATGAGATGGAAATAATATATCACCGTTTCAGGGTCCCAAATCCTGACTATGTGCTTATCTGTAGAGATCAATTTTGATTGCTCGGAATTTAGTGTCTTATGCCACTTAATGTTCAGTATCGGGCTGCCATACCTGCAAAAAAGTATAATAAATTGCAACGTGAAGATCATGAATTATATAAATAAATAATACAAACAGAAAATTGATAGCTAGTAAGGACAACTTACATATGATCCTTTATTCGTAAAGGATTAGATGAGCGCAAGTCGTAAATTAAAATCTGCATATCACATATGACAGAACATAGAAAGTATTACAATTAGTTTAAAAACTGCATAAAGAAAAGGATACATGCAGTACATTATATATAGCCATATAGGTATTTCACTTCTGTGGCAAGCTCTTTAGTCTTTACTTACCACCGCCAGATATGAAGTAGCAATTTGTTATTATATCACTTTGTTACAGTCTCGTAGAACATAAGATGATAAAACCAATGAAAACTAGTAAATGTAAACTAAGTCGTGCTGCATAAAAGTAAAAGAATGCATGTCCACATGAAAATAGCTGAATCGGGTTAAGAATATAGAAGAGTTGACATATCCATATGAGTAATATAAACTTCATAAATTTTTGATGAAACATATCTTGCTAGATAACACATTAATATTATCATCAGGAAGATAAATAATCAACAACACATACCTACAGTAAGACATTTACTACACATGATAAAGGACAAGACAATAGAACTTTAATGGTAGTAAATTACAGATTTATGTACCTTTCCAGTACTGCTTCCAACAGCCATGTGATAACCTCCATCTCCATCAAATTCAATTGCAGTTACCTCCTAAAATAATAACAATCTATAAAATTCATTTATTGATAAAATAAACTCATATAATATCAGCTAATAACACTATAAAGCATCTTATACTGGAAACTATAGTATTAAGTATGCTACCGCGTCATTATCACCACCACCAGCAACAACATCTAGTCGACCAACTGATGACTTAGTTCTCATGTCAAAACATTCAACAGCTCCATCCTCACCACCACCAGCAACTAGCCCATGGACTTTGCTGAATGGGCCAACACATATTTTACTTTAAAAGATGCTATTAAGTAAAAGCATGGAACTGTATGGAAGGAAATTGACGTTTGACTAACCTTCGAGATACCACATTTAGAGCTGGTGATTGGGTGCTTAGAGAGGCCAGGAAACGCCCCTGTCGAGTATATATTAGCATTAGAAAGTTGAACTTCATAATTTAACATTATTTAACACCTATCATAGAAATAATGAACAAACTGAGCAAAACTTAACGTAGAAGAAAAAACTAATTCGCAATGCAGGCTGTGTGAAGCACTACCTAGGAAGAAGGTACAAAGTTTATTAGTAACACAAACCTGCTCTAAGTTTATCCTATACAGATCTGGAGAAGAAGCAGCACAAATTAAATCACAAGACCAGCTGTCATAGGTCATATCTCTTCCCATCCTGTTGAAAAGGCAATGCATAAGAAACCAAAAACCATCAATGTGAATTGTGGAAATTTTAGAAGAGGAAAGGACCTTGATATTAGCAAATGTAAATACAGCAAATAAGGAGACGGGGGAGGGAGAGAGAGAGTACCGAGGGATTCTCAAACTGTAGTGACTCCCATATTTTGCATGAAGACGTACAGATCGGTCAGTGCAAAGAAATGCCATCTTTGAGTAATCATCATCTAATATCTGTTCATCAAGAAATTTCAGAATGCAACTGATTCAGAGTAATAAAGAATGCAGGGCAAAAAAATATCATCTTTGAGTATTCATCATCAATACTTGTCCTACTTCAACGCACGCATTACCTCAAAATCAACAATTTCAGAAACCAAATGTCTTTCAAACTTCAGCGACAATTCCCTCAGTTCGTACACTTTGACTTGCGGAGGGTATATGCCTGGATTACAACAACAAAAGCCAAAAAAGATATCAAATTATCAATACGTATCTCATCAAATAAATAAAAACAATTTCTTGAACACCATTATATTAAGCATTAACCTGAAGCCACGAGAAACTCTCCATCAGGCGTCACCTTGATTCTAGAAGTCGAGGTTTCAAACCGCAAGTCCTGTACCAAATCTACCCTCTGCTGATAATCTGAAATTCAATGAACAAAAACACATCACTCCTAAATTATCACCTGCCAATATTCAAGCATTTAAGGTTCTCACTTTTCATCAGTTTTTATATAACTATAACTATTCAAACTTGAACCTGGATTCTTCCGCAGTGCCCTGAGCTTCTTTGGAGGGATCCATGTCGCAAGAGACCGGTTCTGACCGGATACTGAGTACATCTTCACTCCATTAATGGAGGAAGACTTCAAAGTTCCCCCTTCATACGCCATCTTCTACAAACTCAATCAACAAACTACACTTGGATATTAGGTTTTCGGAAGACAAAGCTCAAGGCGGCGGAGTGGTATCCAAACTGCATGTAGTGAGCATACATACATAAATATATATAAATAAATTACGTAATTCAGATTGAAAAAAAAAAAAAAAAAACATGCCAATAAGACGCAATAACCTACTCCAGCAACACGGAAAACTCTATTAAAAAATCATACTTTTCGAAATTTATGGAGCTACAATATCAAGTGTTAATCGTATTACAAAAATCAAAACTAACTAGCCGCGTCAGAAAGCAGCAATTCCCAACTCGAATGGAAGATTCAATTAAAAAACAAATACGGTCCGTGCAGAGAACCGCCGCGACTGGTTGCGGAAGATGGCGGCGCAGCTTATTGGCGGTAATAGCTGCTATGTTTGGGGAATTCCAAATTTCAGGTATTAAACTGTGAAGAAGGTATATAATCAAATAATGGGCTTTTTGTTGCTCCTTCGGCCCATATTAGAATATGGGCTGAATCCAAGCCCATTAAAATAGTCCGAATAATTGTGCACTATTTTAGGCCCAATCAATAACTGGAATCAAAACACCTAAAGTCCCCAACTCAACTATACTCAACCACTGATTATTAATTGAAGAGATTTAAATATTAGGTCATGCATTTAACTATGCATTCCAAAATTAGACCCCAATGAAAGACCAATTTAAATTTAATATACTAAAAAAAGTACTCCAATTATCCAATATAATGACTTACTAACAACGAATTTTTAGTTATTTATCTAAATATTATTGGATGACGACCTTCAACCATTTATGGGGAAATTTCACAATTAAATAGTATGAATATAGTTTATTTTATTTTCATAAATGAAAAAACTTTCTTGAGAGCTTCCACTCATAAACTCATAAATAAATACCCAACTGCATTTCGTCCTCATATTTTCTGTTTTGATGTGATGCGATGCGATGCGAGAGAGTCCTATTTCTCTTTCTTTATGATGCTTCACTTCACCACCTAATTTTCATCTATTGACTTGTCCATAACACCCTTGCAAAATCCCACACAGTTATTGGTGGATTATTATTATTTCCCCTATATTAATATTCTTAAATAAATTATGCCACGTCGTACTGAACTTTTTTTATTAGATTAATTATTTACCTCAAATTCTGATGGGAGTCGGTAGGTATTCATTCCTATTCATATGAGGAGGTCAATTTAATTGCTTCATTTTTTGAATTATTAATTGCGTATGTGTTTCTTTCTTGTACTCTATCTTCACTGGAATAATGAGATTTTCTATTCTATTTGTAATATCTCGTGTTACATTAATACGAATCATGTGACATTAATACGAATCATGTGACATGATTCTCCAATGACTAGCTCTTAATATATATATATATATATATGTGCGCGCGCGCGACAGTACATGATTAAATGCTCATATAATATGCATGCATGTATACACTAAAAATATAATCTTGGATTCTAACTGACAAGCTAAGCATGTTATCTAATATTGTAATATAAAATTGCAAAACCTAGCTAATGCATATCAGTTACTGAGACACAGTTGAGACAGTGCATTTGGTTCAAAATAGAGCCAAAGCAACCAGTAATGTTTCCACATACATTTCTTGGTATATTTGGTTGTACTATTTGTTTTTTTCATTGTTGAGTAGAGGAGAAGGAAGAGTAGAGGTGGTAGAGGAAATAAACATAAATAAGTGGAACCAAAAGTAATTGCCACGTTCTGCTGACATGTGAATGTAATGCTACGATACAAAATTAGGTACTACATGACTTGCCCCTTTCACTCACTTTTTATATATAGATCTACCCTTTTTTCTTACTTTTACAACATATTTTATTACTTCCATTCTGGTAATAACAGCTTTTCAGGACCACATTTCGGTCCTACTCAAGGTTAAGCTTAACGGTCCTGCCGCTTTCTCAATCAACTAACCGAACTCTTGAAAACAAGGAAAGAAAATGATTCACTAAGGAGTCCGGCACCAACCCGCCCCGCTCTGAAAAATGAATGGGCCGGCACTACTAACCAAGCCCAGTTCTCGCCGATAGGCGCTGGTAGCTTGCTTCCAAGCCACTGCACTAGATGTGCGGATAGTCGTAATAGTCGGTCCTTACTAAAAAATAGTATAACTGCTCCAAGTAGAGGGAATGCATGAATTCCAATCTTTGACCTTAAGTCCTCCATACCATTAAGGAGTCGCTAAGACCAGTATTACTTATTTTGACATTTCATTAACAATAATTTATTTCCCTTATTAGTAAAGTTTTTGAAATGTTTAATGATTTTTTCGTAATCCATAGTTATTAAGTATTATTTGATTTTCGCATAAAAAATAATTGAATCGTTATTAATAAAATGGAGAGAGCATGTTCTGAAATCAAAACTATCAATGGAACATTTTATTTCATACAATAGCACATATATAAGTCATAAGTTATAAAAATAAATGAATCATTATTAATAAAAGGAAGAGAGTATATCCTGAAATCAAAATTATCAATGGAACAATCAATTTATTACAAAACCAACACACATCTTGTGAATTTATTTTGATTAAGTCATGGAGGTACTTAATAAAAAAATTTATCACCACTGCATAAAATGAATAAATATTAAACTTGGATATTGAATTCAATTCCACTTGAAAAAAGTCTTGTTAAAAGAAGATGATATCTCACTATATATATTGGTTCTAATAACCATACACAACTAATGCGGAACAATTTTAACAATAAACTTGTTCATAAAAATACAAGACATGTTGAAAGGATTACTGATAAATAAAAAGCATAAGATCCTAAAATCTTAAATCATTCCATACAATAAAAACATTGTTGTTTGTGGATCTGGTTACCCTAAATACTAATTCATTCATACAATCATTTTGGTCACATGGAAATATGGCCATATATAAATAAATTATTGACTATAGCTCTTTTAGAGAAGCATATTTAGTATCTTCATCAAAGCAATTTGCATGCAATGAGACATGGGATTTTAAAATGGAAAATAAAGGTGGGCTGCAGCTGAGGTCCCAAGCCACCCCACTTATAATTTATCCTTACTGACAAATACATCACACCTAAGATCTATCTATACATTTTATGTATGTTGTATTTGTATTATATATATGTGTGTGTGTGTAGTTCACAAATTATCACTCTGTTACATACAGTATACATTAAAATACACCTGAGGAAGGCAGCAACTATGAATTTCCTTTGTTATATATATAAAATAGTGAGTGAAAATAAAGTAAATACTCCATCTAACATTAAAAACTCTTGTATATGGTAGTTGAGTTTAGTCATGATTTTTAAGTGTATTTCGACTTGGATAATAGGCAAGAGGCATGCAGTTGAATTTAGTCATGATTTTAAGTTGTGAAGCAATGCTCCTGCGGCTGTGTTCTAGTTTGCTTTCGTGATGTTGTGTGTTGTTGGTTTGTGATGTGTTGTTGTAAATGGTTGTTTTGGTGTGACATTGTTCATGCCTCTCTATTAATAAGATGTACTCTCTTCATTTCATTAAATATGTCATGTTTTGATTAAAACTATGAGAGCTTTGTGGTCAAAATATGAAATATTTAACGGAAGAGATGAGTATTTCTTTGATTAAACAAAAAAACATTAAAAACTCTTGTTATGGATAACTCAACCACTCCTAAAGTCCAAACAAGTGAAACAATAAAGTAATTCACTCGCGCTCTTGAAAAGGAAATCCTATCTGATTAGTTAAATGGGATAGAGAAAAATATTGCTTTTTAAAAAGTTTGTTTCTTAGTTTTCATGAACCAATCAAACCCATCGAAAAGCATTTCCCTTTCAATTAATCCCACTAAATTTTTTTTCCCCACGTATGTATATATGCATATCGACGTCTGCATAGGTACACGCTTTATTATATTTAATTTTAGCATGTACTACTTTGTAAACTAAGGTAATAATCAGTTACTTTTACACTTTCTACACTCTTAACAATGAAGGCTTGTTAATTACTATATATTTCTAATGATTTATGCTCTCAAACTAAAATTCAAAATCAAAACTCATGGATTTCATTTTTTATTTATTTATTATTTGGTGCTCTCATAAACACTTGAGACATTGTGTAATTACAAATAATTCTTGTCAATTATTAAGGAGGGAAATACTATTTTGTTACGACAAGGTATGTGAACACGTACAATAATACACAGAGGCAGGACAGAAAATCAAGAAAAAACACAAATCAAGAAGTGAAGGAGATAAACATGGTGGTTTCTAAAGAGGAAAAAGAGATAAACATGGTGGTAAGGGGTAGGGGCCCCCACCTCCACCCCCCACCCAAAATATTTAATTTTTTACTTTCCACCCAACAAAATTCAAACTAGTGTTCCTGTCTTCTTACTCCAAACCAAATAAACCCAATGACTTCTTCCCCCATCGTCAACTATATCCTCCACCTCTCTCCTCATCTCCCTCTCTCACATCTCTATCTCTCTCCACCTACCTGCTGTTTTTTACCTTCTCTTTCTTCAACCGTGGCTCGCTGAATCACTATTAAGACACACTCTCTCTCTCTCTCTCTTGAAAGTCTCAATGGCGAAGCTGGTGGTGGAAGTTCTTGACGCCAGCAACCTCATGGCCAAAGACGGCCATGGCAGCGCCAGCCCTTTTGTGGAAGTGGAATTCGATGAGCAGCGCCACCGAACTTCCACTAAGCATAGAGATCTCAACCCCTTTTGGGATGAGAAGCTTCTCTTCAACATCAACAATCCCGGAGATCTCCCCAACAAATCTATCGACGTCTTCGTCTACAACGATAACACCAACGGCAACAAGAATTTTCTTGGCAAAGTCCGAATTTCCGGAACGTTTGTGCCTTCCTCCAAGCAAGAAGCCATGGGGCAGAGGTACCCTCTTGAAAAGAGAGGCCCCTTCTCCCACGTCAAGGGGGATATCGCCTTGATGATATACGCCGACCTGCATGGCGGCGGCAACGGATTCGAGGGGTTTGAGGCGGTGGAGGAGGTTTTGAACCACAAGGAAGGCGCGGAGAATCATTACAGCAACCACCAACACCATCAGAATTCCAGGCAGGAGAGTGCTCCACCGCCATTGAAGGAGATCAATACTAACAAGTTCGATGAAGAGCTTTTCTACAAGGAGAGCCATGATAAGGGCAAGAAGAAAAGCAAGGACAAGGAGGTGCGTACCTTCTTCTCCATCGGTAACCACGGCCACAACCACAGCCATGGAGGTGGAGGAGGGAACCACGGCCATGGCGGCGGTGGAGGAGGAGGGAACCATAGCCATGGGGGAGGGGGTGGAGGGCCACCGCCTCCACCGTCCGAGAGACCGACTTTTGTCGAGACACGTGGAGACTTTGCGAAAGGCGGAGGAGCTTCGGCGGCCACAGTGATGCAAATGCAGTTCCCGGGGCAGAAGCCGGAGTATGGCGTGGTGGAGACTCGGCCACCGTTGGCTGCAAGAATGGGGTATTGGGGGAGAGACAAAACAGCAAGCACTTATGATTTAGTGGAGCAAATGAATTTTTTATACATAAGTGTAGTGAAAGCAAAGGATCTACCCGTGATGGACATTACTGGAAGCCTCGATCCTTATGTAGAAGTGAAAGTAGGGAACTACAAAGGGGTGACCAAGCATCTTGAAAAGAATCAGTATCCAGTTTGGAATGCAGTCTTTGCATTCTCAAAGGAGAGACTTCAGAGCAACCTGATTGAAATCACAGTCAAAGATAAGGATTTTGTCAAGGATGATTTTGTAGGGAAAGTAGGATTTGATATTGCTGAAGTACCTCAGCGCGTGCCACCGGATAGCCCTCTAGCTCCGCAGTGGTACAAATTGGCGAACAAGAAAGGAGAGAAGCATCCTGATCATGGAGAGATCATGCTTGCAGTGTGGATGGGTACGCAAGCAGATGAAGCCTTCCCAGATGCATGGCACTCCGATGCTCATAGCTTAAGCCAGCAAAGCCTAACTAGCACGAGATCCAAAGTCTACTTCTCACCAAAACTGTACTATCTCAGAGTCCACTGCATTGCAGCTCAAGATCTGGTGCCATCAGATAGAGGCAGAATGCCGGATACTTATGTGAAAGTGCAGCACGGGCATCAGATCCGTGCTACTAGGCCTTCGTCGATGAAGCATATCAACCCAGAGTGGAATGAGGAGCTCATGTTTGTAGTGTCGGAGCCGTTTGATGACTATATATTTATTAGTGTGGAGGATAGGGTCGGGCCGGGGAAGGATGAGAATCTCGGAGCAATCTTAGTACCTGTTAGAGAAATTGCACAAAGAGGCGAGATTGCTAAGCTGCCCGAACCACGATGGTTTGCTCTGCAGAGGCAGCACAAGGCCGAGGAGGAGGCGGGGGAGAAGAAGAAAGAGGTGAAATTCGCGAGCAGGATTCTTCTTCGTCTCTGTATTGATGCGGGCTACCATGTTCTTGACGAGTCTACACATTTCAGCAGTGATCTTCAGCCATCATCTAAACATTTGAGGAAGCCCAGTATTGGAATTCTTGAAGTCGGAATCTTGAGTGCTCGGAACCTACTCCCAATGAAGGGGAAAGATGGTAGGTTAACGGATGCTTACTGTGTTGCGAAGTATGGGAACAAATGGATTCGTACCAGAACACTTCTTGACACACTGCATCCTCGTTGGAACGAGCAGTACACGTGGGAGGTCCACGATCCCTGCACTGTGATAACAATCGGTGTATTTGATAACTGCCACATTAATGGCAAAGACGAATCAAGGGATCAGAGAATTGGTAAGGTGAGAATCAGACTCTCAACTTTAGAAACTGATCGAATCTACACACATTCTTACCCGTTGCTAGTTCTAGCTCCGTCTGGGTTGAGGAAGCATGGGGAACTACATTTAGCAATAAGATTCACCTGCACAGCTTGGGTAAACATGGTGACGCAATACGGGAGGCCTTTACTACCAAAGATGCACTACGTACAGCCCATCTCAGTGAGGCACATAGACTGGCTGCGCCACCAAGCAATGCAGATAGTGGCAGCACGGCTGATTAGGGCTGAGCCACCTCTCAGAAAAGAGGTGGTAGAGTATATGTTGGATGTGGATTACCATATGTTTAGCTTAAGGAGGAGCAAAGCCAACTTCTTCCGCATAATGTACCTGCTGTCTGGTATCTCATACGTCTACAGATGGTTCAATGGTATCTGTTTCTGGAAGAACCCATTGACGACAATACTGGTGCACATCTTGTTTCTGATACTGGTCTGCTACCCGGAGCTGATACTGCCCACGGTTTTCCTGTACCTTTTCGTCATTGGGCTATGGAACTACCGGTTGAGGGCAAGGGTGCCACCACACATGGATGCTCGTCTGTCCCAAGCAGAGAACACTCATCCAGACGAGCTGGATGAGGAGTTCGATACATTCCCTACTTCCCGGCCTTCTGACATTGTGAGGATGAGATATGATAGGCTGAGGAGTGTTGCAGGGAGAGTGCAGACTGTGATCGGAGACTTGGCAACACAAGGGGAGAGAGCTCTATCTATTTTGGGGTGGAGAGATCCTAGGGCGACAGCTATCTTCATCATCTTTTCATTGATCTGGGCTGTGTTTCTGTATGTAACTCCGTTTCAAGTTGTGGCTGTGCTCATTGGTCTTTACGTTCTTCGACACCCAAGGTTTAGGAGCAAGCTGCCATCGGTACCTGTCAATTTCTTCAAGAGATTGCCTGCAAGATCGGACTCCCTTCTGTGAGATCAAGCATTTAGATTAAAGTAAAGCAGATAATTTATTCAGTATATAAGTTTCAATAATGTCTTCCTTCTTCAGCAGCAGCTAAAACTAAGTTTAGAAACTTACCAGCATTTCTTCATTTCCAATTTGGGCAGTAAGCATAATTTTTCCCTTTCATGTTTCACCTGTTCTTGATAATATTCAACATATATTTAATGAAATCGAGAGAATGCATGTTCTTTAGCGGTTCCATTTCTCAAATGAGTCGGTGACAACATAGAAATTCAAATATGTAGATCTCTGAAGGGGAGAACAGTTGCAATGATGGAAACACAACATATACTAATTTATCAAATCTCATAAACGCTATTTAGATGAGATATCTCATATCTCTATATCTTAGATACAACATTACAGTAACTATAGTAAAAAAACTCAATAGAATTCCCAAAACAAGAGCTTTATCAACAAGAGCCCACTCCTGCACTCCATCTCTTGTCCTTGGCTTTTCATCAGATTTCGACACCACGTTCTCATTCAGAGAATTGTTCTTCCGCTTCCTCAGTAACCATCCTATTACGTCTTGGCTTATGACATGGCGCGGCTCTTTCTCATCTGATGTAAATGGAACAGTTTTAACATCAATTTGTCCGCACCCACTTGTCATTCCACAAGCGCATGTTTCTGATTCCTTTGAACATGTTTCGGCCTCCTTTGAAACACATGCTTCATGCAAGTTGGAGCGTGTTGAGACTTTATCGTCTTGATATACAGGCGGAGTAACATTTCCAGTCAGGATCTCGAGCACCTCTCCAAAAACGGACCATCTTCCGACAGATGTTATCTTCACCATGGCTGATGTTCCCAACATGCTTTCAGGCCCAACCACCAGCACCTGAATGTATCCCTTTGTGTGACCTACCTAAAGCAGACGACAAAAATGAGCGGGGACTGTATTGTTTTCTTGAAGTACCATGATTTGAAGGGCACACTAAATACATGAATCATTAGCTTAATACATGGTGATATGATCTAACCAAGTGATTTCCATCTGTAGCTACGTCGGTAATCCAAATCCTCTCTGTTTTGCCTTCCATTCCAACATATGGTGTAAATGACTCGAAAACAGCTGTTAATTCACGACTTCGTTTCTTTACAATGTTACTGTGAACTTTTTTCATCCTTGCAGCAGGGGTTCCTAGATTAGTTTACAAAAAATACATTATTCTCATCTCTGCATTGTGAAATTACATGATACATACATCAATAAAACACATTGACTTTTCAGACACCAAATTTGCAGAACACATGACATGATTAATACTCGTAAAGGTCAAGAATCAAGATGGCCAAACATTAAGAAATATTATAAGCTGTATATAGTTTTTTGCTACCAGACTAACAAAGTGTCTAGTTAGAATTTGGAAGAATCTGTTGGGGATGTATAACATGTCTTACTAAAAACTTGTAAGAAACTCTAATTTCTATTCTATATTGTCTAGAATAGAGTTGGATATAAATTGTAGAGGGTAACCCTCTTTTTTAAGGATTTCTCCAAATTGAAAGGTACAATCCTGTCCCGGTTCCTTCATTTCTTTTACCTCAAATTTGTTATCTTAGGTGCTAGTAGCATGTTTTTGGGCTCAAGTAGCCCACAAAGCACACGAGAGATAGAGAGAGCTTGATTTTGATCTTCCTTAAAATAAGGATGTGTAATTATGTAAATTAAGGACCGGATGCTAAAAGGTTCATATTGTTCCAAAGGCAGCTAATATTTTACCAAAAACACAAAACTTAAAAAGAAAAGAGTAATTTGGCAGGCAGAACTAACCAGGCCGAGGATAGAACTGTGAAATGTGAACTTGAGGTAACTTGTACTTCTTGATGAGGTTGATTGTCTCTTCAAAATCCTCATCAGTTTCACCTGAGAATCATATAATTATATTACAGAAGTTACATAATGACCAATAAAATGACTTGCAATATTATTTTGGATAACAGAGAGTAAGAAACAAAGAGATTCTTGGTTATCGAATATGAGAAATTTTAAAGAAAACTCAACAAAAAGATGTGAAAAGAAGTTACTGAATGTACCAGGAAATCCACATATAATATCAGTAGCTATCTGCATTCCAGGAACCAGTTCAATCAATGTATCAGCAACTTGCCTGAACTCACCAACAGTATACTCGCGGTTCATTTTCTGAATACCAATATTAAGAAAAGGATATAAGTACCTCATGTCACTACTGTCTAATGACATTTTCAAACATAAAATAATCATGTTGAGTTGGAAAATAAGGGAAATTGGAGAAAATCAAATAGAGAGATGACTAGTGATCAAATGAAAGGTTGTCATTTGTCAAAGATTACTTACAGTTAAGATGGCATCACTACCAGACTGCACTGGCACATGAAGAAAAGAGTAAACGCATGGGTGACACAAAACTTCAGCTATTTCTTTCAAATGCTCTAAAATATAAGGAGGATTAGTCATTCCAATACGGAGCATTGTACTTCCGTCTGATGGAAGCTCTGCCACTAAAGCCTTAAGTAAACTTGGAAGATTCTCTCCAATATCACGCCCTGTAACCACTCAAATGTCACATTTTTCATCATATATCTAAAATTCAAGTGCAAGTCTTGAATTTAGTGCTCCCTCCATCCCGCCCGAAGTGGCATACTTTTTTTCAGCAAGGTTCTTTAGCAGAAGTTATAAATTGGCAAAAATGATAGAAAAGTGGAGTGGTAGTAACCAAAACTTTAAAGAGTTAATTATTTCCTTTTTATGGGCTGAGCCCCTTCAAATGGGACTACCCAAACTGGAAGATGAGTCATTTTGATCGGGACGGAGGGAGTATCTTTATAACATTGGTATAGAAGAGCAAAAGTTGTATGCAAGTGAGAAATTTTTTAATATTCATTATAACTGCGTATTGATCAATTTTAAAATTTAACAGCAGAATAGGCATTTCCAAAATTCCGAGTAAACGAGTTAAAAGCATACAAGTGATGCTCCATACCATATGCTCCAGTATCTTCGCTACTCAACCAGATCTCCTTTACTCCATCAGCTACAACAGCTCTAATGCGACCCACCTGCAAGTCACGTTGGGTTGAGTACAGTTTATCCAAAGAGACACTGAAACTTTAATAAGTCATTCACATTGGCCATAAGCTTACAAGACTGTCAACTGTGTAGCTTCCAAGATGACCACGGGCATGCTTTGTCTTGCAATAAGTGCAAGCACCTAAACAACCAACATTAATGGGAAGGATCTCGACAAACTTGTTTTTTCTCACCTGAATAAACATTACAAAGAAAGGATCTCAGCTTACGATCTGGACATATAAATGAATACCCTCATTCAAAAAAATAGTTCATAGCAAAAATTAGGCAAAGTTGGATTAGACCACAATACATGGAAATAGTAAGATCTAAAATCAACACCTTCGGTAGGTCAAGTGATGGCAATGTCTTGCGAGTCAAAAGTCGAACTTCATGACCTTTTAGAGTCTCTTCAACAACCTCCACCACTCGATCAATTTGCTGAACTCCTACTATGCTTATGCCTTCAAGCTCTTTTAGGTCGCGACTACCTTGAGGCACACACCCAGCTACTACTAGTGGCTTTTGTGCACTTCTACATTTAGTTATAAGTGTGTCCATGGCAGATTGACTAGGTGACTTAACCGTGCAGCTGCATTATTAAAATGATTCAAAAATTGAATATTATAACATGCACACTGCACAAACGCACAAGCACAAAGGTAACAACGGAATCCAAACATATATGAAGGAGAAGAAGGGATCTAACGTGTTTATTAGCCACAAGTCTGCTTCATCCTGATTGTCACTCAAATGATAACCAAACGCTGAAAGCTGACCCGCCATATATTCACTATCACTCTGAATAGTCGAGATAGAAAAATACATAAAATTCAGTAAAACATCCAAAGTAAATATTACAACACAGCAACTCCAGAGGTCTAAGTTATATCATCACATAAATAACCAAATCATTCATGCTTTTCATTCATTAAAAAAAAAAAAAGCCATTACTCAGTTATCTCACTCGTCAAAGTGGCAAAATAAAATAAAATACAAGAGCTCTTTTATATTTCAAATAAAATTAAGCTCGCTCACTAAGTCAGTCTAGAATCTGCTAATAACAATAGCTAATCGATTGGTTAAAATCCAAACACGAAGCAGACACAACATCATTCACGCAAAATATATAGACAATATAAACCAAAATCTACCAAACATAATGAACACAAAAATTCACCTGATTATGCGAACAACCAAAAGTTTTCATGAAGATCGTCTGCAGTATCGAACAGCACCATAAGAAATCATAGCCAATAAAGTGTAAATTATTATAAAATTTTGAAGAAGAAAAAAAGAGCTCTCATATTCAACTTCAGAAGTGTTACCTGAGTGCCTGGGATTTTGACAGAATTACGGCTCTTGAGCGAGTCCTGGATACTAGTGCTCCTAGATTTAGACCTAGGCTTGACCCCAACAGCTGCCGCCACAGGCAGCCGGAACCCCGGCGCTGCTCCGCCGCCGCCGACCAATAAATCCTCTATGTCTTCCATTAGCTGCTTGTGTTGGTGTACGAGAGCGTCGAGAGGAAGAGATGAGAAGCTGAAGAAAATGCGGTTAAGTTTTTAGACAATTACAAAAAATTTATTGGGCTGGATTACCACAAGTTGGGCTTCAAAAATTTAGGTAATTTTTAAAACTAAAACGGCCCAATTGAGACGTCATGTACTCATTAAGGTCTACAATCTACATATCGATGAGAAGGTATGCATAGGCAATTGAGGAAATGAAAACTAATTTGGTTTTTGTATAATATATTATTCAAATTAATAATGTATTAAATTTATATATATAATGCATTGAAATTATGATGGATTGTTTAAAAAATAAAAATGTACTATTATCATGTTATGTAATAAGATAATATTTGCAATGCATCAAAATAATGAAATAATGTGTACATGCATATATTTTGATTTTTATGTAATACTTAATTCTATTTGAATCATACCCCTTTATGTGTACTTATTTATATGTTGCACATATCTTTTTATGTGTACTAATCGAATTGATAAGTTTTGATCGATTTTAGTTCATTTTTTAGTCGATTTACGGTCCAATTTGTAAATCCTAAAATCGATAAATTTTGATTTGGTTTGCTATTTATATTTTTTGTTTGGGTCAGTAATCAATAGGTAATCAATATAAATATTAAATAATTATAATTATATTTTGATAAAAATATATTTAATTATGTCATATAATTTATATTTATAATATTAAAATTTTAAAATATAATTTTCTTAATAATGATGGATCATACAAATTAGTTACAACTTAAAAAAATATTCGGCTCAAAACAAAATTTACCGAAATCAATCCGTTTTAATTGACCATTTTTCGATTCGGTTTACATTCATTAATTGATCGATTTGATTTGTATTTTTGATATTCGATTCGATTTTTAGTTTATGGAAATTTAATCGGTCTACAATATCCAACCTCTCCATATTCTTATCTAAACCAACTCCACAAAATATTCAAGGCTTAAAAGCATCAAAATTTTATCACACAATTTTAAATGCCAAATAAGGACTTATAGTTGACACTATCAATAATGTTATTTAAAAGAAAATAAAATAAAATTAGGTGATGTCATTTGATGTATCAAACATGATCACAATGTGATAATAAGCAACAAGTGTTGATAGATTCTTAGCAATAGTTGTCTTGACTTTGTAGTCGAAGAAGAACTCGATTATGTTGGCATATTTTCCTTGTGTAAAAGAGACTTTTATTGAGTGTAGTATTTTTTCTTTGGACGTGTTTATAACTTCATGATTAACATGTTATAACTGTGCTTAAAAGTCTTAACATGAGTCTAACAGAATTGCACGGCTCTCTTTTAGAAGTAGAAACAAGACTTGTGTTTATATCATATTAAATGTTAATATTATTACTAATCTTTACTATTCTCACATCATACACTATTTCCCTTACGACTTACCATAAATTTATGGGATTTGAATTCAACTACGGCCTCCAGCCTACTTTAGTTAATATATTTTATTATTTAGACCCGGCTAATGAGCTGGCCAACATACTATACAGAATAAGGCCCAAAAAAATAAGGGGCCCAAATATTAAATAGTGGGCTTGATAGGTCTATAAAATTTTAATGTGTAAAAGAAATCTTCTTTTTAAGAATAAAAAACAGCACAAGCAGGAGAAAGTAGCAAAAACACAACTTAAATTTTTATTAATTTCTTCCTTTCTTATTCTTCTTTTTATTTTTTCTTTTCCAAAAAAATTTAAAGATCAATCCAATATTCAAGGTCAAGACAATGTCTCTTACATTAAATTTTTATGGGATTAAAAGAGAAAATTTCACCATATTTATTCATAAGCAATTTAAATTTCTTCATACTCAACAATCAAAATTTGATTATATTCTTCATCACAAAAATTTTTTGTTTCACTTTACAACATCCTAAAAACATAAAAAGTATCGCTCATCCAAAAATATTTTAGAATATTTTAAAGTTATATTTTAACAAAATATAAGACACTAATTTTATAATTAGCAGTATTGATAGAGTCGGGCCTGTTATTATTATAACAAATTCAATTGAATATAAAATTTTCAAATGAGGTTTTTGAACATAACTTCGATAAGCGAGAGATGTAAGCATCGCAAGGTGTGAAGCGATCTCGTACTAAATAAAAGGACTTTCGACTCTTATCTTATCTTACAAGGTCTTGAATATTGAATGTAGCTGCGAACCCTACGCCTAATCAGAAAGTTAAGCCAAAATGAAAAATGAACTTTTGAATAAAATTATGTCAACTAAAATAGGGTAAATGGACTAGTTTATTCCTTGCAAGAGAGAGTTGATTTGTTGTTCCCACACAAACCATACATGTTGATTATATAGTACTTAATAATTATTATCAAATTGAAGTTTCCTACGCGACAAATGTTTTATTCATTAATATTGCGTGGTTATGATGCTACATTCATTACATTCTTCTATATTCTCAAGTTTTTGATTTGGTGCAGCTTAACTTAGAGTGATTCATCCTAAGTAATTTTTTAATTGAATTGTCAAAGTTTGTAATATTGACTCATGAATTGGTTCTTGTTGTCTTTGGTAAGTATATACATATAAATTGTAAAATAATGTGAAAAAAGAGGCACGAAGACTCTTTCCTTGGCTACTAACATGATTGATGCACTTATTGTCTTATTATACTTTCGACATTCTTCAGTGTCAAATATGGAATTATTATTGACTAAAATATTAAATCTAAATTATAACATCGCGCCACAAAATATGGAAGAGCCCATGATTTAAGAAAAACATTACAATTTAGATAATGTAAAATATAATTCATTTATCCCATTAAAAATAACTTGTTTTTTTTTAAAAAAAAAAAATATAAGAAAAAAGTGTTAGGATGAAAAAAATTTAAAAAATATAATTTTTACTATTTTTATAAACGAGTCAACATTACGACACAACTAAAAAAAATAAATCATATTTATATGCACAAATAAAGTACTACTACTATTATTTTAATAATAGTGAGATAAAAAGTTGAATCATCACATTTATTTAACTTTCTAGTTTCTTATCATGATGTCCATATTTTCGTGTCAATCATTATTTGTTAATATCTAAAATATTGCTAAGTGCCAATCATTCCAATCAATTTTCTCTTATGGCTTGATTACATAACATTTTGTTTTGTTTTAATAACCATATGAAATGTGACATGATATATAGGCTAAAATAAAAAAAAATACATACTTTCATTGTGTATAATTTAAATGGTTCTCTTATTCACATCATGTGCCATCTTGTTATTAAGATAAATATATTAAAATATTAAATACAACTTAATTAGGAAATATAATCTTCCATTTGCAATAAACATAGCTTGTAGAGTTATTAACGGTTAGGAAATAATTAATTTGACCGAGCTAATAAATTAATTTCACTCTCACGTACTAACCAATTTGATTTTTTTAATGTTTGCGGACCACAAATTTAGATTATTTTTTATTGAATAAGACCATATATAGAAAGCTCCTATGCTATATTTGAGTATATAATGGTCCAAATCTTGAATTCAAGATTCTCTTGTAATAAAATGGATCTAATTATTTGGCAAAATCTATTTATGGAGAGACTAATTAAAAAGGTCTTCGATTGACCTAGGTAGGTAATTATACTTATTATTGTTACTTTACTACTTTATGCAACTTGTACTTTACTTACATAATTGGTTGACCGACATTAGAAGTGGTAAAGGTCCGATTGAATTTACTCTGGATGTTGAAATTATGGATATACTCCCTCCGTCCTAACTAGCTTGGGGCGTTTTATATTCAAATGGTGGAGTATTTTAATGAAACGTCACAAGTTAGTTGGGACGGAGGGAGTATTATTGTTCAATCCAATTAGTGAAAGATCTTAATTGGCTTCTTTATATATTATCAAATTTGACCATAAATTTGAATACAACTTTCTAACAAATCAGATTTTGTGCATTCAATTACGACCTTTTATTTTGTATAATCATGTGCTTTAATCAAACAATAATTTTAGATAAGAGTTGATTTTTGAAACTTCGTAAATCAGTCTCGCGTTTGATTCAGATAAACGCATTCCAATCTAATTTTGAGCAACCAACACACCTATATATACGCTTTTCTCAAAGTTTCATCTTGCAATTCAAAATAAATACTCCATCAGTTCTATTATGTATAATTCTATTTAACCAAAATTTCAAATATTTTATTGACTTTTTGATTGTAGATAATGAGATGTGTATGAAGTAAAACACATCCTCTTTTAGCACAAGTTTGTTAAATAAAGCATGTAAAATGTGATTAACTTCCCCGTTGTGGTTCACGAGCATCTCTTGGAAACGAAGGCGTCAGTCAAGCTGTGATACGAAATTTGCAATTTGCATTTAATGCCATTTTCTTGCAAGTCATACAATAAAGAAACAAAATAAAATAAATAAAGAGATGTATATCCGAAATTGATCGAGGATAAGCAAGTTGGTGCCGCAAATAAATCTATTGAGGCCCACAAAATTAATTTAGGCAGATGAAAAAGTCAATACCCCAAACCCCAAATTTAAATACCAAACCTCAACTAAATCATCAATTATCCTTTCTCTTCAATTCATGAATGATGAATGATGATGATGTAAAAAGAAGAAGAGAAAACACACACACACACACATGCCTATTTAATTACATGCAATGAATTTAAAATAGAAAAGAGGCCACAAAAGAAAGCCAACTCACCCCCTTAAAGCGTACCTACCTACCGAATCCAACCCCATCTTTAACTACTTGTCTTTTTCATCAACTTGGTCAAGCTCAAATGCATTGCCCTTCACCTGTTTGTTCAAATGCCTCCAAACTAATGGCTCTCTCCCCCTCTTAAATATCCCCTCTCCCCTCCAACTCTCATCATCATCCACCCACTCCACCACCCCTCCCCACTTCCCACTTCCCACCCATATATATACACATATCTACACCTACATTAATCCTTCAACAAGTACCTTCAAAGTTGAAAATCATGGGGAGGTCGCCTTGCTGTGAGAAAGCTCATACTAACAAAGGGGCTTGGACTAAAGATGAAGATCAACGCCTCATCAATTACATCCGGGCTCATGGTGAGGGCAATTGGCGCTCCCTCCCTAAATCTGCAGGTACCTTTTTGTTTTTTTGTTTGATGATGGAATGGGAAGGAAGGAAGGAATGGAGTGAGTTGGGATGTGGAAGTGAATCTGTTTCTTGATTTTTGTAGGGTTGCTTAGATGTGGAAAGAGTTGCAGGCTGAGATGGATTAATTACTTGAGGCCTGATCTCAAGAGGGGGAATTTTACCCAGGATGAGGATGAGATCATTATCAAACTCCATAGTTTGTTGGGAAATAGGTATTTGATTTGTCCTTTGTTCATTTGTTTAATAAATCTTTGATTTGTTGTAAAGAAATTTGATTTAGGGTTTGATGTGTGGTTTTCTGCTGCAGATGGTCTCTAATTGCAGGGAGATTACCGGGAAGAACGGATAACGAGATCAAGAATTACTGGAACACACACATCAAGCGCAAGCTTATTAGCAGCGGTGTCGACCCACAAACTCACCGCCCTCTCAAGTCCAGCGCCGCCTCCGCCGCCGCCGCCGCCGCAAAGACCGAGTTGGACTTCAGAACCTCGACTCCGCCGTCGCCGTCGAATGAGGCCACCAAGATTATGACTTTTCCCAAGACGGAAAACTCCTCGTCGGCGCACGACACCAACTGCAACAGCACCACGACGGAGGAGTCTCAAGCTCCGCCGCGATCGCGGGAGGAGGAGAGCGGCGCCGATGCATTGGATTTGGAGCTGGCGATAGGGCTACCGTCGCAGTCTAGGTATGGAAAGAGTGCTTCTTTTAATTCGTCTTCGTCGGCGGAGTCGAAGTCGCTCCATGACTTCTTGTGGCCGGTGGCTGCGGCGGCGGAAGTGGTGGCGCCGCCGCCCATGTGTGTATGTGGGCCTTTCGGGTTTCAAAAGGGGCAGTTTGGTAATTGCCAATCTTGTAATAGCTTATACAGATACTGTTAAATTGTGATTTTTTGCCTTTGTAGAGATTTAATGTAAATTTAAATATATGTATTAATTAATGTTTCTTATAAAAAGAATTATAGTATAATGTTCCCTTCATCCATCGTCGTCACAATTTAATTTAGATCGATTTTTTACATATAATTTAAATTGAGTATTATTATTTAATGATTTGGAATAAGTTGTACTCCATTAACAAATTGCCTAAATTAAGAAAATAACCAATTAATTTCATTTTCTAACTACAACCATTTATTAAATAATAAGCTTTGCTCAATTTATGGGACAAGTGTGGGTAACCATATTCTAAGATATCAATTATCATCCATAATTCATCATTCAATTCCTATTCAATGTAACACAATTTAATTAGATTATGGTTTTTTACTTATGTTACAATTTTTTTTTAATTCAAGAAGATGTATTATATATTTTAGAAATACTATAACAATATTGTAAAATTTTATATACATGCTATACACAATATTATATATTTAATATGAAATATAATATCATATAACAAAGGCCATATTGTGTTGTTATTCTTAATAGTTTAAATAAAAAAAGAAAACCTATAATATTATATATGCAGAAAAAAATAAATCAAACGGCTATCTTATCCAAAAGTTTGGTATTTATTGTGCCTCCTCGTATTGGTAGCTACTCAAATATGTTAATACCAAATCAAGCATTAATTACTTATAATTTTATTACAAAACATATTATAATGGAATGGTATAGTATTATTTTTAATTTGTGTTTCTAAACGTACAGGTGTACGAATGGTGATAACTCTTCTTCCTAACCCACATGATTTGGCTAATCACATGCTTAATTAATATTAATGTTTGTATTATTGCATGGTCGGCCCTAATACATAAAATATCATGAATGCACAATGCATATAGTTCAAATTGGTGTTATTTTTGTTAACAATTAATTTTATTTTAAACTATAATCGTGTACATGATGGTTGATTTACGATTTTAAAATTCAAAATTGTGGCGTAAACCAGCATTATGAAACCGTTGACGATGATTTCAAACACAAACCTATATTTCTTTCTTTTACATACTTCAATTTTTTTTATTTATAAAAAGTTGTTTTTATAACTTATAATAATACGTTAAAATTAACAAATTTTATAATCACTTTAATTTTAAAGTTAACAAATGAAAAAATTAAAAATCTCAACAGTTATTAGAATATTAGTATTTTCAAATATATTAATGTTACTTTTTAGGACGTGATTCAGGATCATAATTAACAATTGAAACCGTAGTTAAAATCGTCCTACATGATTCATTTTCAAATCGTCAACTATAGTGATAACCATCCGATTTTAGTATTGATTTTAAAATTGTTAACTAAACAGTTCGGTTCTAATACCAAATTATGAAAACTGTGAACTAATGATCGGAATCATTGGGATTTCCGGAAAGTAACCTTGAATACGCGTAACTAATTAGTACACACAGTGACACAAACAATATATATAATACTAACGTTGTTGTCGTATGACGTGAACAAATGAAGGGTTGGTAACTTGCAATATTTGATAAGTAATAACCTTCTTAAATGACAAGATTAAGTAGGAACAGCCAATTAATTTAATAGTAAGTCAACTAAAGAATGATTAAAATATGTAATTTTTAGGAAACTAAGACTAGCAATAATAAATCCTAAATTAATGAGTTGAAGAAAATAAGCAGATTCCTGATTCCGTGAGTGTTATAACCACGTCTACTTTGTTTTCAACTTTTCAGGTTTCCAAGTTTCACATGAAACAACCCCAATTGTTGCTTTTAATATTTTTAGTTATATAGTTTTCCATCCTAATAATATAATATATTATAATTAATACCTTTGATTTTTCCTAATGAAATGTATAACGACATTATTTTACTTTAGAGAAAACGTGCCACATTATAATATGGATAACTATTAACTAGTCCATACATATTTTAGGTATTTAATTTATGATGTTTGACAAATCACATATATAATAAATAAAGTCAGAAAATTTTTTATTGTACAAAATAGGTTAATATTTTAATAATTTATTTTAATAAATTAATGGTTGTGATATTCTTTATAAATTAACTTTAATTTAATAAAAAATTCACATTAATGTAATATTGAAAAATATTCAAATTAATTTTAACCATTTATTCTAAATGTGAGTGGATGATGTAGATTCATTCTTAGTTCCCTCTCATTATTTCTTTCTGTATGAATTTATATATAAATACAAATATATTAATAGAGGAGAGTTCAAATGAGAACCTTACCCTCACGTGTTAACTAGGATCCATTATTGATCGTTGATTTGCTTTGATCTATGGTTATAATTCATTCCATTATTTTAAAGGTGAATTTACTTTTATAACCTTTAAAATAATAAATTAATATTAAAATAATGGAATGAATTATAACCATAGATCAAAACAAATCAACGATCAGTAATTGGATCCTAAGTTAACACCTAAGGGTTGGATCCTATTAGATCCAGCCCATATATTAATATATATACATATATATATATATTATATACAAATACACCTACAGTACAGTACTTGCCAACACAACGGATAAAATTATAAAGTACGCAGAATAAAAATGTTAAATAATAATACAATAAAACATTCAGGCTGAACTAACCAATTAGTTGAAGAAACGTAGTAATAGACTACCACATTATAGAATTATTAAAATCTGCTACCTTTGACAAATTATGAGTCAGATAATAACGATGTTTCTAAAATCCTATTTATAATATCCATCAGTCTATCCAAAAATACGATGTGTGCACTAGTCTAATAGTAGAAATTTAATACACGGTGCAGTAGAATTTGGATTCAATTTTTCTGTAACACTTTATAATTTAAATTTTGTACGAGAAAAAGTATAGTAAGTACAGAGCGTGTAAAAAGTACTAGTGTAATAAAAAATTTCATAAAATGACAAATTTCAAATGTAAATATATTTAATGGACCTGATAACTTTTTTTTGCAACTTGAAAAAATTAAAATGATAAAAAGTAAAAACGTTTATTAAACAAATGAAACAATTTTTCTAAAAGTTTTGATAGTATGTAAGGGGATGTATTGGTCGTGGAATCTGTAAGATTTGTTTGGACTTTTAAAATCTTGGTGTATTCAATTAAGTTTTCAAAAGTCTTTAAAAATCATGAGGTATTCAATAGGAATTTTAAAAAGTATTATAAAATCTTTAGGTATTCAACAACCTATGAATTTTAATAGTCTAGAGATTTCAACGGATTCTCCTAGAGACTTCTACAAATCCGACTAAGTATGTCAATTTTATCCCGACCCGACTCAAGCCCGTTCAAGCTTGACAAAATGGGTCACTCAAGTCCGACCTGATGATGTTATGGGTCAGGATTGGGCCAAAATCTTAAGCCCGATGGGTGGTTTTGAACCAACTTTTAGGCCCAACATACCGAGGTTCGCCCAAGCTCTACCAGACATATATATAATTAATATATAAATTAAAAATTAAAAATAGTATAAATATTATTATTGCAATTAATATATAATAAGTATAAATTTATATATATATATATATATTAAATAAGGTATATAACTAAATAAATTTAGAATTAATATATATTTGCATTTAAAAGTATAATAAATGTTAAAATATATAAAATGCAATAAAAAAATAAATATATATATATTTTTAATGTATTAAAATAAAAAAATATTTTTAAAAAATAATTAAAAAATCACGAGTCTTACCCGAGTTCGCCCGATTTATATGGTACTGGGCTTGGGCTTAATTTTCAAACCCGACTGGACCATGGTCCGGGCTTCAACATGTATATATAACCACGGGTGAATTTTGGGTATAGGGAAGCCCGACCCATTGACATCTCTAAATTTGTCTCTCTTTCTATTATTTCGACCCCTACTATGAGTAATAATTTTGCCCAATTCAATCCAAGTTTGCCAAGTCTGACGAGAATGAGCCTTCAAAGCGCGACCGGATGACGTTTTGGTCGGGATTGGGCTAATGTTTAGGCCTGACATACACAAGTCCGCCCAAACCCGATTCGAATATTTAGATATTGATATTTGAATTATAAATTTAAAATAATACAAGTACAATTATTATTATTATTATTAATGTGTAATAAAAATAAATTAAAAGACATTAAATAAAATATATGAGTAAAATAATATAAATATCATTATTATTATTAATGTATAATAAATATAAATCAATTGACATATTAATGAATATCAGAATATATAAATACATTTTTAAAATAAATTAATTATATATATTTAATATGTTAAAAGTAAAAAAAATAAAAATAAAATATATATGTCCGCCCAATACACATGAGTTTGGGCATGATCTTGAATTACAATCCCAATTGGGCCATACTTGAGCCCATCCACAAAATTGTATGTCGGGTCTCGACATAGAAAGCTCGATCCAACTCGACATATTGTCATCCCTTGCCCGGTCTCTTGAAATTTATGTAAATTAATAAAAAAATATATTCAACAATCCTATTAAATTTATGAAAATCCATGTAAATCATTAAAAAAGTTTATCAAACTGTACACGAAGTCTATGAATTTTCTAAATTCACAATTTTTTTTAAAGTTCAAAAAAATCCAACAGAATCTCAATTGAATACAACCTTTTAGTTTAATTTGACTTAAGATGATATATATGTTTTTAGTATTAATCATATGCTAATTAACATAAATACACTAAAACAAATTTGGGGCTAGCATGCCACCTCAAGAAATTCAAATATGTTGACTTTCAAAGTTATAGGATTTGTGTGACTTGTATTCAAGAAGTTTGACTCATAATTTAGGAACTAATGCTATACTCGCTTTGTACACTAATATTGTACTTACTTGATTTGTTACTTATTCTAATAAAATGATTTTATTTAAAATATATTATATGTCGTATAGAATTTGGATTACATATAATTTATTATTATTTTTTCTTTTAGTATAATTGGGTTTTCAAAATTTGCACAGTTTTAATTTGATAGTGAGTCCAATTTCATTAGTGAACACTGAGCGGGGCACTCGCTTGAGTATTTAATATTTATGTAATGCAGAAAAATTATACATGATTTAAATAAAAAATCATATAGATGTCAATAAAAAAAAAAGTTAAACTTAAAAGTCGATAATTTATATATTGAGTTTTCAATAACAAAAACAACAAGATCAATAAACAATTTACATATTATATATACATATAGTGTATATACGTTTATTTATTTATAGTTTACATGTACACATGCCTAAAACAAAACATTATAATCGTTTATCAACCCGCAACGTACATAAGTTAACGTGTTCTTGATTGATTTGGTAATGTTACGTAATACAACATAAACATAAGAGTCATTATAATTTTTATAATGATTGTTTTATACTTATTTCATCCCGCTAGTTTTGACCCTTTTATTTATTGAATGAAGAATAATGAGATTTTGTTTAGTATTTATATATATAATTTCAATACTTAATTAAATGGGTTTAGTTAATTATTATTAGTTTGGTAATTATTGTCTTATTATTTCATAAGATGGAAAGACATCATATAATTAATTAAAAATAAAATTAATAATCTTTTATTAATATATTATTTATCTATATAGCATGTTGTACCGGATTGAGAATTAGACATCATTTATAAACTAAAGATATATGGCTATCAAATAAAAGATATAAATGTCCTTAATGATGTTCTGATAATGACCTATATATCTATTAAAGACAGTTTTCCTAACTGATTTATTAATGTCGTTGCGTGTAAAATATTTTTAGCTTCGAATAAAAACAATAAATAGTAGTCCCTCCGTCCTGCTAAATGTAGTTACGTTTCTTTTTTGGGACGTCCTAGTAAAAGTGATCATCTTTTTAAAAAGAAAACATTTACCTTTAAAATACCTCTTTCCTACTTTTTAAAAACAGAATACTATTTTTTTAATATCTGTGCCGTATCCTTTGTGGCCGCATTTAGCGGATCGAAGGGAGCAGTAGAAAAAATAGGGGCCAAACAGCATGTGACGTGTTTGGATGGTAGGTAACCTGTTGTTATAAAAAAGAAAAAAAACATTAAATTTAGGAGAAAAGAAGATAAAAATAGACAGTTTGTTAGTTAATGGTAGGTGGAGGAGTCATGTGCACTCACCAAATAATTCTAGGCCAGCCAAACATTGCCTTTCTTCATTATTTTTATATTTGTATTATTTTCCAATAATAATCCAACTTGCTGCATGTTATATTCACAAACCAGTCACATCTTCTTCTTCAAGTATCGTTATATAAGCTTCCTTCTATTTAATTGGTAAATATTTTGGATCGTTGTGATATTCTCTATAAATCAATGAGTCCTTCTCTATAAATTAGATTAATATTTAAAAAATAATTTACATATTATTAAAATAATAAAAAATATTTAAATTTAATTTAATTAATTTCAACCATTAATTAAAGACAGATTGATTTTCATTTATCACACACCATTTCTTTAACATAACCATATGCATATAAAGTTTTGGTTCATCTATTTTTTTTTTATCTCTTTACGTGATAAATAAGAAAATATCTCAACTATATATTTTAATAAATTAATGATTGTGAATCTATATGTAAATTTACTTATATTAAAAAATTAATTTTCATGTTTCTAAAATTAAGAAAATATGTATATTAAATTTAATAAATCTCGACCATTAATTTTACATTTATCATTTTTCACTACAATTTTTTTTATTTAGCAACGGAATTTTTCCGTTACTAAAAATGTTAGTAATGAATTTGTTACGGATTTATCCGTAATAATATCAATGGTTGCTAAAAAAATTTAACAACGGAATTGGAACAAAATTTCCGTTTCTAAAATGGTTTCTTCAATTTTAGTAACGAAAAATTTCGTTACTAAATTTTAATAACGGATTATTCTTTCACTAATTCCATTACTAAAAATTGAACAACATGAATTCCATAACAATTCCGTTGTTAATCCATTAAAATTTAAAAACGAAAATTTTTTCCGCCACTATTTCGTTACTATAAAATCTTTTTTTATAGTGTTTCACATAATGAGTCTTATGCTGATATGACATTACCACGTCAAGTGTGGACATATTAATTGATGAACGGTGCTCAATATTTCTAAACGAGGACTGTAAATTTCATTATAAATATGACCTGTAAAAGAGACTCTAATACAGAATTTCATAATTATAAGTATGGTAAAGTTATAAATGTATATGGAAAACTGCATTTATTTTACAATTGCATATGATAAGATATATATGTCCTTAATGAAATTTAGAACAAAAGCAAGAAAGACTATCTTAATTACAAGTGGATTATTTATTTAAAATGTAGTACAAATTAAATTTAAACATGAGCAAAAGCTGGAGATAAGATTAAATAATAAAAAGCAGAGCACATACTCACATGGTTTCACCAAATCTATTTACTTTGCTGTGACCTTAAGTTTCAAATCATATACTCATGTGCCAATTATTTTCATGTCACATCTTTTTCTTTAATAATTTTCTAAAATTCTCCACTTGACAGTTCATTTTGTTGTAGACTTAAAAAAGTATACCTAAAACCTCGAGACAAGTCATAAATTTCTAGATATAAATAAAGTTGCATAACAATTTAATTTACATATTATGCCAATGAAATATATATATATATATATATATATATATATATATATATATATACTTATCATACTTTACCCATAAATATAAAGGTTTATGCAATTTTAGTTTTACTAGTACGTGGTACCTGTGCGATGCACAGAGAATTAATACATAATCAACATATTTTCAATAATAAAATATGTATTGTGATGTACAAATCATACATATTTAAAATATAAATTTTATGATAAAATAATCAGATTGTACTGAACTATCTCATTGCGCTTGAGGTCATTTTAGATTAGATTGGATGAATCTTAAAATCAATTGTATTTTATCTTCACAATCCATAAATATTAATTTTCAAATCGTGTCAGTCTTTTTTTACGGCTCTAGACATGTATTTTAATTGATGTGTTGAGTATATTGTTAGTGGAATAAAAGTCTTATACTATTTATTATTTAAATATGCGTATCATAAGTAAACTAAAAATCAATAATTTGAAATATGGTGAAAATTAATAAATACGTTGTGAATAATAGAATAATTAGTGGTAGGTAAAATAATGACAATTTAAAGAAATAAAAATAATATATATCGACGGTATATTTAAAATCATATATTTAAGTATTTACCAAAATAAACTCATGTATATTTTTTATGCAATAATTAAGATGAATAAAGTGTATTAAAAAATAATTTGGCTAAAATGTATTATATATTTGCGAATTTTGGATACATCTTGATTTATTGATGAAAATTAAGTTGTTTGTAGTGTGTAAATAAAAATATCACATATAAATTTTAATATATGTATAATAAATTTAGGGGTAAATGTTAAAATGCTCATTTTGATAAGTACAAAAAATATCATGTGAAATAAATATAATAAATACTTATAAAAACTCATGCTTAATATGAAAGAAATATAATAAGTACGACAAATTAAGAAAATTATGCAAGGTTGAACATGAAAGGGGAGAAATAAAATAGAATATTTTTTTTAATATACAAAAATTTAGTATTTAAGTAATTAGACTATACTTAAATGTTTAAGCAATTTGAAACTGAGATAATATATTCTCCCTCCTTGCATTAAAGATATTTATATTTTGATTCAACACAAGTTTTAGTATAATATTTTGACTTTGTATGGAAAATGTGTAATAAGTATAGTTTGAATATTTGTGGAAGAATGTGTAAAAAGAATAGTTTAAGTATAATAAGAAAAAATTCATAAAATAACTAATTTTAAATGTAAAGTACTTTTATGAACAAACTAAAATAACAAAATTAAAGAAATTTCGTAATCAGTATAATTTTTCGATTTGAGATGGGCCAGATGGCCAATAGGAAATGAATAAAGAAATTGACGTTGGTAAGGAGAAAAAGCATCTGCATATTGTGGAAAACATCGTTCGCTATTGACTCAACTTTTGGTCAATGAATTAAATCCATAATTTTTCTTCTTATTTTTATAAATATTAATGTGGTGGTCGCATATTCGTCTCAATTATTAGATTAGGACTTAAAATTTTATCAAAATATTATTTAAAAATAATAAAATATTAACCGATAATAATTTGATATTTGAACCCATAATTTTTTGAGATTATGTTTTAAAAGATTTATTAAACTTTTTTATAGACTGGGTCCGGGACTAGGTGGTCGTCCAAACTCGATGAGACTAATTATTATATGAAATAAAATATATGATATTAGTTGTCTTCATTTTTTTCAACATCTAATAAGTTATATGTCCTGGAGAAAATATTTAAAAGATAAACCAATAATTGATTGGAAGTTTTAGATTAATAAAATAGTATAAATTAAATGTGAAAATTATGGGATCTATAAAATTGTTTTGAATTTATAGACACGTTTTGTTCCCAAATTCAATAATGTAATTTTACATTTCACTATTGTCCAAACTTATAAAGTATTTTACCAAAGTCTCAAACTCATTATTAAATAAATAATGTTGCTTTATGCATGAATAATGTCTTGCTTATAGTTTTCCAAATATTTTTTGAATGTATCATTTGAATTGTAATTTTCAAAATGGATTTTGTTCGTCAAATTTTCTTCCAATATTTTGAAATGCTTATTGATTGTTTGAGAACTATTCTCATTTTACCGTTCCCATTTTAATAAAGTAAATTGTAAATTTATTGTTGAAACCAAAAAATTACTACTGATAGTAAATATAAGAATTTATATAAATAAAATAGTTACAAAGTTTTTGATCCGACTTGGAACTAGGGATGATATTCAGAACATGAGAAGAACTGAAAGTGGGGAGAAGGTACCCGGTTTCCACCATAAAGAAAATGCTTACCTTCCCACTGCGGGCGGAGTTAATACGCCCACATATTATATGGCATTTTCATTTGAAATCTTTTTTTTCGACCGGCATCGTCTTTGCCTCATGCCTCGCATATAAATGTTAAATTTTTAATACAAAATTTATTAACTTCTACTTGCCGACTATAATTTATAGATTGTAATATAGTTTAATATTATTTCATATAAAATAATACAAAAATGAAAAAATAATTCAATATAATTATAGTGACTAGTATGTTGATTTGATATTACCATTTCAGTCATAAGCATGTTAAATTTGACGTTATTTATTTTGGAGATTAATGTCTATGGGGAAGATAAATAAGCCAATGTGATGTCATGGGGAAAAATTATTTTGGAGATTAAATCGCAAGTGAAATTCATTTTCCTTTTCATTCATTCGGATTTCTTTTTGTTTCATCTATTTTGTTTAAATTTATTTATTTATTTAAAAAAAAGGAGAGGGATCTTCTTGTGCGGATTTGTGTTTAGTTCCCTAGAGTTTCTTATTAAAAATAGGTGAAAGGATTTGATATTATTTTAGTCAAGACTCAAGAGGCTATGATGTTTAAAATTACCATTGAATTTTTAAGTATCAACATAGCCCAATAAGATTCTTGATGCAGTGGGCTATTATTTATATCCCAAAATTTGAGATTGCCCAAAATTTCTTTTTACAAATATTCCAAAAAATGGAAACAAGAAAAAGAAGTCTTAATTTTTTTTGAGAAAGAGATAAGTCATAATTAAGAAAACAAATCCGTGAATACAAGTATACAACACATCACTTGAGCAGACGCTGCATCGTATTATTGCATTTTCATATTTTCTTTGTTCACAAAAATAATTAATATTTTAACATGTTATGAATTTTAATAATATATTTTAATATTAATAGAAATCTATATCTATATATATATAAAACAGGAAGCATTCCAATTGAAATCAATTTGAGTGGCAAATTTTGTAAATAACTTCAATTTCAATGGCAAATATAATACTACAACTATTAAATTTAAAAATTAACCTTAACAGGATTCGATCTCTATACCTTTCATAAGAAAGGCTATACTGTGAACAATAGAGCAACAAGATAACTTGAACATTGGACAAATCATAATATACATGTACAACTGAATCTGGTTTATGTTTAGCGTTTAGCTTATTAATTTTTAAAACTTTATAGA